>CM037777.1:8899128-8949128 GCA_021229015.1 Solen grandis
AGCTTTTTAGTGTCATCGTGTCAAAGATAGTGTGACAATATTTTTTCTATGTTTATTATTCTGTTCTAGGCGACGAAAGACCAATATGTTCTGTGAAATCAGTAATTTTAGCGGGTTATTTATTTTCGCGGTTCACTAATTTTCGTTGATTACTTTGAGGGTGCGTCATATTCTAATCTAAAAATCTAATGATATAGTAAGGCTAGTACAGAGTAATGCATACGCGATTTGATAACATTTTTAGCATTTAGTGGTTTGCTGTCGAAGTTTTCTGTCGTTGGCAAGCATGGTTAGAAAAAAGGTTCGGCATAGCAAAATCGTTCAAAGTGGTACTGGTAGTATATATACTTGTGTCAAGGGAATTCCATGGTTTGAATCTGGTGTTGTTGATAGCTTTCATTATACCAAACATGTATACAGTCATACCCGCGTTAAGCGGTCAGTCAAGGGAACAATAGCAAGTGACCCTTTAATAGAGATTGTCGCCAAATGAGAGTTAAACCTATAACATAATGCCAGTTAAGTTATACTAAAACTGACCGCTAAATGGAAGCTGACCGCTTAATAAAGGTTGCCGCTAATATAGGTTCAAATGTACTAATGTGAAGACTGGTTTTCGTGATCGAGTGGTTAATGTTGCAACCTAACTGTCACTAAACTCTTGTGGGTTCGTGTTACGGCAGGTTCACTCGAATTTATCGTGTGAGAAAATTTAGAGTTTGTCCGACTTCATCGTGCAATGAAATGCCAGGATTTCGTTTCAAAATTTGAAAAATATATTGCATAAAATGAACCGCGAGGTCTTAATATGGAGAGTGTATGTTATGTATGTTGACTACGTGACCAACGCAAATTATGGGCGGAGTTAGTTGCGACGGCGACTGTTTTACGTCATGTTTTGCTAGCTCAAAATATAAATGTATTCAGCGACACTGACTCTGATCCCTGCGAAGCTGTCAATCAAACGGGAGGCGGGTCCATAATGCGACGAGGTCAAATGCAAAGCTGTATAGAGTGGGTGACACACTGTATATATGTTGTTGTTGTTGTTGTTGTATTGGAGTTTACCGTCGCTGCGATAGTATTTCAATCATATAGCGACGTCCAGCTAATTACAGGTGGAGGAAGACCCCGAGTACACAGAGGTACCCGGGTAGAACCACCGACCTACCGCAAGCCAGCTGGAAGGCTTCCTCACATGAAAAATCCGAAGTCCCTACCGGGATTCGAACCCACAGCGGTGAGGGGCTGAGAGATTTGTAGTCCACGACTGTAACCGCTCGGCCACGGCGGCCCCCTGTAAATATGTTATCGTTTATATTTTATATTATTTAAATTTTATGGAATTATCGCTTTGGGTCATCTGCGATAAATTCCATGAAATTTAAGATATAAACGATAACTAATATTAACAGTTTCACATAATGTTTTAAATATGGCCCAGGGTCCAGTGTCGCCGAATATAATGGAATTTAGCAGTTGCAAAATGCTTAACAAGACATTTTTTCGGTCAAGAGTTATCCCCCTTGAAAATTATAAAAAAATGACGTTCTCCATTGTTTACATTATCTTTTTATAAAATTTGAAACAGAATCATTTAATGCATCTTCTTTCTAATGTGAGTTAACCTCATAAATCAGACTTACAGGCTTCGATGAAAACTTAAATACAGATTATCTACCTTAAATGTAATAAAACTTGAAAAAAAAAATCTTTCGGTGAAACAAATTTATTTTTGGATGTCTTCAAAGAGAAAGAGAGAAAAAAGTGGAATAAATAAAAACTGGACTGCGACAGTAAAGAACATTAAAAAAGTGACTATTCTCATATTCCCCTGTGTAATCGACCCTTCTATTTCATTAAAGTGCGGTGTGTTTCCTGACTTTCAAATAACTATCCGATACACTATAAAAAGACAACAGCAGTCTCCGGACGTAAGCAAAACGCTGCAATGTAATATCTTAAAATACATCCATATGTATATGATCGATTTCAACTAAGTAGCGATGGACTATTTTTGGAAGGAGGCAATAAAAGATCAAACGCAATCAAGATCTATTTCTCCGCGCGCATTGA
Source organism: Solen grandis (assembly GCA_021229015.1). Taxonomy (NCBI): domain Eukaryota; kingdom Metazoa; phylum Mollusca; class Bivalvia; order Adapedonta; family Solenidae; genus Solen; species Solen grandis. Next base: position 8,901,205 of record CM037777.1, read on the forward strand.
AGCAATTCCCTCTTTGGGTGCCATATGACAATGCAAGAATCGCTGAATGACGTCAGACATGAATTGTCCCTTTTTAATGCTTTGATTAAGCGGCATGTTTGACGGTTTAAATCGTGTACGATTGTAATAAAGAACAATTCCACAATCTAAATAGAACTTATGTTTTTATGTCTGTTTGCATTTGACGTCCCACCGACAGGATTTCAGTCATTTTGAAAATATGTCTATTTGAAACAGATATGGTGCTGCCACACTGCAGTATCACGTTATAGACACATGGCATGATACCACACCCAGTCACATAGTCCTTACACCGTGTCAGTCAGTCCAGGAACTACCCTTATATGCTAAGCGCCGGAGCTGCGTATACAAGTACCACTTTTCACCACTTTGGTATCGAATCCACGACCTCCCAATTCCGGGGCAGAAGCTCTAGCCACTCGGTCACCGAAACCAGCGTGCTTGTACTTATGTTCTTTTATGACAACCGTCTTAAGAGTTAATGAAATGCTTGAAAGTAAACTAAAACTCAAAAATTCTTTTTTCGCTCCATATTGCTTTATAAATCAAGTATCAGAGCTATGTCTGGCGCTTACAATTTAGCGTCGTGCAAATATTTGTTGGCGCTTTAGCGTCGCGCTCAGAATGAACCTCGGTAACTCATTTATTCTTCCCGAGCTGGAATCGAACTCGGATCCCTCGGCATACAAGTCAGACACTTTCATTATAACCTTTAGCTCCTTGGTGCTAATTAATAGCTCTGGTACATGATGATGCTAACCTTCTCTTAATCATTTATGACTTTCATTAAGTTTAGACTTATTTATAGTACGTCTATTGGGACATTCATTCTTACAACTTATACAAAACCCTGATGGTTTAGGGTTGGAGAAGTACTTTGTGGCTAGGAAGGTCAAGAAAAATCTTGACCCCAACGGGGTTAGAACCCACAGCCTCCGGATCCGCAGTTGGGTATGTTACTAATGGTAACAAGTAGCTCTTATTTATCTCTTTGTCTTGTTTTTATTTCTTAAAAAGCTTGTAAAAAGATGTTGGTATGGAATGAAATGGAAGGAAAACACAAAACAAGTATTGATGCGGATAAAGACGGAACATCCCCTGCTGTAATATGGACCACGTGCTATGTAGGTTCTTTATTGCCATTAATCTTAAAACATTAATTGTGTTTATTGGTACGCAAATAAACCTGAATAGTACGCCGATTGCGTGTCCAGTCTCATTTGTATAGAAATCAAAAACAAGTGGATGTTCCGATCGAACATACCTTGAACAGAACATTATTTTTCTTGCTGACGTCACAGAATATCACTATTGTTCTGCATTTCGTATCAGGATTATACTGGTAGCCGATCGAGACGTCAGGAAAACTGAACTTTCAATACAAAATTCTATTTCACACCAGCATAGGATGGATAAACCCACAGGTTTAATTTAAGCACACATCTTTAATGATTTGCAACGTTTCTGAAGAACAATGATTTCGGAAAGCACACACATACTTTTAATGTTTCCTTATACACATTTTTATGAAGGTCTGACAAACATTGTTTTAAAAACACAGACACTAATAAATTATGATTAAAAAAATCACGCACCCCTTTATTTGCATGTTCTGGACCCCCCCCCCCCCCATAATCACACATCTTTTATGCTTTTTTCGACTGTTATAAATTATATTAAAAAAATCTTTTTTTAAAATACATAATATAAAACATAATAGATAAAAAGGACACAACTTATTTTTTAAAGGACTATGTGTTACAGGAATATTGCCGTTGTAACGTTACTCTTGGAAGAAGTAAGAAATTCATTAAAATATAACAAATATTGAGAAACTTCAAGACAGACGGATATAACAGGAATACAGCAGGTGGTTTACCAGCCCCTTGGGGGACACTCCTGTTCAGGCGATTGATGGCCTATTTTTAAATTACGTCACGACGCTCGATTTGGACATAATCTATGGACATGGCATGGCAATCCGGGTTTTTATATGCAATAAAGCATGGCGAACCCAGGAAATTTGACCCGGTCGCATTTGGTCAGGCTGCGTTCGTTGGTTTAGTCATGTCAGATTCGGTTTAGTTTGGTGTATCTGAGGGGCTTGGCTGTCAAAATTTTAAAGTCAGATTGGAATTTATTCAAAATTAAATATAGAAATAATATTCAAAAAATATTTATGATAATAGCGGCTACAGACAATAACAATAAATACCATTAATGATATAAGGGGAAATGATAGACGCCTTTTAATCATTATCTTAATAAAAGAAGTCAGTTATGATCATAATTATAATAGAGGTTAAGTCCCTGTAATGGTTCCGCTAAGTCTTGGACCACTTAACCTCTACCAAAATAACCGAGGTATCCTAATGAAGCATTAGGAAACCTTGGTTATCTCCGTGAAAGTCCATTACAGGGACTTTACCTTAAGCTGAAATAAAAATAAATGTTATGACCTGCATCCCCTTAAGAACCCCCCCCCCCCCAAACACGGTTTATAAACATCTACTGTAAAATAATTTATTTTCATGGGACACTAATTTTCGTCGATTTCGAGGAAGATTATATTCACGAATATTAATCCCCACGAAAACTTTCTCTTACATTGAGATAACACGTTTTCTAAAATATACAATGTACCCATGGACTTCCCTTAGGTACATAATCAACGAAATTTAATGTCAACGAAAATAAATGATGCATTGCCATGCATTTACATGTATCATGCATAAAATCTTATTTGTGTTTAATCAAAATTCCGAGAACGTCTTCTTTTTTTTATTTTTTTCTCAGACGATCTGCAGCCAAAATTGTCGGTTGATCAGGGTTCTCTAGACGCATGTTGAACTAAATAAACACGGTGAGCTTTGGTGTCAAGTTATGATCCAATCATTTTTTCTTTACCCTTTAATAGGACTGTTAGGAAACAACTATCTAGAACCCAGAGTTATCGCTCTTTCTCGAAACACATTTTTTCAGTTCCTATGTTCTCGAAAATAAAATTAACACTTAAATATATTTTCTATACTCAGACTCAAACTATGCCCATTAACTTCAACAGAGATTTGAGAATGATATTCATATTTTAGCCTTAAACCGCTTTTACGGTTACAAAACGCCGTTTCTTTCGTCAATTACTCTAAAAAATGAGGTAAAAATCAAAGAAAAAAAGTTAAAAACGGAAAAAAGTTTATCCGCCCTATCGACCCTATTTTTTTTTCGTAAATGTTAAGAGAAACAAACAAACATTTTTTTTTTCACTTTAAAGTATTTTCGAGTATCTAGGATTGTCCACAGGGCTTGTCGTGCCCTCTTCCAGTGGAACATGATAAGTGCGGAGATTTTCTATTCCAATCCCCGTATTTAGCACAAATGTTGCGTAATTAAAAGTTTCTTACCCCACGCAGACATTGGTGATTTGTTCGTTTATGTATTCGTAGATTTAAAGTATCCTTGTACTTTACAATGGGATATATATGCGAATACTTGAGTTGTGGGCCTTTCCTTTTCCATGGTACAGATCTAATACACCAGTATCGCCATGTTTTGTCAAAGAAGTCCATACTTGAAACGGATTCTAAGGCTTTGTGTTCGAACCCCGCTGGGACGGAGTCTTTCATTACCTCCTCGGACATAAAAAAGTACCGGTCCAACCCAGAATCTTCCGAGTTGTAGGTTGCCGTAGAAAGATATATGTTAAGAAATATTCGAAATACAATAAATATAAACGAGAGAAAACAACAACAAAAAAACAACAAAACAAACAACAACAAAACAAACAAACAAAAAAACAACAACAGTAAATGGTGTATGAACAAGCAAACATCAATTATAAGCACTCAATATAAACAAGCAAAAATAAAATTTATATGCATATTTTAAGCAAATCTTACTAAAATACTAAATATAGAAAATGATAAAAACAACTTACATCAATGAACATAAACAAGAAAAACATATAATATAAACTAATAATCAAACAAACACAATATAATCAAGCGAAAAAACCTATAGATAAACAAAACAATGAGTATACTTATTTGATATAAACAAAATAAAAACAACAGCATAAAGAAACAGACTATATTCAAATAAGCACAAACGTAAATTACTAACAAACAAAATATAAGTAAGCTAAAACATTAGATATTAAAATAAATAAATAAATAAACAAGCAATAACATGTAATATAAACACTGAATACAATACATATAAACAATAAAAACACTTTACATAAATTATACTAAATATACTCGAAATAGTGCAATAGGTATAAACATTTAGTAGATAAAAATCGAAATATCAAGAAGTGGAAACACGAAACATTGATAAGTGAAAACACTGAAAACAAATCCTTAATATAAACAATCCTAAGCCTTACCATTTTTATTCTTTATTTCATTAAGACACGTATGACCACATACAGATTGTAAATTATATTACGGACAAAAACTGCAAGTTTTCAAGCACCCTGCTGTCCTGGCGGTGGATATGTCCCCACAAACCGAGGAGGCAGCCAGGTTACATATAAAGTCCGTCTGGTCGTTACCACAAGCCGCCTTTGTTGTCGTCGCTACTGTTGTTGTCGTTGTTGTTGTTGTTGTTGCTACTGGAACGAGAAGTGAGATGGTTTAGTTACTTACATGGTGGAAGTTAAGTGGTCCAAGAAATAGCGGAACCATTACAGGGACTTTACCTTAAAATCGTAATTGACTTGAAACTTAACTCGCCATTTCGTCTGATTTATGTATAAACTCATTAAATTTCGCGGAACACTGATTTCCGTCCACCCACGAAATCTCTAAATAACACAAGCAATGACATTAACGTCATCCATCCATTATCATATTATTATCATGGTCATTCAAACGCTTTAAAAAGACTGTCCAGATGTAAGCATCCATTGACTTGGAGGTATACAGAAGAGCGAAGAAGTGTTATTGATATAACTTGAAGGTATACAGTTCACTGTCCGCGGTGGTTAGAGTATCCGCCTCGGGAACGTGAGGTGGTGGGATTGATCCTGGGCCGCGACATACCAAAGTCGTAAAAAATGGTAGTGTTATAGCTCCCTTGCTATAAGCCTTAGGGTAGTTCCAGGACTGGTTGGCCCCCGGTGTCAGTATAATGTGACTGGGTGTGATATCATGGCACATGTCTACGGCGTGATACTGCAGTGTGGCAGCACTATATCTGTCTCTAGTAGACATCGTCTCCAAATGACTGAAATACTGTTGGTGGGACGTTAACAAACTCACACAGTTCATCGCTAGATATGATATAAATAATACAAACACATTTCGCAATAACATATCGAGAGTGTAAAAAGTAAACTACATATTATAAAAACATTACCTAATAAATTGTTGTTAATAGTCTTTCAAAATCATTACAAATCTTGAAAACTAAGTATTGCTATTTAATGTATTATGTCTCATCTTAAAAGGATGTTTACAGAATAAAGCTAAGAACATTTTCATTATAAGACTTTAGAAGTTGAAGAGATTTAACAAATACTCGATCTAATATAAAATTGTACTTTAATATATATTTTTCCCGTAAAGTTTCAAATAATGAACATATAAGCACAACGTCACCCTCTATATCGTTCTTATTACAAAACGTACGTTATCTTTCATTTCTCTCAAAATTCAAATGTTTTCCATATTCAATGTTTAACATATGCGATGATAATCTAAGTTAAACATTTACATTTTTTTATTATAAAACATGTTTTTTTTTTCTCAAAATATATTGATATTTAGAAATTTGATTTTAATTCTCTAAATAAAACAAGTGACCCTCTATTGACGATGCTATTTTCCAAACACATTAAGTTATCAATAAACCTTTATTTAAAAACTGGTATAACTACATTCATATTTACCGATTCCAGGAATTTCACCCAGACGTCATTTAAGCTTACCTCTTTTTACCCTAGCTTGTGAACACCAGTTTATAAGTCTTTGTCACTTTCAGCAACATCTCTCATATTAATTAGAGCATTATATAAAATACAATGAATTCCTTTTACAGAATGCAATTATAAAAAAGTATTTAATTATTCTAGCATATTTTGTTACATATAAAGGATACCGTCCTATTTCGCCATATATAGCATGATCGTTTGTACTTAATTTAAGACGCAGTAACCTTTTTAGAAATTTTCTATGTACCCTTTCTATATTCCCTGCTTTGGAAAAGCCCTAAGTCTCACATGCACATTATAAAATTAATGAATAATGAAATCAATGTATCAAATAGTTGGAGCATTTATTTTGTAGCTAAGTCTTTTTCTTTTTTCTTTAGTACTAGCTTTCCATGGCCTTGGCACCGTTAACGTTTGTAATGCATTAAAAATTAATACCGAGTCAGATAATGCCAATCTTAAGAAGTTAAATGAAGTTACTTTTTCTATTATTTGACCTTAATATTTTACTCTTTAGCTCAAAGTCTATAAAGGTTTGTATTTACTATAAAATTCCCACGATCACGCGATGGACCATGATCATAATAAAGTGATGGATTACCTTAAATGTTACCGAAAAGTATCGATTTAACAATGTGTATGATGTATTAGCACTTGAATTTGAGAGTTATAAAAGATTTATAAAAACTAAAGTATCTGCTTTAGAATTTGTTTTCTGAAACAGGGCCTGAGATATTGTATAAAATAATATTTTTAAAATTGAGATGAACCGATTCTCTTGATAGATAAATATATAGAATTGGTTCTCTTGGTAGAAAGCTCTCTCTCTTTCTCGAAAGAACCGATTCTCTTTGCAGAAAGCTCTCTCTCTTTCTCTCTCTCTAGAAAAAAAGAACCGATTCCCTTGGAAGAAATCTCTCTAAAAAGAAAAAAAAAGCACCGATTCTCTTGGTAGAGAGCTCTCTCTCTAGAAAGAAAGAAAGAAAGAATAAAAGAAAGAACTGGTTCTCTTGGTAGAAAGCTCTCTCCCTCTCTCTAAAAAGAAAAAAAAAGAACCGATTCTCTTGGTAGAAAGCTGTCTCTCTCGATCTCTCGAAAGAAAGAACCGATTCTTTTGGTAGAAAGCCCCCCCCCCCCCTTCTCTGCCCTACATTGTAATTTCTCAGGAAAGAACAACGAGATCCCGCAAAATTTCGAGTCATTTAATTCAGCGGAGGATAATTTTTCCTGAACACGTAATTATACCAACGAACCAGTTAAGATTTTAATGCATATATTATAAATAAAAAAATATAATATAGAACATTTTATCATATTTTCCTTGCGTGTGAAACATGTAAAAAAATTTCGCCCGTGTAAAAGAACGTAACATTTGGACATTTCAAACTCATATTTGGAGGAGTAATTAACCATTCTGTCTTTGTTTTTAACAAAAAATGAAAAAAAATGACATATACTCAGAATTTTGTGAAATACATGACACGTGAAAAACGTGACCTGTTTTCTGCATCAATCTATTTTTTTACGCCTTGAAATAACTCTTAAATATTTTTTACAACTTGATCGATAGAGTTGTCTCCCATGTATAACACTAGACGATAATACTTTCCTGGTATAGCTCCCTGCTTGACTCTTAGCATATAAGGGCAATTCAAGGACTGGTTAGCCCGGTACTGCCTCATGTATAAGCAGTGAGACTTAAGGTAAAGCCCCTATAATGGTTCCGCTACGTCTTAGACCACTTAACCTTTACCAAGATAACCAAGGTACCCAAATGAATCATTAGCAAACCTTAGTTATCACCGTGAAGGGCTATGATGTCCGAAATGTAGCGGAACCATTAAAGGGACTTTGCCTGAAGTAAAAACAGTGACCGAAATACTGTCGATGGGACATTAGTTTTACCTATAGTTCATATCTCTCTCAAGAGATTGACTTAAAATCAGCTTGTTCACAGATAAAAAAAATGTTTTCTCCTCACCATCGTTACGATAATCAATTCATCATTTAATTATAATCATGGTCCTTCAAATGCTTAAATAGAATTCAGTGAAGATGCAAGCATCCTTTTATTTGGAGTTATGGGCTCTTTTGCTCGAAGCCTATAAAGGCTTGCATTTACTATAAAATTCCATCAATCACTTGATCGATCACCAAAAAAAAATAAATGATCGAGAAGTAGACATCGTCTCCAAATGACTGACATACTGTCGGTGAGGCGTTCTATTCAATAAACAAACAAACAAACAAACAAACAAATGATCGAGTAACAACTTACACTCAGTCAATCTCTGAATGAATAATTTGACCTACCTGTAGTTGATTTTGTCGTATTTAAGCTAGTGCATTTATTATTGCACAGGTCGTTGTCACAGCATGTGAAGCAATGATATTGACCCAGTATTTGTTTAAGATTATGGCATGCCTGAAAAGTTAGAAAATTAAATTGTTTAAACTTTTTTTTTTATTTTACATCGATTACGAAACGAGTTCTTTACAAATTATCACTCTCGATGGCTCTGGTGGCGGCGCTGTGGCCATTTGTGTGGTAGGAAACCGGAAAACCCGGAGAAAACCCACAAATAACAGATATATTCAATATATCTACAATGACGGTTTTATTAAATTTATAATTAAACAAGCTTACTGAATCAAGTGAGGACAGCAAGAAATGAACACACACAAACGTTAAGGTAATACAGCCATCATTTCATTGTAATCATGGTGCTACAAATGCTTAAAAAGATTTCGCAGCAGATGCATGCATCCATTGACTTGGAGTTATAGACTCTTTTGCTTAAGTCTTAAAAGGCTTGCATTTACAATAAAATCTACACGATCACGTGACGGACGTCATGCAGCATTATTAGAAGTATATAATCATAGAAAAAAGACTATTCCATTAGGTTTATGACTGCCCCAGACGCCATATTATTAACAGCATCACAAAATCATGAAAAAAAAACCAATACACCTTCCCAGTGTTTAACAGTGAAATTTCAAATCCCGCATTTGTGTAAATCAGGTCAATCATTGACTACTTATTATCCTATTGAAGCTGTTGGATAACATATATATGTCAATCTGAATACCTCTGTAAACACTGGAAAAGGCCCACCGATTACAGTCAAACCTGTCTTTAGCGGTCATTTGATGGAACAAAAGAAAGTGGTCGCTTAATAGAGCTGACCTCTATATGAAGGTTAAACATATAACAAAATGCTACAGTTTGGTAATATTAAGGAAAAGTCCCTGTAATGGTTCCGCTACGTCTTGGACCACTTAACCTCTACAAAGATAACCAAGGTACCCTAATGAAACATTTGGAAACCTTGTTATCTCCGTGAAAGGCCACGAGGTCCAAAATGTAGCGGAACTATTACATGGACTTTCCCTTAAAGCTGGTCGCTAAATACAGGTTGGCCGCTTGAAACAGGTGGCCGCTATTACAGGTTCAACGGTATTTAAAATTAGTTGGCCATGACGTCATACTTACATCTCTTGAATAACAGGACGATTCATAAACCAGTTGTAATCCCGAGACACCTTGAGTGAAGGTTTCTAAGCAAACCTGAAAATGCGTGTCCAAATATAATTGATAAGTTAATCAGCACGTTTTTTTCTCCTCACTATTTTGGGAACATGACCCGACCCCCAGAATTGGACATTTTTGACGTCTTTTAGACATAACTGGGGAAAAAACCCTCAAAAACAGTCAAATATTTAGTTCATTCAACCCTTGTATCATTTACTCGCTACGTTGAACACATTGTAAAAATGGCGATATATATATATATATATATATATATATATATATATATATATATATTTTGTTGTTGTTTGTTCATAAAATGACTAAATTTGTCAAATCTTGACATATTCTTGTCCACTTCGAATTTCCAGTTCGCTATAACTTTTGTTTTTCAAATCTGAAAGTTACATACACCAAAATGAAGCGAAAAAGCTCCGGATATTTAAGTCCATTTACTCAGAGCAATAATATTATACCATGGATAATTCGGGTATATCGCTTAGCCTTCATCAGCTGACTGCACTGGGATTTGGTCAGTGTCACTTGACTTTCGAGTCGTCACCTTGTACTCAATCGAACAGATTGCGAGTCCAAAATGGAAAAAAACAACATAGTGTCTGACATTTCTACATATGACATCCTTGAAGGTGACCTCCACCAATACTGTGAAAAGACTGAAAAACAAATTGATCTCGAAAACTGATAAACCTTAAGACAGACAATCAAATGGATGACACAATGTATAAAAGACTTTATCCAACTTCGGAGACAATTACCAAACTTTACAGCCTTCCCAAAATTCATAAGAAAGATGCCCCTCTGAGACCTATTGTGTCAGGTAGTTGGAGTGTCATGTACAATGTTGCCAAAATACTTAGCCACAGTTATTTGATCTACTTGTCGGCAAAACAGAACACCACATTGTAAACAGTGTAGATTTCGTACAGAAAATCAGAGACCTTAAAGTTCCAAACAACAACAAGCTTGTATCATATGATGTGTCAGCTCTTTTCTCCAGCATACGAGTTAAACAACCATTGGAAGTGATCAGAAGAACTAGAACAACACTATCCGTACACATCATTTGTGACCTCTTGGAAATGACAATAATAGGACATACTTCATCTACAAAGGACAATTCTACTAGTAGAAAAAAGGGACAGCGATGGGGTCGCCGGTCTCTCCCATTGTAGCCAAACTCTACATGGAGCATTTCGAGAAAGAGGCGCTGGACACAGCAGAGAACCCATCCCCCTTATGGTTCAGACATGTGGATGGCACCATGACCAAACTCAATGAAGATCATACAGTTGAGTTTTCTAACCACCTAAACTCCATTGATGAACACATCGAGTTCACTTCGGAAAGTGAGGAGGTAGAGATTCCATTCCTGGATGCTTATGTACACATTATTGAAGATAGGTCCACCAAAGTAACAATACATGTATATAGAGAGCCCACTCACACAGAACAGTATCTTAACCTCGAATCTAACCACCATCTTGAACATAAAAGATCTGTGGTGAGAACCTTGTTCCATCGGGCAGAGAAAGTAGTCACATATGACTTTGACAAGAGAAAGGAGAAAGAACATGGGAAAGGTGCTTTACAAGCCAAAGGCTATCCAGAGGGAATGTTCAAAGTCCCCAAGAAATCAACCAAAAAGACAATAATAAAAAACCAACAGTCGAGCAAAAATAAAAAATAAATAAAAAAGATAACCTAATATTGGTATCTCCTTCATTCGTGTTACATCTAAAACTCTTCATGGGATTTCAAGAAACATTGTGTGAACATGTACCATCGATCATTAAATTCCATCCGCTCACAGTTTACACGTGGGAAAGACAGAACAGACAAGATTAAAAAGTGTAAAATGTAAAATGTAAACAATGCAAGAATGACTACGTAGGTGAAACTGGAAGATCTCTAGAAACCAGGATGAAAGAGCATGTGTCTCGTTCTAACTCGGCACTACATGAACATTGCCAAAGAACTGGACTCAACATAGATAAAAACTTAAGTATTGACGTCAGAGAACATGCATCTCAAACAACGAGTAAAGGAGGCAAAATTCATCAAACAGCGGCGACCATCTCTCAACCGAGACGAGGGGTTGGAGCTTCCAGCAGTGTACAGCCCTCTCCTGGTGTCACGTGATGACTTAAAGTCTAGTGACAAACACTGACCAAATCTCAGTGCAGTTAGCTGATATATTTTGATTTCCAATATGGCGGCTTTTGTTTAAAAATGTAGGGTAAAACGCAGTTCTGATTTCCAGCCCTGAAGATGTCTCCGTAATTGGGAAGTCAAGGTTTGATCCCCATCCGTGACATTACAAATAGTGCTGATATATCTCAAACATGATTGACGATTAGCACATCAGGGTAATTCCAGATCTGACTTGCCCAGTGTCAGCATACTGTGATAAATGGGTGTGGTATCATGCCACTTCAATACGGTGTAATTTCGCAGTGAGGCAATATCATAATGTCCCATGTAGACAAGAGATGATTGATTGATTGATTTTTCTTTAGTTTACCGTCGCTGCGACAGTATTACATTCATAAAGCGACAGGTTGAGGAAGACCCCGGATGCACTTAGGCATCCGAGTAGAACCACCGACAGCTGGAAGGCTTCCTCACATGAAAATCCGAATGACCCTTCCGGGACTCGAACCCAAGCGGTGAGGGGCTGAGTGAGTGTTAAAGTCAGCGACTTTACCCTCTCGGCCACGGAGGCTCTGTAGACAAAGGGGCAGAGAGTTCAAATATTCACTGAGAATATAGAAAAAGGTATTATACGTAACAGCATGGTTGATACAATTATATTAGGCAGACCTTATAAAACAATTGATAGTGAGACACGCCTGATGCATCGAAAATATGCATGTTTAAATATTTCCTAAATTGTGAAATAGAGCTTAATCCAGTGAAAGAAGTTTTATGAATTACGTCAGAGGGAAAATATACAAAAGCCAATCATAGGCTTGCCCGGTTCACGGCAGTCCTAATATTTATGACGTATGTAAAGCAATCTAAAAGGAAGAGGGAGTGGAAATAGTTACTTCCCCCACCACCAAAAAGTATATAGATAAATAAAAAGGTTTATTGTTACACACAGAAATCAGGGTTTTGAGGGAAATTCTAATATAGACTCATATAGCCTTATTTTGACGCATTGGCAAACAGAGCAGATCCTGGTCCTTATAGAAGCTTTCTGATCAGGGTCTCATCTGGTTGGTCCATACAACAATGAAGCTTATATTATAAACAGTCAGCATAGCTAAAAATACATGATTTCATACACCATTTAAAGTTTTGTAAATTGATATTCATGTATATTTCTATGTTAATATTAATTATATAAAAGGTCAAGTTGTGTCGGACTTACATCGTCTCGTGAACAGAACGTGACTTCGCTGCACTCGTCATCATGCAAAATCTGAGGACAATTGTAACAAAGATGGCCACGGTCAGCAGGCAGTGCTGTTTTATAAATAGAGAGGAAAATTGTTGGTTTTAGTGGTAACGAAAAAAGTATTGATTTTCCTCCTCACGAGACGAATGAATGATTATTGATATTCAATTGAAACCAACATTTTTTTCTTTATATTTAATGCCTTTCTGTCATTTTTAGGGGGCTTCATAAAGAAAAAAATAGTCCCGTTACAAAACAGTGAAAATTACAAAAGTAATAAAGAGAAAAAGTAGTTCCATTACAAATCAGTGGAAATAAAAAGAAAATGATAATACATTTATTCATTGTTTGATACATTTTTCTTATACAGGACGCGGTAAAATGCATTAGCAGAAGAATGCTTAAGGCGTGATTTGTTTTACTATGAGCACTTTTATAAATATATACAAATTACAGTAATTCTTGAAGCCGATCTAATTTGATGCGAGTAACTCAAAATTGAATGTGGACGAAAACAGTGAAAATTAAACAGTGATAAATGGAAACAGTAGTCCCATTACAAAAACAGTGAAAATTACAAAAGTGATAAGGGGAAAAAAAGTTATGATAATGCATGTATTTACTGTGTGAATTTTAATGCTTATCTAGAATTGGATTCAAATAAGACAGAGAGGAATGTGATAAATGGACACAATTTTAATAAACGATAATATGAAGAAATTATTTCCAGAGTATGTGTTTTACTTTCGAAGAAAATAGTAGATATACGGTTTCATAAACATGTCATCAACTGCTTATAGGATTGTAATAAGCAAATATCATGACAAAACGGCTCATTTTCATCTATTTTTAGTTTTCAACATATAATATCGTTAAAGATATACAGTTCAAATTCAAATACAATTGAACCTATATTAGCGGTCACCTGTATTAGCGGTCATCTGTATTAGCGGTCACCTGTATTAAGCCTTCAACCTGCATCTAGCGGTCAGATTTGATATCTAAAAATTACCATTTTATTATCTTATTGAACTTCATTTAACTACCTGCTCTGTTAAGCGGTCACATTCTCTTTTACCCCTGACTGACCGCTTAAGACAGGTTTGACGTCACATCGGGGGTATTAACTACATTTTGGCTGTTCAAAGTGGCCCATAACTAAATTTCTAATTGACTATCATGTCTCAGGATGTTATATTTATTTGCAAGCATGATTTAATTCACATTGTAATCAATTTTATGTATGTTATATCCTCACGGGCTTTAAAGTCCATTAGAACTTAGAAGTCACCATAAAGTTGTGGCCAATGAGAAGCTCAAGAATTTTCACGACCTTCCCTGACGCAAAGTACTGTTCCAATCCAGAAGACGTCAAGAGGGATTGGTATGAGTTGTGAGATCTGTTTGCAAAGCGACGTAAATTAAAGAAAGTTTAAACTTATTGGGAGTAGTTTCGACAAGGCGACTTTATTTTGAACCCCCCCCCCCCAACAAAAAAAACACACACAAAAAAACATGCATATGCATTGAAGTTTCCACACCAACAATGGCTAAAAAATTGCCAAGAACTTGTTTTCAAAATGACTGATTGTTTGATTGATTGATTGATTGATTGATTGATTGATTAATTGGGTTTACCGTCGCTGCGACAGTATTTCAGTCCTATAGCGACGTCCAGCTATTTACAGGTAGAGGAAAACCTCGAAGGCACTGAGGCATCCGGGTAGAACCACCGACCTACCGCAAGCCAGCTGGAAGGCTTCCTCACATGAAAATCCGAAAGACCCTTCCGGGACTCGAACCCACGCGGTAATGGGCTGAGTGAGTGTTAAAATGAATAACCCTTTACCTCATGAATTTTCATATTGTGTAAAGAGATTCTTACGCTTGTCCTGACACAGTGACGTCTGGCACAGTGGAGTATCACAACAATCTGTACATATACTCTTGTCTCCATTGTTTATGGTTCTCTTCTTGCCAATAACCTGCGAGCCTGAGTGGCATTTCTGCGGAAGGTGACATGATACGTTATCATTTGCATTTTTAATTTCAGTAATGAATATAAATGTTAATGAATAAGATATATATCTGTGTACCATTTGCCAGACAAAAATATTTCTTAGAGGATAGCCCAGCATTTGTCAAAAGAAATAGGGGAAAGCTCAGAACAAATAAATTTCATCTTGAAACGTACCCTACCATTTGTCAGAAAGGAAATTAAAAATAAAGTACATCTTTGAAACTTACCTCTACCATTTGTCAGAAAAAAAGAGGAAAGCTTAGAACAAATAAAGTACATCTTGAAGCTTACCACTACCATTTGTCAGAAAAAAAAGAGGAAAGCTTAGAACAAATAAAGTACATCTTGAAACTTACCTCTACCATTTGTCAGAAAAAAAGAGGAAAGCTTAGAACAAATAAAGTACATCTTGAAACTTACCTCTACCATTTGTCAGAAAAAAAGAGGAAAGCTTAGAACAAATAAAGTAATCTTGAAACTAGCCACACCCATTTGTCAAAAAAAAGAGGAAAGCTTAGAACAAATAAAGTTACATCTTGAACGTACCCCTACCATTTGTCAGAAAAAAAGAGGAAAGCTTAGAACAAATAAAGTACATCTTGGAGCTTACCCCTACCATTTGTCAGAACAAAAAGAGGAAAGCTTAGAACAAATAAAGTACATCTTGGAGCTTACCCCTACCATTTGTCAGAACAAAAAGAGGAAAGCTTAGAACAAATAAAGTACATCTTGAAACTTACCACTACCATTTGTCAGAACAAAAAGAGGAAAGCTTAGAACAAATAAAGTACATCTTGGAGCTTACCCCTACCATTTGTCAGAAAAAAAGAGGAAAGCTTAGAACAAATAAAGTGCATCTTGAGACTTACCTCTATCATTTGTCAGAACAAAAAGAGGAAAGCTTAGAACAAATAAAGTACCTCTTAGAGCTTACCACTTCTATTCGTTAGAAGAAAATATACATCTTACCAATATACATCCGTACCAGATAATGATACCATTAGGGAGGTGGGGGATCCTACCAGATAATGAGACCACAAATCGGGGTGGGGGTCCGAACAAGATTTGGCTGTCAGTTTTAATATAACTTAACTAGCATTTTTGTTAAATGTTTAACCCTCATCTAGCGACAACCTTTATTAAGCGGTCACTTTCTCTTGTTCCCTTGACTGACCGCTTAAGGCAGGCTTGACTGTACAATGTAATATTAATTACCGAAATGGGAGGAATTTAAGTTTTTTTTTATTAGCACGGTCGTATATACTGTAAAATCAATACTTTTCATTACGGCTAACTTTCGCTGAATACATAGGCAACATTACCAACAAAATGTTAACACCACGAAGTCATTTCATTCAAAAGACTTCGTGTTTTCAAAAGTAAGCATACTAAAAATATATGAAAAAAAGTATCTCCCTGAAGTTATTGTCAGCAAATTTAAATAATTTACACTACAGGAAAACAACTGCAGTATAACGAGGAGCGATACGCCAAGCATAGTGTCCATCTCGACGTGTGTTTCCAGCCTCGGAACTGTAAACATGGCGATGATAAACTTGAGAGAAAAATGCAGTTTTTCATGCCTCGCGATTAAACGAGTATTGAATCCATACCCTATCCCTGCTACTGTTTATATAAACGCGATTTTACTGTACGAGTATTAAAATGAGTAAATAAAGCAAGTTAATCGTTTAACAGGAAACTAAGAACAACTTACCAGTTTGTCTTTACAGCCCACTTCGTGATATGCACTTCCATCCGGCGTCACCCACAATGTGTTGAAACAAATCTGTGAATCGATCATTTGACAAAACATAAATATCGTCTGAATTATTCGTCCTCTAGATATGATTATATGCATCTGAACTCGAAACTGTGGTTAAATTCATAACAAAACACAGAAAGAGATCGATCATTTCTTAGCCAATACAATATTTACTATTCACAAAACCATCCTTAAAATTGAGAGCGAATTTATGTTGCGTTATGTTGCGTTGTTCACAACGCAACATATTGGAATCGATTGAGAATTAACAATACCGGATATTCAAATTCAGTGCCCTCTAGTGGGCAAGATTTACGTGCACCTGTTTGCGTGGGCGGGAAAATATTAATAAAGATATAATGGATGAATTGTTTGACGTAAGCCAGTGAAATGCAGCAGTTCACACCTCTCTGGCATGTAATGTGTCCTTGAATATGGCGGATAAGTTATTTCATTCGACCCTCACAGCTACAAATTCCATTTGATGAGGAAACAATTAAACGGTTTCAAATTGCTTTCCATTTTAAGCTTAACGGAACATTATGACTCTAAGTCCTGTGATTCAATAATAATGGCTAACATCCATTTTCTAAACATTATGGCCATATTTTAGACCTTGCGGACAATGATAACCCTCGAATGGGGTCATGTACATTACTAAGGGAGAGAGACATCATCGGAAGAGACAGTGATTGGAAATAAGGAAGTACGGATGCGATTCCCTAGTTCATTTTGCGAATAGACCCCTTGGTATTTTTTACGTGTCTGGTGTATAGCACCGACACGCGGGAGACAAGTTCCTTGGTAGAACCGGTACTGAGTACTCTGTGTCCCCATAGCTACCCCGATTACTAGGCAAGTGTGCATCAGGTACAATTTCATACGTCTTTGGTTTTAGTTTAATTATATTGTACTGCGATGATAAATTCACAATACGTCATATCAAACATGTTTACATGAAATTAAAGATATTTTTACACTATGCAGATGAAAAAAATGTATATTTAGAATTGCAAAAGGATGGGTGCCTGGATAGCGTAGTGGTAACGCGCTTTGCTTCTCACCAATGCGTCCAGGGTTCGATTCTTGGTCACGTGCGTGAGGGGGTACAGTATTGCCCGTCCAGACACGTGGGTTTTCTCCGGGCTCTCCCGTTTCCTACCACATTAATGTCTACATACGCCGCCACCAGAGCCATCGAGAGTAATTAATATAAGTTTTGATAAATTGTTTCGTAATTGATGTAAAATAAATAAAGTTAAAGCTAATTGCAAAATGATCGGGACACTAGTTAAACCAACATTATAGGTTGGCCCTTTCCTACTTTTTTTGGTTTGGCGAGGTCACCAGTGGAAAGTGTTCCATTTAAGAATCGAACGCCAGACTCTCGTCCTCTCGACCGCATGCAAATAAATTTATCGAAATTGAAATGTCTTGCTTCACCTGTGGTGAAAGGGGATAAACTATTTCATAACTGAAAATAGTTTTATGAGCAAGCATCTGGCTTATGTCGTGTATAAAACTTGAAATTGGAACCATTAGACACATATAAAAAACAATGGTGTCTAGAGTTGTTTTACAGATCAATTATCAAATACATGGGAGGAGTAAACTCGAATAAACGAAATAATCGATAAACGATGACCGGATAAACGAATTTAGGATAAACGAAGATCGGATAATAAAAGATCGGGTAAACGAAGATCGGATAAACGAAGATCGGGTAAACGAAGACCGGATAAACAGAGATGGGGTAAACGAAGAAAGGATAAACGAAGATCGGATAAACGAAGATCGGGTAAACGAAGACCGGATAAACAGAGATGGGGTAAACGAAGAAAGGATAAACGAAGACCGGATAAACGAATATCGGGCAAACGAAGACCGGATAAACGGATGAGAACGGATTCAGTTAATCCATCCACCATTAATTTATAATCATGTCCCTTCAAATGCTTAAAAAGACTTCAGTGCAAATGCAATCATCCGCTGATGTTACATTATATGCTCTTTGCACAAAGTCAGTAAAGGCTTGTTTTTACTAAAAAAAATCCTATGATTACTTGATGGACTATGATCACATATAATGATGGGTGGATTACATTAAGAGAAAAATCCAGTCTATTTTTAGAATGACTCTGCATCTTACCTCATGTGACCCGCAATTCCTCACAGTGTTACATTCCGAGGCATAAGGTGTCTTGGCACAATCAAAACAGGTCACTGCGCATGCGCCTGAAATGTATTTATAAAATCGCTGCAAAATAATTCGTACAATGAGGATATTTATAGACCATTTCACTCCGAAATGAAACGTAAATCTACTTAAATCAACGAGTACTTCCCGAACAACTTATCAAACTGATGGTGTACAATTCCACTCATTGTTCAATGGGAAATAAAATATTAAGATTTTCTCCAGTCACTTATTGGTCAGTTTGAATCAGCGAATTAAATCGAGTATTGCCGATCCCCTGTTAAAATGGTCTATACAAAAAAAGAAAGAAAAATACAGAAATGAAAAATTATGTCGCATTATTTATGTAACGCATCAAATGCGTTTTTTACTATAATATGTGTTTTATTTCGCTTTGCAACCATTTGGCTTATCAGCAACACTGCATTACGTTCTTACTTTTCCGCTAAAGACATATGAACGAATTTAATGGCAGTAAACTAACGCAAAGACTTATAATACAAAGATTGGCAACTAGTTTTTATCTCACAAATGCAAGTTGCAAGTTGTCAAATTCTCGCAAATATCTCCTTTCCTATTGAAGGTATGTTAAAGCAAAGTGTATCTGTCAATAGTTTGTTTGTTTGTTTGAGGGGTTTAACGTCCCACCGACAGTATTTCAGTCATTTGGAGACGATGTCAACTTGAGACAAATATAGTGCTGCCACACTGCAGTATCACGCCATAGACTTGTGGCATGATAACTCACCCAGTCACATTATTCTGACACCAGGCCAACCATCCTGCAACTACCCCTATATGCTGAGCGCCAAGCAAGGGAGCTATAACAGTACCATTTTATACGACTTTGGTATGTCGCGACCGAGGAGCGAACCCACGACCTCCCGCTCCCGAGGCGGACGCTCTAAACACTCGGCAACGGTTATCTGCCAATAGGACATTGCCATTGAAAATCAAATATTAAAACAAACGATAGCTGGCGGATGTCCACTTCCATATGCTTAAACAGATACACCGTATTTTAACACGTTACATATAATATTAGAGTTTGCCCGCAATTTCTATCCAATCAGTGAGCCCGAAATTTCAAATTTCTGGTCGATCTTATTTGTTAAGAATTCGGGATTTTGCTAGACTTGTCTACTTAACTGAGATGTAACTGTTAAGGGTTTACCGCGAACTGCGCATGTCATTATTTCAAATTATGCTCCGCCCTATTCACGTGATATCCACATATGGCAGTGTTTACTACACCGATCCCTACACACGAGGTGTGCTTATCATTTAATTCCACACTGGCGCGACGTCATTTGTAATCATTGAGTAAAGTTTCTTAAATCACAGGTACTTGAGAACAGGACCCTAGCTGTGACCCCCCCCCCCCCACACACACACACGAAACGCTTTGAATATAGCGGTTTTCAACTTTAATTCGCAATTTACATTGAGTTTATGTATCAAAATATTCACATCCAAATAAATCTAACGTTTACTATCCATGTCTTAATAAATTAAAAAAAATCACTATATACAAAACAACAAGGTAACCAACTTCAGCAGGATACTGAAGAGCACCCATCAGGAATTGGTGTCAAAATATCTATGAAAAATATGCCCATCGGTAATATTGGCGAGTTCCCACTGTCTACGGATAATTTTCCTTCATAACTGTTCAAAAGAAATATAAATATAATTATTTCTAATGTCTAAAATGTCAAGATTTCGAGTTGGGATTTAGTGATTTAACTCTATTCGAACCTCGATCAACGGAAGTGAACCCAAAACGATGTCTATGAGGTCATCGCTGCGATTTGATTATGTACAGAAGGGAGCGGTAAGAGTAGTCCGAAGTTATTTTGTTTACAAATATTTTCGGAACACTCTTACTTTCCGCTTCTTTATCATATACAATCGCAACATCTTTTTCTCCATCTGAGTTGACCTTCGTGGGCGATGACGTCATAGATGTCCTTTTGGGTTCACTTCCGTTGATCGAGGTTCCAAACGGTTAAAATAGTCATATCTCGAGTAGAAATTAAGAAATTTCAGGCATTTAAAATGATAATATCTGTATTTCATGTGAACAGTTATGAAGGAAAATTATCCGCTGACAGTGGGTATTCCCCAATATTGTCGATGGGCGTATTTTCATTGATTTGTTGACACTTATTCCCGATGGGTGCCCTCCAGCATCCTGCTGAAGTTGGTAACCTTATTGTTTATTATGTATAGACTATCGTGATTTTTTTGTTATTGATAAAGACAGGGTCCTATCCTCAAGTACCTGTGGCTTTTATAATCATGTATATATACACATTAACATAAGAATGATGAGCTTCGGAAATATTTTCGCAAAATGATGATTACCAGCTCAATCCAAACGGACTCCTATGCTAAAATAAATATTAAAATACAAGGATAATTTGTTTGTTTGTTTGTTTAATATGTTTAACGTCCCACCGACAGTATTTCAGTCATTTGGAGACGATGTCTACTTGAGACGGATGTAGTGCTGTCACACTCCACAGTATCACGCTGTTCACAGTTGGCATGATACCACACACAATCACATTATCCCGACACCGGACCAACCAGTCCTGGAACGACCCTTATTATGCTGAGCGCCAAGCAAGGGAGCTATATCCAGTACCTATGTTTACGACTTTGGTAAATACAAGAATTGAAATTGATAAAACGTTCATAAACAATTTACAGATCATGTATTAACTCGTTTGATTTGCTTTTTCGAAGGTATGCCTAGCTTGATATCTTCCGATGAAAGCGTATTTCCTAAACAATTATTATCCACATATTTCGTTCTTTCTTTACCGTTAATCAGTTGATATGTACTGATGTCTTAACTAATAAAATAAAATAAAATAAAATAAAATAAAATAAAAATAAATAAATAAATAAATAAATAAATAAATAAATAAATAAATAAAAAACAGTCATCACTCAAATTAAATTTCCATGCTTCATTATTTAAATCTGAAAAAGAAATGAGTCGACGGTGAAAAAACGCGCGAAATTTATGTGTTACATCCATATTAGGAAAGCACGTGCACGTGTGTGAGTACTTTAACAACACGCTGACGTTATATTTTTTTTTTTGGCGCCATCTCCTAATACAGCAGTATGACGCAGAAATAGGGCGGGGCAAAATCTATGTTAGTCAGTGTTTATCAAGAGAGAATTTTACAGTTAAGAAGCCGTCACTCGTTACGCTCGTTCTGGCTTCTTAAGTGTTAAATTTTCTCTTAATAAACACTAACTATAACTTAGCAGTCATATGCGTGTAATTTATGTTATAGTTAGTGTTTATTAAGAGAAAATTTAACACTTAAGAAGCCAGAACGAGCGAAGCGTCCCACCGGACATGCCCCCCCCCCCCCCCCCTAACCTGAACTCCTGGATCCGGCATTTTCCAGACAAAGCCATCGACAGGATGGTTTCCTTATATGGAAAGCACGAGCTACAAGACTGGACTTGAATATTTAGCGGCTCTGGACAAAATGTTTCTAATTTTCGCGACAATACTACTCGATCACGGATGCCCGTTTTCGATTAGTGTAATGAAAGTATAAATAAAGTGGATACAAATTAAAAAGGAAAGTGCATACCATGAATTGTTACGGCGAGAATCAAAAACTGCACGGCAAAATCTGGAAAAAGAAAAAAATGCATAATTCTAATTCTCGAAATATCGTGATCGCGATGTATCGACATTGTTTACATCGATAACAGTCCAACCAACCGAAGATTATGATGTGACAATATTATTTAAAAAAATCATACTGTACACATTAAGATCAACAAGGATAAAATCAACTTTGAGGGTCGACTCGCTTTAAATAACACGTGTTTTTCCTAGTATCCTTCAAATCTACAAAATAATTAGGATAGTTAAAATCAAATTCTAAGTTAACTAAACAGTTCGAATAAATTTTGAACTTTATTTATTTTACATCGATTATGAAACAAATTCTCACAACTTAACTGTACACTCTCACGTACGTGACCAGGAATCGAACCCGGACGCATTGGTGAGAAGCAAAGCGCGTTACCACTACGCTATTCAGACACGCCAGTTCGTATATCAAGAATGTTGGAATTTGACCCTTAATAACCATTTTTGGCCAGATTAATTGAGTTATACGAATACAATAGACACAACGTCTCAATATTTCTAAAACTTTGTTAAAATTTTCAGCAGAAAATTACAATTTTAGCAACGCAAACGAGGAACCTTATATTAGTTTGTAAATTCACAAATCAATATAAATGAAATAGCCAATTTTTAAATCAATAAAACGGAACACCGTTTACTGACACCATTTCCGGTCTTCTCGAAAATAAAAATGGTACTTATTTGTGACTTTCATACCAAGACTCAAACTATGCCCAGTACTTTCAATAGGAACTCCAGTATGATACTCACAATTGAAACTCGTACTTCAGTATTTTCAAAAACACGGGGCACTTGCTGATTAGTCACCGCGCGTGATTTTCTCGTTTGCAATGCGGTTCAATGAAACTGACCACGTCTTTTTATACTCACACAATTTCTATAATACGGGAACAATGTGTTTTTGTGTGGTTAAAAATAAAATCACGAAACATCTACTTACACATTTTTTTGTCGTTTTCTTTGGACCGATAGCGTTAGGTAAGCACAGATTAAAACTTCGGTCGATACAAATTGACTGAAGGGTTCTTATCGGCAAAATGATAAAGATGGGCCGGTAATAATGTGTACAAACACGGGGTCACTGTAGTGCCTTGGGACTTATTGATGATCTCTTATGAACAATTGTCTGGTTCGAAACATGGCATATTGAACTAAACTACAGACACCAGATTAAACATTAAGTGGAACTGATAAGTTTTCGTGTTGATATTCGTTCACCTTAATACGCCTGCTTCCTCGGTAGTAGTTATAAATCTAGGTAGCCGTTCTTCCCTATCATCAGACAGAGATAGGATATTCCTGTAAAAGTCAATGGAAAATGGTGTGTAGACACACATCAGATAAAATCATTTTGCAAACTTTCAAAAAAGTTACATTTTGATGGTAATGCAGTGTCCTGTTGAAAGATACACTTCACTTTCTCATACCTTCAAAGAAAAGGAGATAATCTAAAAATATGACGTTGCGAGAGTTGAACAATATGTTACGCGATTTTATGAGATTTAGACCAGTTGCCAATCTTTGTTTAATAAGTCTTTGGTTTAGGCCCTTGTAGTGTAGTCACTTTTAGTGATACCTGATACCTGATATGTCGTTGCCTTGGGTGACGTAGAGAATAATTATGCTCATAGAAATATCGAACTACATCCTCGATTAAAATTGTACAAAAGTATCCTCTATGTAACCCAAGGGCATGATGTTCCACGATAACACACTATACTAATATTCTTGTACTGACAGTTTGTCAATGCATGGTTCAGAAAATGATAAATAATGTCTTATCAATGAATATGGCGTCACTTTGAAAAACAGAGGTTCGTAAAGAAAAATTCGGTCAGTTCATAGAGAAAAAAAGTATAAAAATGACAAACAGCATGAAAAAGGTAAATTTTATTTCATAAAATTGCATTTCTTTATAAATATTTTATAAAATCTTATAATTATAATTCAATTGTTGAAAAACTTGTGAAATTTTGTGAAATTGTGCTTGTGAAATCAAATTCGATCTTGAAATCATATATATATATATATCTATATATATATCTAACTCCACGCATTGATCTCCCTTGCACGCTCACTTAGCAAAAGAATCACTGCCATCACAAATGTCACGTGATGATGGTAAGCTTAAAAAATGGTTGCCGATTAATGACGCCGCGTGGAAAAATGGAAAAGGTTTTTAATATGACCGTGGAGCCGCATAATCAAAAAGGGGAGCAACCACCGTTATTATTGTAAAATAAAATCATGTAGTATGTTAGAAAAACACTTTATGAACCGATTACTTTTATTAACTGATATAAAAAAATAAATTTCAATATACGCAAGTCTTCTATCGTTATTAAAAAGAAATTCGACACATTTAATGTGTATCTGATGACTTAGGTCACGGGTTTTTAAATCTTGGTTAACGAACCCTGCGAGAAACCTAATTCATTAATGCTCAGAAAAAAAGGGTTTTGGAAGATGTTTTGTTACCTTAAAATAATCGGAGTTCTAGATAAATAGTCAACTTGAAAAATCGATGAAACTGTAGTTTAATAATGTATATTACAGCATAATGTAGAACGTGTAAAAAGCGAGTTGTGTTTTTTTTGCTCTTTTTAGTCATTTAAGGGAAGTGTAAAGGTTTCAGAACTTCTATCCAACAGATTTTATGCTATAGTCGCATACACGAATATATAGACATTTTTTTTCCCTCAATAAAAACGCAGTATGTTTATTTGCTGAAGCATAGTAAAAAACTATTGAACAGAATTGTTTTAAACTTTGCATAATAACTTGAAATGAAACAACAGACAATAATGTGAATAAAATAAGGAATCAATAGGCTTGATTTTGAGCTTTCTGCCCTTGAAAAATGACTGAAAAGAGCAAAAAAACAACAACAAAAAACAACAACAAACACACACACACACACACACATTTTCAATGGCAGATATCTAAAAAAGAAAAAGTAGAGCGTTGACCCCCGATTCTTTTTTCCCATAGACACAATTTAAGATATAGCCACATATCAGCGTCATTGTACATGTATATAAACCTTGTTTATCGTAGAACAAAATAGAACATTGGACCTAAATTGATCTCCTAAATAGCAGATCAGCATAGTTTGTACACAGTCAAACCTGTCCTTAGCGTCAAGCAAGGAATAAGATTTAGTGGTCGCTTATAAGGTGGCGCTAAATGACGGTTTATAACAAAATGCTTTAGTAGCCGTTAAATGCAGGTTGAACATTTAATACAGGTTGCCGCTTATACGAGTTCAACTTATACGCACATGGCAATTACAAGCAAGTAAATTACATGAAATAATTGCAGTTCGCTAAAAATAACCAATTACAATGAAATCTTTAATTTTCACTGGAAACTTATTTTCGTTGATTTTGTGAATACCTTCTTCCTCGATTTTTACTCCGCGCGGAAAAAAAGGTCATTTGAATCCTGAAATTTAGGCTTCCTCGAATTTAACATCATTTCGAATTCCAAAAAAAAAAAAATGTCAACGAAAAACTAGTTCTGTTCTATACCGCTATGAAAAGGGCTAAAAGTCTTTCACATCCTTATCTGCAATTGTCTGCAGATTGGTATTTTTTATAATATTATTTTATTCCTACGGCTACTACTACTACTAATAAATTGTTATTATTAAGTTGAACTTTTTTCATTCAAATTGCGGTTCATTTGATGTATATTGGAATTTCCTAATTGAGGTATAAATGAATAAACAACTAAAACACAAAACAAAACAGAAACGACTTTTAAAAAAAACTGATAGTGTTAATTTTAATAAATTTACTAATACAGTGAAACAACTTTACAACGACATTCATTATAACAGCAACCTCTTTATAACAGCAGTAGTCTTGAAAACTAAAGTGCATAATCCTTCTTGTGCTATTCTTTGCAACGGCAATTTCTTTTAACAGCAAAATTCACTGAAACAAACACTGCCGTTGTAAAGAGAGTTGACTGAATTTACAGGTGGTTTACAGGTATCTCACTACACGATTTCCAATGCAATCTACAGAGGATTTGACACCTTTTAGAATAGAAATCCTCATAGTAGTTGTAACTTCATGTAGGTCATATCCTAAGTAAGATTAGAACATAAAGTGAAATCTTAATCGCTTCGTTCGCTCCGCCCCATCAATCAATAAGATTTCACTTTTCATTTTCTACTAACTACTCATGTTCTTGTCAGCCCACCTAACACTATTGCGTAGCTCTTTCATTAAGGCATATACGATCAATGAAAATCTTTCAAAAATCAGTTGGTTCCATCTTGCGGCATCATCAGTAGAATAAAGGGTTAGGTATTCAGCGGGGAACCAGCAAAAAGGGTCAAAATTCCTGATTCAGTGACACAATTACACTGAATTGATATCTCTATCTTGGCATATTCCACCTGGCGGTGTATCAGCTTTTTTTTTTTCTTTGTGTGCTCTGTTTGTTCCCAAAAATGTCGTTATCGAACGATTCTATATCAGGTGACAACAGAATTGAGGCGTAACCACCTAAAACCAAAACTGTGTCCATGTGAACACTTGTGTCACTTGCTGCAGCATTAAGGTAAACCATCCATTATTAAATACTAAACTAGATTTTGGTCCATCAAGTGATCGTAGGAAATTTATAGTAAATGCGAGCCTTTATAGACTTAGAGCAAAAGAGCCTATAACTCCAAATTCATGATTGCCTGCATCTACATTTAAGGTAAAGTCCCTGTAATTGTTTCGCCACGTCTTGGACCACTTAACCTCTACCAAGATAACCAAGGTACACTAATAAAACATTGGTTATGCTATGAGGTCCGAAATGTAGCGAAATCGTTGCAGGGACTTTAGCTTAATTATTTTTAAGCATTTGAAAGGCCATGGTAATATATATTGATGCATGGACTACCTTTTAATGATTAAAAAAAATGAATATCTTATATAAAAAAGTGCATAATTATACATGTTCAGCCATTAGGTGTGAAACCCATAGTTCTGATCACTGAGGAAAATCAAATTAAGTAACGTTTAAGACGAATAATTTATATCATTATACCAAGACGTTGGATACTATATAATCGTGAGCAAAATTTCAGGAGAATTGAACTGTAGGAGGACTAAGAACATTAAAAAGACAGGACTGAAACAATGCTTTAAAGAAAGCATCATATCAAAGGTTCTTCCAAACATATCCAAGATTAATGAACGAACAAGGATGATATTATCTTTTTTTTTCTCGATTACTGAAGGGCAATAACTCCAGCTCCATTTGTTGAAAATCGAACTCAGCAGTGATTTTGTCCTAATATATACTGCAATATATCCATGTTTCACAAAGATCGGTTCATTTCTGGGGGATTTATTTAGTAACTTTGATTGATAATTATGAATAGGTTAGTTCATAGTTGCTTTAACTAAACGATATAGTCACGAGGGCTGAGCCCGAGTGACTATGTCTTGAAGTTAAAGGCAAGTATGAACTAACCTATACATAGTCCACGGTAACTATAAACAAATACCAGCACTTGATTGAACAAGAGGAAAATATACCATTTGCTAAGTATAGGTTAGTTCATAGTTGTGCCGTGTAGTTAAAGGCAACTATGAACGAAGTTTTTTAGCACATGGCATTGTCCTTTCACTAGCGACAAAACCTCACAAAAATGTGAGTTGTGGTTACATAGTCCACACTTATTGATTATTTACAAAGGTACTGGACTACGCGTTATAGTCCACGGTGATTACAAACAAATACCAGCACCCGATTGGACGAGAGGAGAATGTAATGTGCTAATAGCTAATTTTCACTGAAGTGTCCACTACGAAGATATATATTTAAAAAATCCTGGGCATACTGCATAGACTTTTCAGTGTAAAATGACCCTTTTCTCTATATCAATTGCTTAATAGTATACACATGATTATACGACTGCTATCAATATTTTGAATTGAAAAATGCTTAACGCATTAATGTCATCAAGTGACGTCACATTTCATTAATATTTTATTCTGTTTGCGAAATGTTGCGATTATTGTTTAATGACGTATTTTATTTGGAAAGTGTACTGTCCAAGAACGAAATCTCCTGGACGGTCAGGTGGTACCAATGCACTCCGTTGATTGGCTGAGAAAACTGGATATAGAATGAAGGGCAATAATCCAGTTTTGGTTGATGGATTTCACTGAAAATCAAACCTGTCTGTGATAGTGTGTCAATGAATAGTTCGTACAAGTACACTCTGCTCATATTTAACAGGTTGGACAAGACACTTTTTAAGCGTTTCCCATTTACAAATGGCAGTAACTAAATTTCTAGTTAGAATGAAAGAGTACATGTACATACAAGAGAAAAAATACATTTTGATTAAACACAAAACCATTTAATGCATAACCGGCAGCAAAATGCTGAAAATACAATTAAACATAAAACATTTGTCAATTCACAAACAATAGCCGCAATATTTCAAACATCCGGAACTTTCGGCCTTAGTTCTTGAGGCACAAATTACAGACGCAGCCAGTCTGCAAACATATTCCGTCGAAGTGTTAATGCACGGAGTGACTGAAAGTATAAAATGAATTTAAATATTTTTACTTCAATTTAAAATTTAAATTTTAAGGTGTGTGCAGAATGGGGAAACATGATAAAATATTTAAAAAACAAGGAAGTGTGTCTCTGCGACACTAATGCCCCGCGGCATATGGTCAGAACCATTTGTTTGATTTTTTTAATTGATATCAAATATCATATAATAAAAAGACTTAAGAGAAAAGATAAGCCTGAGTCAGAACAATAATCCAACCATGAAATATAGGTCACAACAATAAATTTGCAAACATATGTAATAGATCATATCAAGATGTACATGTGTACCTAGTTTCATCAAGATGTGCAGTCATCTTCTCAGAAAAAAAGCTTAAACGCAAAGGTAAACCTGAGGTGTGACGGACGGACAGACAAACGGACACACGGACGGGCGCACAGACCGAAAATCTGTATGTCCCGCAACGAAGTTGGCGGGGCATAAAAAGTAGGAAAGGCAGCGGTACGTAAGTAGAAAGCCTGAATGCTAGCGAGGGTGGGTTTGTTTTAATGAAATCGCATAAAAGTATGCGAAGTACTTAAATAATAAATTCGGGAATAGTAGAGCCAGACGGATACTGAAGAGTTTATGCTGGACAAACTGAATCTTGATTGCGATATAGTCGACACCATCATGTTTGAACGGGCCAATCGTATCCACCGGACCACCCTGCAAAATGGTATCGTCCGAAAACCGAGAAACATGTTTGCAAATTTTCGGAATATGGTATTGTAACAGGGTCCAAATTTGAAAGGTTCTTCATTTTTCATATCCGAAAACATGGATAAACGACGAAAGCTACAAAAACTCCAGCGAAAATCAAAAGTAACTTAAATATATGTTGTAAACAGTTTTAAGTAAAGAAAGTCTTCAGTAATATTTTGTAACCTGTTGGTGCTGACGTCGTCGTTTTGGACTGGCCACAGTTGTTGTTACAAAGGTCATCGGGGCAGCAGTTGAAACATGTATTGTCACTATGAAACATTTGATGCGAGACAGCGTCGCATGTCTGAAACATTTTAATACACTTGCAACGACATTTGATAAATATCATATCCCTCTGAGGGTCATAGAATAGAATGTTCACCCGAGACAAGTACATGTACTATTAACCTTTGTGTTAAGAATGTGATTTTAATATATCGAACAGAATATACAACAATTAAATTATTTAATTATTTAATGCTTCACAAATGACGCCCTAAAATCAAATTAAGACAGATATATAAACAAGTATGAAAAATTAACCAATAGATTTTAATAAGTGTGCTTGCGCAAGGGGTATAGTTCGTTATGTCACGAGGGCCGAAACGTATTGTAACGGGGTTAACATTACGGATTGTTAAACTCTGATGTCAAAATTAGCTGTAAAGTATAAAATGAATTAAGGTATAACAAGCCTACCAAAATTTCATTCCAGGGCAATTCTAAAATATAAAGTATGAAGCTGTTTTTCAGCATTTGTATATGGAATATATAACTTTAGAGTACGAAGAGGCCAAACTGTATTGGTTTACTATGGTTGCACATTTCTCAAAGTCAAAAGTCTTAATTTCATTTTTTTCTTTAAATCATGGTAGCACAGGAAATGAAGCAAGACATTCAATGACTTTTTAGGGCTAAGTTCAATTTAGGATGGCATCGTGTTTCCTTTATCAGGACAACACGAAGCCGTAATTTAAACTAAGGCGCCCCTGCTAGACTGATACCCAATATTCGCCCCTGATTCGCTGTAGACCTAACAGAAAACCAGCACGTCATCAAAAAAGCTAAAGTTACCGATAAAATGGCGGATAAATGGCGGACTTAGAAAATGACTTCAGATTGGATCCCGTATAATCTTAAGAATCATGAAGCACACATAATACTGAGCGGGCAGACATCTCATCAGGTGCTAATCTTATATCCGCCAAGTAACGAGAAACGAGTAATGTGGAGACAATCTCCAACGCGGAAGACCTCACAGAGATATGCAGCCAATTCATTTATGGTTAAAAATGATAAATTTAGTGATATTCTGATAATCGCTAGTCACCGACAATCAGTAAAGCGTTACTTTACTGAAGAGCGAAAAATCGATTTACATATATCTGTTCCGCGACGTCGTTTTTTAACATACATATAATGTGGTGTCGGTCTTGTGTACATCAATTGGAATCTCTTGATTTTACTCAGGTTTCCACAGGAAAACCTTTCAATATAACCTCTTAAACAATAACGTCAAAAAATAAGTATTACCTATTAGCTGCTCCAGCGTAATAAAGCTAAAACTGTTGAAACTACTTAATGCAGTTTATACAATAGTGTATAATTATGAGCATTGCTTTAATTTTACTTCAAGTTCAAGCGATTATCAATCAGAAAGTTATCGATTATACCCCATCCGATTAAACCGATAATCGATTGTGACAAATATCAAACGATTCCTATCACTTATGATAATGTATGAGGTAGTTCGATCTTTTACAATGGTAACTATGGTCATTGATAAAACGCAATCTAGTTAATCTATAGTCTAGTTAATCTGGTCAAATTCTTTAATCTGGAGGGTAGGTCCACCGAAAATCGACAATGATACGACCATGGCCGCCACCCTAGAAAGTAGGCCAAGTTTGTTTGACCCTAAAGCGGCCCATATACTACTATTGTACATACGAGGTATTTCGATCGTAATTAAAACATTTTCAATTCATCTTTTCCTAGTTATTCCGGTCACATTTTTTAATCTCAAGGGATAAAGACTTTTGAGCACCTAAAGTCGGTAGAAGAACCATAGTTTAAAGTCACGTCGAGGCGGGTCTCAATTTCCGAGTGGTTATAAACACCGACTTATTTAGTCCCTCAAATCTGTGGGTTCGAATCCAGGTCTAGGTTCTCGGACCATTTCTCGGTAGCTCGGTTGTTCTACTCCGCTACCCGCTGTTTCTTCACATGAGTCCACCGGGGTCTTTCACAACCTGAAAAGGACTGGAAGTCGTGATATGATAGAAATGTTGTTGAGGAGACGTTAGATTTACTGTATAATAATAAAGACTTATTTCAAGAGCATTTTGGACTTCAACAAGAGTACTCACCCTTTTTGATAGGCAGCCCATTTGATAATCAAGTGTATTGCCACCGTATGACATGAAACATACCTAGAACAATTCGAATAAACGGGAGCTAATGTAAATATGATAAAAATCGCGATTGTCCAAAACGCGATTGTTCGAGTATTGGTTTTGTGGTTAGTCTTGGAGCTTTGTGCAGGATCCTTGTGAGGAGAAATAGAAAAAAAAAGACATACTCGTTTTATTTATTTCTTTCTTTTCGATGCGACAAGCTTTGCATCCTTACTCTCAATTAACTTCCTTTTTTCGGTGAAAAAGATAGCTGCAAAAATATATTTATAATTTTTGTTGTACATTCCTGCAATAGTTGATAATTATTTATTATAATGGTTAAATATTCGTGTAAAAAGTAAGGTCGCATTAAGCTTAGCTTGATTAAAAAAATATTGTGACGTCATATCCTGCAAAAAGTAATGTCACATTATAGAAGTGAAAATTCGAATGGCGGACATATATTTACGGAATCCTGTTTGGGACATCGCAAATTTTTCCTAGCCATTTGTTTAGGAAGAGGAAGAAGTTACTTCGAATCTTGCCTTCTTTTAAATATATTGACCGGTTGTTCTTAACACGCAATAGAAATTATCTGGCGCAATGGCGCAATGGCAAAGAAAACACGCCATGGGAATATCAATTTTAATAAGCATTAGTTTAGGCCTGTATATACTTTATGAATCACCATATTTTGTTTATAATCGGAAAAAGTAACTTTACGACTGAAACTTATTTATTATGACATTACGGGGCCTGTATTACATTTTTTTCAATTCGCTGTGCGGCGCAATGGGAATGTATTTAATAATGCACATATGAAGTTCAGTATTGGATTAGATTATTACTTTTTATTATATATTTAAAATCATACTGGATGGACTCTGTATTTGGTAGTTAAATCAAAATTTTGAAGG
The DNA here is from genome assembly GCA_021229015.1 of Solen grandis. Classification (NCBI taxonomy): domain Eukaryota; kingdom Metazoa; phylum Mollusca; class Bivalvia; order Adapedonta; family Solenidae; genus Solen; species Solen grandis. The sequence continues at coordinate 8,934,382 of CM037777.1, forward strand.
GATGTATCTTTATTCATGATTCCACCGCGCAATTGAATTTCCATTTTGCATTCGCAGAACACGCAATGGAAACATTAGAATTTAATTAGCATTAGTTTATTATTCATCATTTATTCTTTCTTATCGAATTAAAAGTAAGTTTGTGACTGTTACATATTTTATTATGTGGTTATAATTATATTTTGATAGATATAATAACATTTCCATTTCGCGGAAAAGGCAATAGGCTATTATTTGCCGTACGGCGAAATGGAGCAAACCTTAATACATACTAGCACTTTCAGAATTATTTGAGGTCCATTTTTTTTCGCTTTTCTCGTCACTATATGGAGTTTTTACATGCTGATGCAGCAACGGGCGCAGCGTGTTGTTTAAATGATTTATTAACACAGATTTTTTTCTCCTTATTGGGAATGCTGTCCATAAGTGTAATAACCCTGATATTGAAGGACAACTGATGAAGTTGAAATGAAATAAGGTGTGCATATTGTATGTATATATATACTCACCGATTATCTGTAACTGTTCTTGGCTGTAATCAATGCCGTTAGTCTTGGAACTCAACCCCCGCCCCCAATAAAAATAATAATAATAAAAAACTGCTGCGTGTTCTCCAGCTTGTAAATCCTAGAATGACATTAATTATGGAAAACATCGGTATATCAAAATCCCGTTATCCTTGGATCCTCTGTATAAATGCTGTGTGTGAATAATAGAAGTTCATCAATAATCATATTCGGAATATGATTATTCAATGCATATATTTTTATATTCTTGTGCTCGCGCAATTTAAACTTACCTTACAAGAATAATTATATCACATTAAATTTAATAATAAGTAATTTTATATATTTTATCCATATTCAAGTCATTAACTAACATACAAGCTTTGGTTGTGTTTTGCTCATGCTCACAAAGGAAATTTCATTCCATTGCGCGAATAACTTAAGTTTTTAGACAAATGATAATAATAATAATAAAAAAAGTCAAATAAGCAGAAGAATTTTCGCCTTGTGGCAAGAGAGAAAACCTGTAAAGCTGCTGAAACAAATACGAGAAAGTAAATGTAAAACCTCGCGTTTTATTCGTAGATGGTCTGTGAATGGCTAGGAAAAATCGCCATGTCCCTAACAGGATTCCGTATATATCCTACCCTGACCACTTCATGTGTCTGACACGCATATAAGTTATGATGAAAGAAAAATATGATTTTGAAAGATAAGCCTAATTCTTAAAAAAATCTTATTTTGCAGTAGCGTACTTAAATGAAGATATACAAAACTTGCTTATTTGACTAAAATCAAGTGGTTAGTCACGTGACAGCTGATCAGATTTTTTTTATTAGAACCCCATCAGTGGAAAAGGACTTTACTTGGTTTTCAAAATTGCAAAACACTGGTAAAATATGTTTTCTATCGACGTATTTTAAGCCTTATACCTGAAAAGCATAATTTACGAAAATAAAGGACGGACGTGATTGAATTATCAGGTTTATTAAAATAAGACCAACTTTACGAGATAAAGGGACGGACGTGATTGAATTATCAGGTTTATTAAAATAAGACCAACTTTACGAGATAAAGGGACGGACGTGATTGAATTATCAGGTTTATTAAAATAAGACCAACTTTACGAGATAAAGGGACGGACGTGATTGAATTATCAGGTTTATTAAAATAAGACCAACTTTACGAGATAAAGGGGTGGATGCGATTATGAGATATTCAAAAACGTGACATTGCGAGAATTGGACAATATGATGCGTGCTTTTGTGAGATTTGGAGTAGTTGCCAATCTTTGATTAAAAGGTGTTTTATTTATGACATCGTTTAAAAATGAGCAGAAACAACTTTTAAAACTAGAATGGATTAACGACTCCGGGTGGTAGGTAAGTTGAAATATATGTTGTAAATTAAATGAATAATGTATATAATGTATATCTTTAAAAAATAATATCACGTGTTTACATCATCTCGTCCACACCGTTTCGTCTGGCTGCACGTGCCCATTGTATGAGAGCATCCAAAACAAATTGGGCCCCTGTCTGATGGCAAGCCTACAATCGTATAAATTATTATTAAAAGGACACATTGAGTTTACATGCATCTCAAAGTATGTACTTAATGGTATATACATATATTTTGATACCTGGCTCGAATTCAACCAACAATACTTAGCGCTAAGTATTACTTTAATTCTTAAGCTAGATATTTACACATTCCAGCATTATTATTTCATGAAATATTTAAGTACATAACTAAGCTGAAATAAACGATTGCCTTAAATACTAACAACAATTGATAAGAAAGGAAATATTTGGGTATTTTTCTCAGAAAAACAAGACAAATGAAATTCTCAAGTATTTATTCAGCATTTAAGTTTTACTTAGCGCTAAGAATAATTGGTGGAATTTGACCCTTAAGTTATCCTTTTGCTTTGTATATAACTAATGAGCAGAAAAATCAACATGTTACATTACCTTGACGACCACATGCCGAGGCCTGACACCAAGGCGTATTGCAGCATTCCGTACATGCTAGAGTATCGGATCCGCTTCTCTTTCTACCAACTAATTGCATGGAGCTGCACAACTGAAGGGAAAATACAGAGTAAGCCAATGTAAATGGCTATCTACACTTAACGATTAGGCGTAATAAAAAAGTTACTTGTTTACGTTATCCCGACAGACACATTTTTTTGTGACGCTATTTTTGTAGCATTCGGGCTGATACGGTTGTTTTTGGTCACCTTCTCAAAAATAATAAGGTAATAAAAAATGTTAAAAATAGAAACACTATTTAGCCGACCTTCCGACACATTTCTTTCGGAGATGTTAGTGGAAACAAAAAACATTTTTTTCGCCTTCTTTGTATCCAATTATCAAATGGATTACAAGTTTGTTTTACGCAAGCCGAAACAAAAGCAAAAAGCAGAAATTGTATAAATCAATAGGACCGAATGGTCCGGTATTTAGGCACAGATGGCGTAAAAAATATATAGAAAATTGGAAAATTTTCTTTTAGTTTTCATTTTAATTTATTGTATTTCCATAGTTTTACTTTTTGACATCATCATGCCATAAAATGTGATTTTTTTAAAATGCAGAAACAGTGTCGTCGTAGAACCGCAGTAATGCAGTAACCCATAAAATATTTGATAATAATATAAGACATGGCTAACGAAGGAGTGGGGCAAAGTCTAATTTTTTTTTACTTATGTCTAGTATGATCTTTTACGTATGTACGAACTTTTCTACATATCAATATCACACGGTTCATTTTATGCAATATATTTTTCAAAATTTGAACTAGGTACAAGCATTTCATTAAGTATGACAAACTTAACTGGTAAATTTAACTCATTATCTGCTTTGCTAAATGAGTTTATATAGTAACAAGTTTAACATGTACCAGCTATTCCTAATTTTGCAAAAATGTTCATAAACTGAGTCTTATGCTATAATACTAAACGAAAATACAAAAATTCATTGCAGATCATTAAAACCCATGCATGCCGTTTTTACACTGAAAAGGTTAAATTATGCTTATAAAATTCCAGATATAGTTATCTGCAATTTTTATACTATTTAAAAGACCCGCAGCAAACTAGCCAAATTCGATTAGGTTTTATGCGAGGTCTTATATTATTTATCTACATTTTATCACATATGACGACATTATCAACAACAGTTACCAAACCTCATTTAATGTTAGAGAATGGCGGGAAAAAACGTGACAAGCATGAGTCCTATATCACCCCTTTTTTCAGTGTGAAGCGCGCTATGGGATATAATAAAAATATAGATAAGAACTGATATTTATTACCTGCTTATCCCGGCAACCGAAATCAAAATATGAACTTCCATCAGCCCGAACCATCAAGTTAGAATAGCACTCCTAGTTACAAACAATAGAATCATTAAAACAGTTCAGTTTTTTTATAAAATGAATCAAGATAGTTTTATTCCTGTAATATATAAAAACGTGACATTTATTTAAGATTTACATACACATTTTCTTTTGAGTTTAAAAAGAAAAGAAAATACCAATTACCTCATTATCCGTACAATTTCGAACCGTGGTGCATGCATCGGTTGACCACACATCTGTACACTCGTAGCAATATAGACTGTAAACACCTGTCAAATATCGCAAATATCGGTTGTTAAGACGTAAGCTGTAAACATTTATAAACTATCGCAAGTATCGGTTGTAAAGACGTAAGATGTAATCATTTATCAAATATCGCAAGCATCTGTCGCAAATAGTCCATGAAAGATGTAAACAATTATCAGATATCGTTAAAGAATATAAGTTATACATTATGGATATTCATCATAGCGATATATTTTGTTAACATTCATCAAATGTCGCAAGTACCTGCCGTAATAAGAGAGCTTCTGTAAACACATATATATACTGCCTTAACAGTGTGGCTGGAAACGTCTCTCAAATATTGCAAAAACATTCGTATTCCGATACTAATAGTTTGTTTTAATTATTTACTTTCAACCAGTAATTTAAATAATATGTTTTTCATCTGAGGTTTTGTACACATGAATGTACATTGATTACTAATCGTGCATCTGTTTGTATCATCCCGCTGAGATATTATGATGCGCAGTGAACATCCACTGGAACTACCTTAAAGGTTAAACTTACCAGATCCAATATACGTCAGTACAAACAATCTAAGAGCCCACACTGGAAAAAACATAAGAAAAATAATCAGTATTCTTACAAATTGATAAACATATTTTTAAGAGAAAAATAAAATCCATTTTATAAAACATCGAAGCACTTACAATCAGGTTATGCCATTTTTATTAAATAAACATTTTAATAACACATTTCTTACTCATTTTAATTAGACCACACAGAGGTGAAACTGTCCTCTGCCGAAAGTAATGTCAGATATGTTGTGTCATGTTTTTATAAATTACAATGCAAGTGTGGATCCAGCGATTGATCTTATGGAGAGCTATTCCCTGGTGATACAAAGATAGTAAATAATAATTCAATTGGTTCCCTCGTTTTGTGTTGCATTTGTTGTTGTTAATTTCGCATTTGGACCAGAAACCCATCTCAATCTTGAACTGAAGAAGAAAACATCCCTATTAAACAAAGAAAAAAATAATAAAAAGGATAAACCCCCAATCTCCTTTGTTTCTGCACAAATAACGATCTGTTCCTTTATAAGTTTAAAATGTCAAAAGAATAGATAAGAAGTGAACTACTTCGGCAAATAGCACCATTTTCGTTGTGTATGTTTCCTTCTGTTTCACATTTAAAGTTCCGCCGATTTGGATACTCTTGTCTTCACGAGACGGATAAAGTGTTGCATCACTACAGCGATACATGTTTTTATTTTTTTTTATTTTTATTTTAAATGTTTTAACAGTTTGAGTTAATATAAAGCTTTAGGTGCAGTACAATACTTAGATATTTAACAAGTAAATTTAGGTCAGCTTAAACTAAATAGAGATTGTCTTCACATAAATTAAGAAGTGAAACAGGGCATTACAGTCGAAAAAGAATAGAAAGAATTTACAGATAATTTACAATCTGTACTGCTAGGGATATTGAGGAGGAATATTACTTTATTATGGTATGTTCTGTAACTTATAAGGAAAACGTATATAAAACTATTATATAAGATATCTCAGTATGGTTATGTCTTTTTTTTCCAATCCAAATATTACATTCAAACTTAATAAATATGTCTATGAATTTATGCAACATCGGAATTCAATCATTTAATCATCTTATTTGCATGTTAATGTGTATTTTCATATGCATGTGTATATATTTACTTTCAGATATCAATTCTATATGTATGGTCCACCATCTATGATACAACATACCATTACAAAGATATAAATCATTGCATGATATATTTTGACTTACTTTTACTTGATCATATCATTATTAAAATGTTTATATTTTATATGACAAGTTCCCTTCCTTACGTACCACCATGACATAATCAGACGTAACAAAGTTTACCGTGAGATATCTTGACCGTCACCCTATGACATTGACAAACTCTTCATATCAAATCACTCTTCAAGTACAACATTTTTTTGACAGGAATTTTAGTCATGCCCGCTCAGAGAGGATGTCTAGGACACTGTTTAACTCAATGGGATACACACCCACCCTGTGACGTCACACAAGTCTAAGACAAAACACATTATTGCTGAGCAGTAAATGTAATTAAAGCAAAATCTTACATGGGTGTTGAACTCAATACCTCGAAGGTCATATTCAATAGAATTTGTTTCTCGACAAACTTCTTTTTCTAAGTGTTGGTGAGATATCTGATTTTAATCGAAAGGGAGATAAGTTTTTTTATTTATTTTATTTTAATTGTGGATCGCGCTTTCTTACGGATGGCTTTCGTATTAATCAAAATAAATTGTCATAGTTTGACACGCGATATGTTTATATGGCATACACATTTGTTTATGCTCATTCAAATGTGTCTCCTCATTCAGGATGGAATATTTTGGTTGTGAAAGGAGACTAAAAAGATGCCTTTTGCCATTTTTTTACATAAAGCCACGACAAAACAATCAGTAAAAATAAATATAACATGTGAATATATAGATGTGTAGAAATCAGAAGGAAGGATATGATGTCGTCCTTGGCGTCTTAATTATAGGGCTTTTATAATACACTGGATGTTGAATACAATTGCTTATCACGCAACGGAGCCATACGAACGAGTATAAAAAGGTAAGGACAAACACAGGTGCTGTATGATTTTATATCCAACTTCTAAATGATGTCAAAAGTTTGTCGTTGTCAAGGAAAATATGCATACAAAACTAAATTGAAGGAAACGGAAATATGATGTTAGCAAACTGAAACTGCTAACGGAAATAGCGAAGCATTTAATTACTTCTCTTGTGATTAATTGTATGTTACAAACTTGATAATGTTCTGCTCACATCATAGCGTGAAACAGTATACTATATTGTAAAGCTGTCTGTATTTTCAATATCCTTTCATTTAGACGTTAATAGTAATTAAATGAGTACGGTACATGCATTTATTATATGCTTTTTAATGTTTTCCCTGTCAAAATAACAAGAAAATTACAATTCAAATCATGCAACCAGAACTCGGGTTTCATAATTTCATGCAAAATACTTTTAAGGAAAAATAAAATAACATTTCTTTCAAAATTTCAATGTCTTATTCCCTAAATTATTTTCTATTGGTCCTTTTCCCTTGTGAAATGTGGAGTGAGCTGGGGCATCGACTTCTCTGGCAAAACGGGAGTTGAATCTGAATGATACGGCATATATAGAAGAATAAATGCAAGTTGATTTTAACACAAAACCATTTAATGCATAATTGCCACCAAAATGCTTAAACTTCAAATAAACATAGAACGTATTTCTATTCACGAGCAAAAGCCACAATATTTCAAACATCCGGAATTTTCGGCCTTAGTTCTTGAAGCACAGATTACAGCTGCAGCCAGCCTGCATACATATTCCGTCGAAATGTTAATGCACGGCGTGACTGAAAGTATAAACATGATACTATAAAATGGTTAATTTTCGTTGACATTCAAGTTCAGAAGTCACGTGACTAAAATGGAAACAGTTCAAATTCGCTCTGTTGTTTATATGGGTATTCTGTGGATAAAGAAGCTGAACAAATTTCAAATTCAAAATTGGTGCAAAATGTCGTGGATTTTCGTGTTAGTGGTGCGGTGTGTGCAGCTTTGGGAAACGTGATAAAATATTTAAAAAAGAAGTGTGTCTCTGCGAAACCAATGCCCCGCCGGCAAATGGTCAGTATCAAATATTTGTTTGGACTTTTTAACATTTATATAAATTATCATATAATAAAAAAAAGCTTTAAAGAAAAGATAAACCTGAGTCAGTACTGCCGACTTTACCATGTTCATCCAACCATGAAATATAGGTTACAGCCATAACTTTGCAAAAATATTTAACAATTGATATCATGTTTCACATGTGTGCCTAGAATAATGGGGATGAGAATTCATCTTTATAGAAAAAAAAAAAAACTTGATCACAAAGGTAAACCTGAGACAGAACTATCAATTTAACCATGTCATCCAACCATGAAATGTAGGTCACAGCCATAAATTTGCATATATATTAAATAGATCATATGATGTACATCTGTACCTTGTTCATGAAGATGTTGTCATCTACTTAGAAAAAAAAAGCTTAAACGCAAAGATAAACCTGAGGTGTGACGTACGGACAGACAAACGGACGCACGGACACACGGAAGGACGCACAGACCGAAAATCTATATCTTAAATGGTAGGAAAGGCAGCAGTGTGGAAGTAGAAAGCCTAAACGCTATCAAGAAGTTTCGGCGAGGGATGGGCTTGTCTTTATGAAATCGCATAAAAGTATACAAAGTATGTGTGCAGCGGTTGGCACATGGTACCATCCACAGCATTTGGCAGAATCTTGCGCGCACAGCAGTGTTGACATAATATGTATCATAATTTGAGCCCTTACACATGAGACAATTTGATCTATTACTTTACTAGTGAACTGCTGTTGTTTTTTTTTCTTTTCAAATGCCTTTATTTTGTTCTTCAAAATTATGCCACTAAAGAATAAAAGGAAATATAATATTGATATGATAATTAACTGAGTTTAAACTTTTAATTATCCCATCTGCAATAATATATTTAGGGAATAGTAAAACGAAACAGGTGAGAAGCAGACGGGTACTGAAGCAAAACTACGTGAGTTTCTGTTGGATAAACTGAAGCTTGATCGCGGTATAGTCGACGCCATCATGTTTGAACGGACCAATCGCATCCACCGGACCACCCCTGCAAAATGCTTATGTCCGAAAACCAAGAAACATTGTTTGCAAGTATTCGGAATATGGTATTGTAACAGGGTCAGAATCTGAATGGCACTTCATTTTTCGTTTCCCGAAAATTTCCACCTGAAATCATGGAAAAAAGACGAAAGCTACCAAAACTCAGGGAAATTTACCCGCGAAAATCAAAAGTACCCAATTCTCAAAATTACTATGTAAACAGTTTTAATTTCAGAAAGTATTCAGCAATCTTTTTTTACATGTTGGTGCTGGCGACGTCGTTTTGGAATGGCCACAGTTGTTGTTACAAAGGTCATCGGGACAGCAATTGAAGAACGCGTTGCCGCCAAAAAGCGGTTGCTGCGAGACACGGTCGCAAACCTGAAACATTTCAATACATATGCAACGGCAATTTATAAATATCACATATAGAACAGAATGTTCACCCGAGACAAGAACTGTTTAACCGAGGTTATAGCCCCCCTGAGAAAATGTGATTTTAATTTATCGAATAGAATATAAAAATTCAATCATTCAATGCTACATAAATTCCTAAACTTTGGTTAAGACAGATATCTAAATCATCATGAAAAATGCACCAGTAGATTTTAATGAGCGTCTAGGCATGGGAAGTAACCTCGGGATGAAAGCGACTGCGCGAGGGGTAGAGTTCGTTTTATCAAGAGGGACAATTACGTAATGCCACGAGGTGGCCTTACGCATTGTTAAACTCTGACGTCACAATAAGCTATAAAGTTTAAAAAGAATTGAGGTGTATATGTTAGTTCACAGTTAAAGGCATTTTTGAACTTAGCTATTTAGCACATGACATTTTCCTTCCACTAGCGACAAAACTGAACAAAAGTGTGAGTTATGTGGTTGCATAGTCCACACTGATTTTTACAAAAGTATTGGACTACGCGTTATAGTCCACGGTGATTATAAACAAAATACCAACACCTGACTGGACGGGAGGAAAGTGATTATCCAATGTAGAGACAATCTCCAACGCGGAAGGGCAGCCAATTCATCATAGATATTATGGTAAGAATGATGATCGAACTACCTCTGTTTAACAGTAATGGTTGTATATACGAGGTTATTTCGATCACCTATCGGTCGTACATAAAACTTTGTTAAGTTCATCTTGCAAACTTTCCAATAAGTATTAAAAATCAAAGATGAAAAATTGAACCATTTCACAAAATTATCATTTCTCTCAAACATGGATTTATTTTCAGTTTGATTTATTTTCAAAAGTATATTAAGACTGAGTTGAATTTAGTCATTGTAGGAGAAAATAACGAACATTAGATATTCTTTTCAGCAGGTACTTTTCTATTTTTCCATACAACCTTTTTTATTACATGACTTATTCTAATGTATAAGATATCAGTTTGATGGTGTATCTGCCCTTGTAAATGTCCGATAAATTCAAAAATATAACATTCAAGGGCAAATAACTAAAATGAAATGCAAGACGACACCCATTTTTTCATACATTTGTTTCTAGTGTGATTCTCTATAATCATGCAAAGTTGAAACAAATTCTACAATGTAGTTTCAATTTTTCTTCTTTGTCTATATAGAAACTGCAGTATTCGTTTTTTTATATATATTATGTCTAATTGAGACAGATATAGGGCGGGTCTCATTGACCCAATGTTATAAATGTTATAAAAGCCGACATATTTAGCCCCTCAAAGCAGTGGGTTGGAATCTATGTTTTGGATTCTCGGACCATTTTATTTTGTCTTATAAATAAACCTATCTGGTTAGTTTTCGGTAGCTCTGGGTTCTACTCCGCTACTCGCTGTTTCTGTATATGAGCCCCCGGGGTCTTCCGCCACCTGTAAAGGACTGGAAGTCGCAGTATGATAGAAATGTTGTTGAGGAGACGTTAAATTTACTGCAAAGTAAATAAAGACTTACTTCAAGAGAGTTTTTCACTAAAACAAGAGTACTCACCGATTTTGAATAGCAGCCCATTTGATAATCCAATGTACTGCCACCGTATGACATGAAACATACCTAGAACAATTCGAATAATAGGGAGCTGATGTAATTATATTAAAAATCGCGATTGTCCAAGACACGATTTTTTGAGTATTGTTTTTAAGGTCAGTCATCGAGGTTTGTCCCGGATCCTTTTGAGGAGAATCAGAAAAAAAAGAAATACTCGTTTGTGTGTGTGTGTGTGTGTTGTGTGTGTGTGTGTGTGTGTGTTTTCGAACCCTGCGCTTATAAAAGCTTTGCATTAGACATTCGAAGTTTTAATATCAATTAACTTCCTGTTTTTATTTTCAGTGAAAGCCATAAAACATCAATATAATTTCATACTCTAAATTCCTGCAATAGTACAGAATAATTCATTATAATGATTTGAGTTTTGTCTAAAAATTAAGGTCGCATTGACCGAAGCTTGATTAAAAAAATAATATTGTGACGTCACATTATATAACTGAGACTTCCAATAGGGAATTTCATAGATACCCAATGGCGGACATATTTTACTCGGACAAAATAATCCTCATGTGTCTGACACGCATATAAGTTAAAGTTTATGAAAGTAACAAAAATATAGATTTTAAGTACAGACCCAATTCTAAAAAAAAAAAAAAAAAAACCGACAAAAACAACAACAACACCAACAAAAAACGTATAGATCTATTACAGTAGTATGCTTAACGCAGATGATATACAAACCATGCTTATTTGGCTAAAATCCAGTGGTTACGTAAATGACAGCTGATCAGAATATTTTTTTCGAACCCTATCAGGTCACACGGATTTTATATGGCTTTCCAAATTGCAAAGAACTGGTTAAATATTTGCCTTCTAATCGAAGTAATTTTAAACCTAATGACTGATAAGCATACTGTGAAAATGTGGGAAGTCACCTTTATTAAATCATCCCGTTTTATATTATTACGTAAACAAGCTCAGTTAATGATTTAAATAACAACAAAAGGAAAGAAGGAGATTATGTTTCAAACCGGGTAACGAAGAAAAGAGGAAGGTAACATTTGCATTTTGCAGATTATTTAAAGTTAGAACGAATTTACGAGAATAAGGAACGGACGAGATTGTATTTTCTGGTCTCTTTGAAAATAGACCGTATTTACAAAAATAAGGGACGGGCGTGATGATTTTTTTTTCTTTTTTTTTCGGTTTATTTAAAATAATACCGGAATTATATAAATGAGGGACGTACGCAACTGTGAAATATAAATTTAGACCGAATTAACGATAATAAGAGACGGGCGCGATTATATGTCCGGTTTATTTAAATTTAGACCGAATTAATGATAAGAAGGGGCGGGCGCGATTTTATGATCCGGTTTATTTAAATTTAGACCAAATTAATGATAATAAGGGGCGGGCGCGATTTTATGATCCGGTTTATTTAAATTTAGACCGAATTAATGATAATAAGGGACGGGCGCGATTATATGATCCGGTTTATTTAAATTTAGACCAAATTAATGATAATAAGGGGCGGGCGCGATTTTATGATCCGGTTTATTTAAATTTAGACCGAATTAACGATAATAAGGGAGGGGCGCGATTTTATGATCCGGTTTATTTAAATTTAGACCGAATTAACGATAATAAGGGGCGGGCGCGATTATATGATCCGGTTTATTTAAATTTAGACCGAATTAATGATAATAAGAGGCGGGCGCGATTATATGATCCGGTTTATTTAAATTTAGACCGAATTAATGATAAAAAGGGGCGGGCGCGATTATATGATCCGGTTTATTTAAATTTAGACCGAATTAACGATAATAAGGGACGGGCGCGATTATATGATCCGGTTTATTTAAATTTAGACCAAATTAATGATAATAAGGGGCGGGCGCGATTATATGATCCGGTTTATTTAAATTTAGACCAAATTAATGATAATAAGGGACGGGCGCGATTATATGATCCGGTTTATTTAAATTTAGACCGAATTAATGATAATAAGGGACGGGCGCGATTATATGATCCGGTTTATTTAAATTTAGACCGAATTAACGATAATAAGGGAGGGGCGCGATTATATGATCCGGTTTATTTAAATTTAGACCGAATTAACGATAATAAGGGAGACGGGCGCGATTATATGATCCGGTTTATGATCCGGTTATTTAAATTTAGACCGAATTAAGATAATAAGGGAGGGCGCGATTATATGATCCGGTTTATTTAAATTTAGACCGAATTAATGATAATAAGGGAGGGGCGCGATTTATGATCCGGTTTATTAAATTTAGACGAATTAAGATAATAAGGGACGGGCGCGATTTATGATCGGTTTATTTAAATTAACCAATTAATGATAATAAGGACGGCGCGATTATGATCGGTTATTTAAATTTAGACAATTAAGATAATAAGGAGGGCGCGATTATGATCCGGTTTATTTAAATTTAGACCAAATTAATGATAATAAGGAGGGCGCGATTATATGATCCGGTTTATTTAAATTTAGACCAAATTAATGATAATAAGGACGGGCGCGATTAATGATCCGGTTTATTTAAATTTAGATCGAATTAACGATAATAAGGGAGGGGCGCGATTATATGATCCGGTTTATTTAAATTTAGACCGAATTAATGATAATAAGAGACGGGCGCGATAATATGATCCGGTTATTTAAAATTTAGACCGAATTAACGATAATAAGGACGGCGCGATTATATGATCCGGTTTATTTAAATTTAGACCGAATTAACGTATAATAAGGAGACGGCGCGATTATTATGATCCGGTTTATTTAAATTTAGACCGAATTAACGATAATAAGAGACGGTCGCGATTATATGATCCGGTTTATTTAAATTTAGACCGAATTAACGATAATAAGAGACGGTCGCGATAATATGATCCGGTTTATTTAAATTTAGACCGAATTAACGATAATAAGGGAGGGGCGCGATAATATGATCCGGTTTATTTAAATTTAGATCGAATTAACGATAATAAGGGAGGGGCGCGATTATATGATCCGGTTTATTTAAATTTAGATCGAATTAACGATAATAAGAGACGGTCGCGATTATATGATCCGGTTTATTTAAATTTAGACCGAATTAACGATAATAAGAGACGGTCGCGATTATATGATCCGGTTTATTTAAATTTAGACCGAATTAACGATAATAAAAGAGAGGGCGCGATTATATGATCCGGTTTATTTAAATTTAGACCAAATAAAGTTAGACATTATGTATTTCCGGATTTTTTAAAAATTAGGCCGGATTAACAAGAATAAGGGACGTACGCGATTGTATGTTCCAGTTTAGATAAAATTAGACCGGATTTACGAGAATAAGGGACGGGCGTGATGTAAGTTCCAGTTTATTTAAATTACACCGGATTTACGAGAATAAGGTACGGACGTATACCGGTCTATTTAAAATTTCGACCGAATTTAGGAGAATAAGGGACGGACACGAAAGTATGTTCCAGTTTATTTAAAATTAGACCGGATTTCGAGATGCGGGGCGGACGCGATTGTATCTTATGGCTATCTAAATAATAAAAGACCGGATTACGAAACCAAAACCGTTTTAAACAGAGATAAGGAACTCCTGTAAAAGTCAGTGAAAAATATATTTTAGGCACGCACAGTAGATCATTGAATATTGCTAAAATATGGACAAATCGCATAGGAAAATGTCACCACATTGTATTATAAATTTATCCTTTCTCTAATACAAGGAATTATTTTCAATTTGATTTATCTTAGAAATTCGTTTAAAGAATTATTTCATTTTAAGCAGTGAAGCAGAAATAGAACAACATTTACATAGTTTATTTATGCTGGTACTTTTCCATTTTATATGAAACTTTTTTTTTTTTTTTTTTTAAAACTATTATAAAATATAAATGACTTGTTTGTTAACTGGATTTAACGTC
>CM037777.1:8949228-8965478 GCA_021229015.1 Solen grandis
GAGGGAAGGGAAGGCCGGAAGAGAATTTCGGTCGTCAAAAATGCAAACTTTTTTAAAGGACAGGAAGGTGCCCGGAGGGGTTTATCAAAAAAGTTTATGCAGCTAATGAACAGTTTATGGTCCTGACTAAAGAGCTGCAAATGTCAGAAGTGAGTCTATGGGTTAGATTTTGGTTACCTGGGGCACATGCGCATAAAGCAAAAAAAATAATGCCTACCGTTAAAAATGTAATTTCCCCCAATACCCGTCTTTTTGGGACTTCAAAATGCCTGATTATGCAAAAAGCATGTTTACATAAATAAAATATAAATAAAAAATTTTTAATATAAATAAATTTAAATATAAACTAACAGCTAACATAACTAAGGTGCATGCTCGCTGGGTCCCTCATCTTGGGAAGAAGAAACGGGAATGGGGGAGCCCGTGCACGACTCAATGGGTCTTCATTTAAACGATCGCTCGTATGACGCGATTTATTTCTTGAGCATATCATAACCAATAATGAAACATGTCTGTGTTCATACGCCCCAGAGACAAAAGAATGTCCAGTGCGTGGTCACTACTTCGAAAAACTGTTAAGAACTGCGAGTTTTTTGACTTGACGTCGTTGACGTCATCATGCGCCGTGTTCATGACAATGTGCTTTTGTCATTTTTTGTATTTTTAGTTGTGTGTGACGTCAGTACACCAACTATAGTACTACGTTTTCAACCCCCGTTATCCTAGATTTAAAACCCAAAATAACCTCTCAATATGTAAATATGATCGAACAATTTATTATCTCTACAACTTTTGATATGCTAGAATTAAGCAAAAATGCTGAAAAATTAATGCTGTGTCAAAAT
Organism: Solen grandis; assembly: GCA_021229015.1. Lineage (NCBI taxonomy): Eukaryota > Metazoa > Mollusca > Bivalvia > Adapedonta > Solenidae > Solen > Solen grandis. The sequence continues at coordinate 8,950,074 of CM037777.1, forward strand.
AAATACTTACAAGCTAATATTCCCTGGGACATGAAAACTATAGGATTATTTTTTCTATGCTGATGCGCGGTTTTACCTTTGGATATAAGTACTATGGTTTTACCACGCATCGCTTTACCATGCGACGAATTTAGTTTGTTTTGATAACGTGAAAGCCGATATCTCGTTCAATCTGGAGCATTATGACAGGTGTATTTATAAACCTGATTTGTTGAATTATTTACAACCTTGTTGTTTTGATGACCAGACCAGATTTGTTTCTATTATACCTATACTGAGTTTTCCCTACTACTTTTATTCTACATTATTTTGGTATTGAAAATTGCACGTGGGCCTAAAAATAGACTTTTTTGAATTACCCCTCTTGATCGAAAATGCGTTTTTTTTAATTGATCTGTTGACTGTTCTATGTGGAAACAAAAAGATGACTTCAGAAGAGAACATTTCTAAAAAATGGCATTTATAGATTACTCAACGAAATAGAGAGCTTCACTGTACAGTACGCAGTACCATATACTGTATGTACATAGAAACAAATGACGAATCGGCACCCCGCGCCACACGAAAAACATTCCGAAAGGCAACAGATAAACGTTTAAAACAAAAGATGTCATGCAGACCGATTTACAAAACTTACGGAATCAACAAACGTGGCATTCAGCACTGAACACATTTGTGGTTACAATAAGGTGACGATCTCTTCATTTTCAAATATGATTTTTCCTGGGTATCAGTTCTGACGCATAAAAAGTTTTTGAAAGAAAAATGAACAAAACGACCCCTCATTTTTATTAAAAATATTCTCAAAGCAAATTTTTCCCTTAAAATGAGTTAAATTTCCAGGAAAATTAAAAAAAAATTTAAAAAAGGGGGGCTAGTGGCTCGGTGTCGTATTGGAATTTGGGGTTTTGGCAGTGCAAAATGTGCTCTAAAGGTTTTTTTAACGTTTGCTAAGTGCTTGATTTTACCCACTGTTTGTCTCAACTGGGATTATGCAGTCATTTTTAAAAGGAAATGAAGCGGAACAAAATTTTGGCCCTCGGATGTAAAAGGGTTTTTTAAAAAATTTCCCTTGGTGATTATTTTTTGCCCCCATGTGGTAGTTTTGAATTCACGAGATTTGAGTAAAAAAACCCTGACCGTTACAAAAGGTTAGGCTAAGTTTTGGGCCCTAAGTGTTCGGTTTTTAAAAGTTTTGATGGTGACTTTTTTTTGGCCCCACGTGCCCTTTTCAAAGTCATCCAATTTCATATAGCAAACACCCTGATAAAATTAATGAGATTGGGCCAAAACTGGCCCTTTTGGTTAAAAGGTCTTTCAAAAGGGGGGCCTTGACCTGTTTTCCCCAAAAAAAACCCCTTTTTCGAGCTCATCCTTGATATCTGTGATAAAACCCGCCCAAAATTTTATGAAGTTGGGAAAAACCCTGGGGCCCCTCTAGTGTTTCACATGGGTTTTTTTTTCCTAAGATTTGACCTTGTTACTAGTTTTTGCCCCCAGTGACCCATTTTCGAAATCTCCAAATATCTGTGAAAAACCTGTCCAAATTAAAAAGATTGATCTAAAACCGGGGCCTTGGGTGATTACAAGTTTCTTTTTAAGATTTCCCTGGAAACCGGTTTGCCCCCACGTGCCCCCAATTTCGAACACCCAAAAGAAAGTAAAAAAAACTCTCCCCAATTTTCGGGACGTTAGCCCATTGGGCCTCTAGGTGTTCACAGGAAATTGTTGAGGGGACAAGGCAAAAGGCGGCCCAAAAAAAGCTCCCCGAGACAAGGCTGGGTGAGCTAAACAAAAACTTAAAAATCCCAAAAAATCAAAAAAATTATTTTCAAATGACGGGGGTTTTCTCGACAAGAAGAAAATGGTCGACATGGAAAGGTGACATTTAGCAAAAGCTATAAACCAGTTGCTTTTAAAAGTTTGGGTTTTCAAATCCAGCGTTGGGTTTGTAAAATAAGCGTTAAAATGAAAACAGAAACCTATTACACTGAAAGTGTTATGTTTTTATGGGTGCCCTCGAGTTTTGAAAACTGAGGGTCAATAGCAATTTTTTTTAAAACTTTGTCCCTTTTAAACCCCGGAGCCCTAAAAATTTGGGTATTGGTAATTTTGGGTGAAAACCCTTGCAAGTTAAAATGGGCTTGTGTATTAAAATTACCCAAAAGCATAAGTTTCTATCTTTTAATAACGTTATGGCTCTAAATGACTTCTGACATAGTATTTTTGAGAGTGTTTTCATAATAAAAAACCCCTACACTTTTTAAAGAACAGTTTTTGGGTTTTAAAATAACATGTCGTATTTTTGGAGTATTATCGGTGATAAAACAAGGGGTTTTAAAAAAAAAAATCTTTAAAAAAAAGCATTGTAAAAAGGGGAAATACGGACCAAGAGAATTTTTTTCCTTTTTTTCCCCAAAAAAAAAAAGAAGGTTTAAAAAAAAAGGAAAAAGGCAGGTTTTCTTTGAAATTACGTCCCACTTACTAAATTTTAAAAGGGTTAATGCTTGACCCAAATTGGGGGAAAAATCAACAAATTTTTTGCTGATAAAAGTGGAAAAAACCAGGGCTTGGTAAATTTTTCACTTAAACAAAAAGCCTGAAACAGGACACTATTTAAATTTTCGACCCAAAGTGTTCCTTTTTCGCCTTTTTAAAAGGAAAAAAAAAAAAGGGAAAAATTGACTTTTTTTTTGTCAAAAGGTCCACTGTGTTTCAACCTCAGGGCCCTTTTGCAGTTTTCCCGCAGGCAGGGAAGGAAAACTTGCGCAAGCCAACATTTGGGGTGTCACCGGGTTGTGGAAAAAAAAACCCCACAGGAATAATTTGGGTGGCAGTATTGTTTTTTTTTTAGCAAAAGAAAAGCCTGTAAAAATTTTAATTTTGTTTTAGGTCGGGGTTTTGTTTGTAAAAAGTTTTTTTCCTTCCAATCGGGTCGATCTTTTCTTTCCCCAATGTAGCCCGGGTCCAAAAAAGCACAAATGATTCGTAAGCATGCAAAAAATTTTTCCCAAAATTTTTCTTATAAAAAAATTTTTTAATTGAGCAATCTTTTTAAAAATTTTTGGGGTTTTCAGTGTGGCGGTTGATTAAAAAATTTGTCGGGTCCAATAATTTATTTGCAACATTTGTTTAAATGTTACAGAAAATATTCTTTTTAAAAAATTTTGGTAGGAAAATTTCCCTTTCCCCCTTTTTTTGGTATTCACAAAAAATTTTTAAAACCAGAGAAAAAGTGTGCTTTAAAAATTTGATAAAATTGGCCTATCGCCCCGGACAATGCTCGCCGCTGAGCAAAAAAACCCGTTAACAAATCTTCAGAAAAGGGTAAATTCCCTTTTTTAAAATTTTTTTCCCCTGCCCAATTTTGGGAAATTTTCCGTTGTTTTAAAAAAAAAAAATTTGCTGTTTTCCCGCTAACCCAAGGGCAGATTATTGAAAAATTTTTACTGTCCGGGGTCCCGTCGGGCAAAAAGGGGAAACCCAGAGGAAAATTTTTCACCCCCTTATTTTTTATTTTTCCCTTTATGAAAAATTTGAGGGGGAAAATTTTGAGTTTTTAAAGGGACTAGAACTCCGCCCCCCTTGTGACAGGGAAATGTTCTATAACCCACAATGGCCGCTCGGCGCGCATAAATTTTTTTGGTCCCGGTTTGTCCGTTTGCGTTAAAAAAAAAACCCCAAAAATGAAGGGAAATCGAAAGGGTTGTTTTTTAAATTTTTCAAAAATTTTAAACTGATCTTTTTTTTCCCCGTCCCCGCAGAGAATTTTTGAGCTAAAACTTTTTTTGGGTCCAAAAGCTTTCCCTTTCCCCTTTTTTTTTAAAAAAAAAAAACCCTTTTTTAAAAAATAAAAAATTTTTTCCGATTAACCCACCCCTTTGCTTGCGGGAAACCCAATCAGCACGCGCGTTTAAAAAAGGGTTTGTGGAAAAAAAAATTTTCCCCTTAAAGGAAAGGTACCTCTCTCTCTCCTTTCTTTTCCGAATAGGGGGTGAAATCTCAAAAATGCTTTGAGGTTTAAATACTTATATATTTTCTTTGTGGGGGGGTTTTTAAAATAATAATTTTTTATTCATTTAAAGCTTTTTTCTCCGCTTTCCAAAAAAAGGATAAACTTTTTAAAAATTTCAAACAATGGTAAATGTTAAAAGCTTCCCCCCCCCCCCACCCCCTCCCCCCCCCCCTTTTCCCCTTTTTTTTAAAAAAATGTAAAAAAAAACCCCCCTTCCCCCGGGGTTTAAAAAACCCCCCCAAAAAGAAAAAAAAATTTTTCCCTCACGAAGAAATTTTTGAAGTCCCCCCCCCCTTTTTTTTTTTTTTTTTTTTTTTTTTTTTTTTTTTTTAAAAAATTCCCCCCCCAAAGGGGAAAAAAATGGCAGGAATTTTAGTTTTATTCGGGGGAAAAAAGGCGTACTGTTGGTTTTTATTAAAGAGGAAAAAATTTTTTTCTTGTTTCGGGGGGTCTTAATTTTAAAATTTTGAAAAATTTTTAAACCAGTGAAAACCGTCGCAAAACAGGCTTTTGGTAAATGGAAAAAAACATTGAAAAAACCCCCTTATTAATTATTATTTACCTTTTTTTATTCAATGAAAGCGAAAATTTAACGTAAAAAAGCGAAAAAAAGTAATTTTTAAAAATTTGAAAGAGATCATTCGGAAAACGGGTCAAAAACAGTGGGGGGAAAAAATTTTTTATAAAGGGGCCCCAACCCCCTTTTGAGGCAAAAAAAATGGGGAAAATTTTTAAAAAAAAATTTGTGACTTTTCCCAAAAACAAGTGAATTTATGAAAGACTCAATTTGTTTTTTAAAAAGTGGAAAAACCCCAAAAAATTTTAAAAAAAAACTAAAACCATATAAAATTGTTTTTTTTTTTTTAAAAAAAAAAAAAAAGTTTGTAAAAAACGAAGGAAAAAGACTATGGCCCATCCAAATATTGGGGGGCATTCTTTTCCAAAAATTTTTAAAATTCTTTTGGGCCCACCCAAATTTTAAAAAAAAAAAAAAAAAAAGATTAAAACACCCCAGAAAAGGGGGTTATTTGGGGCCCGAATCAGTACCTTTTGTTTGCAAAGGGGGGCCCCGTATACACCCGATACCCCAATGAGCCCGAACCCTAAAAAAAATTAAAAATTTTGAAAAAATGAAAATATAAACAGCCAAAAAAATTTTTTTTTTTTTGGCAATTTTTAAATAAAAAAGGATTTGGTCTTAAAAATTAGATCTTTTCCCAACTTCGGTCCATTTGGGTGATAAAAAAATTTATTTTCAAAAGGTGAAAATTCCCCTTGGGTGTAGGTTAAAAAAGAAAAATAAAAAAAATTTTAATTAATAAAAAGAAAAGAAAAAGTGAAAATTTCTTTTTAAATTTTTTTTGAAAATTCTTTTTTTAAATTTAAAAACTAAACATTTAAAAATTAAAAAAAAAAAATAAAATTTTTTGCCTCGTTTTTTTTTGGTTTCCCCGCCCCTGCTTTTTGAGTTTGATTTTTTTAAAGGTTTGGGGTTTTTAAAACCCCGGGTGCCCTTTTTAGATAAAAAAAAAAGGTTTTTAAAACCCCAAATTTAAAAACCCCTTTTTTTTTTTAATTTTTTTTTCCCCTGTTTTTTGCAAAGGGGCGTTTTTTTTTTTTTATGTAATGGGTTTTCGCGGGAAACATTCGTAAAATTTTTTTTGCACCCTAACTTAAAAAAAAAAAAAAAAATTTTTTGTTGTGTATGGATATCGTTTACAGTTCTTTAAAATTTTTTTTTTTTTTTAAAAACTGAAATTTTATTTTGTTACACATTTTTTCCCCCAATTTTTAAAATTCGGGTTCCCCAAATTTAGGGGTTTTTTTCCCCCGTCCCTAACTGATATCCCCAAAGGGGGTCCCCCCCTTTCGGTAAGCCCCCGGGGGTAGGGTGGGTCTTTGGGGCTTGGGGGGGAAAAAAACCCCCCGGGAACCCCGTGGGCTTTTTAAAAGGGGGGGTTGTAAGAAAACAAAAATTTTAAAAATAAAAAAAAAAATTTTTTTTTAAAAACGCGCATATTTTTAACTAATGCATTAGGATAACACTACCTCGGTATATGGACTGAGAGTACCAAAAAAGTATTCATTGAAAAAATCAGAAAAAAAAATCAATGTTTTTACATCAGAAAGAATAAAGTTTAAAACAAATACTGTTTGTTTGTACTTTTTGTTTCAAAATAACGGTGTCATGAAATTCTAAACGTTTGGGAAAAAAAGAAAGATGAAACTGTCGCGATCGTCTTTAAGCGTTCTTATACTGACATTGTGATAACTTATTATCCAAAAAAATTTGGGGTACCCGAAAAAATGTTTACATGTCCGAAACATTGCGATTATAAACTATAGTATACGCCCCGGGATTGAAATTGAACCTTTCTAGCGTTTGCTTCAATACTGAATCAATTAGTTAAAAAAAAACAACTTTGAATGAGATATGAATCTTGAATAATAGCTCAATAGATTAACTGTAGGTCCTTTTCAAAACGATAAAAATAGAAGCCAGTAATTCAAATGCAGAAATGTTTATGGTATTCAGTTTTAAAGTCAATAAAATTAATAGTCTGGTATTATAATCTAGCACTAAATTGGTAGACATTTTTATATATATTTTGTTTTTCACCTCCGAGCTACGAACCCACGTGGAGTGATACTGAGAGGAGTTGTAGACAGAGTCGTTACCACTGGGCCAACTTTGGAGCCTTATTGTAAACCGATTTAAAACACCTATAACACTGTCCTTTGTCTTTCTTTAGAAAAAAATATAAATACTAAAAAAGCGCTCTGTTTTGAAAACACTGAGTTAGTTATTTGTATTTTGTTGAGCTTCTGGAAGGTAAAATAACTTAGTATGTAACATATTTCAGTGAAATAATTAATGTTCAAAGAAATACAGTCATTTTCAGAAAAAGACTAATAAATCTAAATATAGAACCAATTTAAAACCCTTTCGAAAGATATTACAAGTAGGGTATATAAAGTGTGGATTATGTGAGAAGGCAGTCAGACCCAAGTAAGTTTCTGCACAATGCAGACATACCCTAATGTTCGCCGGGTGCGAACTCGATCGGCCTTTACCATTGTACGGTTTAGGTCTCAATTACAGCATGATCCTGGTCGTGGGCTCTCATGTACAGATTTTACCTTTCTTCTTTCTTTTTACTATTCATCTTAAATACCCTTGCTCTATGGTCTCCTCTTTCCCATCTCCGGCTATCTCTATCTCTTCAACTAAAAGCTACATTCACTTTATCCAGCTCTTAAGCTACTCCCCTTTTCAAAGTCTCTTCCTCTTTATACATTTAGCTCTTGCATTTCTTTACTAGTAAAACCTTCATTTTTTCTTTCACTATAGTCTACCTTTATTCGTGTGTCGAAAAAAAGCCTGTAATGAGAGAAGACAATGGACAAAAATGTCGTTAGTTACTTTGAAAGCGGGTAAGGAATCGCGGATGAGATAGAGTGACTGAGATAAGAAAAGGAGAAAGATTTGGAGACAGAAATATTTATAAAAGAGACACTATATAAAAAGAAAAATAAGTATACTGGAAACGAAAAAAAAAAAAAAAAAAAGGTGAAACCTAAATGCATGAGAGCCCACGACCAGGATCATGCTTTAATTTGAGACAAACACAACTCCAGTGCCTTCAGCGCTATGATTTGTTGGAACCAATGGATGAGCCAAATTGAAAAATTGGAGCCATATTTTTTCTTTCTTTTTATGAGCCATTTAATTAGTCAATAATATACAAAAACGCGAATATTTTAACACAAATTAAGGACTCATATACGCATGCATAAGAACAATAAAGATGTTTCAGTGCTAATATAATCCATAACAACATTTTTCTCAAGTTAGTCGATAAAATATTTAAATTGTTTTTGTAGTAAATAATATAATAGTTACATCTTAACACTGTTCATGCTTACATACATGTTGTTGCATACCTAGCTACGTTTACTTTCTTCATGAATCATGGCAGAAATGAAATAATTAATATCTAAGCCTCCATGCAGATGTTACAGAACATTGCCCTAGTCCGATCTCAGCTATGTGTAACCATTGAGTTAACAGGTTGGCATATTGAATGTATTTTTAATTACTATTAGAACACATGAAAAAGGCGGGGAAAGATGAGCTGATCAAGAAAGTATCGTACCGTAAAATATATACCTTAATGTTGTCGGTAAATGTTGTAGCCTGTTTGTGCTTATAGATATGATTTTTGTAATATCGTTCTAGGCAAATCCGTTCAAAATAAATTTCTCTGTATCTAATTACGAGGGCAAATATATGCCTTACCCTGTTAAGGCGATGTTTTTTATAGCGTTTTTTGGCGTTTTTAAACTTTCGATTTTTCAAATCAATTGTACGCACGTGCGTTAGTGCGTAAGCCCAGGCACGCCCTTGATATAGGTCAGATTGGATTATAAGCCGGATGCTAGTGTTTGTATATTCACGAATTGATGTTTACTTTTCCTTTCACCTTGCAGGCTGTGTGGACATAACTTCAAAACTGCATTGAAACGCCTGCCGAAAGAAAACATCTCAAGCAAAGTGCTAGAGAGATATGCCTTCACGGGAAAGAAGAGGAAAACTTAATGCTGAATAACGTTCGATACAGTAAGTTGATTTTTTTCAAACCAATACTAAGAAATTGTCAATTCAAAGAAAGTATCACATGTCAGCAAACATGTATTTGAAATAAACCATTGTCATTGTTAAGAGAGTTTCTGAGCTATTACAACTCTTAAAGCTTTGTAATTATAAAATTTAAAGCAAATTAAAGCTGCTAAACCAATAATTCTATACCAATTTACTATCTCGGTAAGTGAAAAAGATAATAAAAATGTCTTCTTCCTTTGAAATAAATTATTAAAAGTGTTGTATAGTCAGTTTGATGCAGCTGATAAGATGTTTATATCAACCTCTTTTGTTTGTGTCCTGAACAGAATGTGGACAGAAAAAAGTATCAACAAAAACCGCCAGCACTGAAGGTGAGGATGCCTTGAAGGACTGGTTAAGAGGGGCCAAATACCGGAAGGAGTCACATAGTAGAAGCAACATTCACTTTTGAGTCCAGAACCCAAAAGTTTTCCAGAGATGGTGGAAACAGTGGATACACCATAATTATCTGAAAGACGACTTTGATGATTGTTAGTGTGTTTTGTGCATCCACAAAATATCAACAAAGAGACACTAGCTCTATAGTGGAATAGTGAGTTTAATTCCAACATTCGTATGTGATATGTGCAAACTGAGGCCATACTGCAAACAAGGCCCATTTGAAAGACTATTTATTCACTAAATGGATTATTACTGTTTGTATATTAAATATATTATTGATTACAGATGTGTGTATATATTTTGTTCTCAACATTTACTCTTAAACTTTCCTCACACAAGTGCATGATTGATTTTTTCAATTATTTTTTTTTTGTTTTTTGCTTTAAAAGTCACTGTTGCCAATGATTTGAATCAATGTTCCAACTTATTTTCAGCAAGAAATTGTCTGGTAATTTGTCAACCACTTCACAATTTCATTATGTAAGGCCATTTGTTGGAAAATGTATGTAGGTCCAATCAAGGCACACCTATATCGGTCAGATATAGGTATATTGATATCCACCCAATATAGGCAAACTGATATTGGTCCTATATCGGTCCAATGTCGGATTGATATTCAAAAAGATATCGGGCCGATATAGCATTCACTTTGCAAAAACGATGTTGCCCTGATATTGAAAACCGATATTGGTCCGATATACAAAACAATATTGGTCAGATATCGGTCCGATATTCGATGCTTGCTGGGATAATGCAATGATTCAATAATTGAATTTGACTTTAACAAGAAAAAAAAATAAAGGTTTTCGTCACTGTCAACTGATCTCTTTCAACTATTCTTAGTTAATTAAACATCTACTATTTCCTCCAAGGTAAAAAGTTGAGTGAAGCTTGATGATCAAATATTTCTATTCCACACATCAAAAAAAAAAAAAAAAAAAGATCGCTGTTATCATAATGCAGCATTTGTAAGACACAACATGTAATGTTCAAGTGTATTTCCTGATCCCACCTAACATGAAACTCTCTTTAAAGTTTTGACAAGCGGCATTTCAAAAAGGTAAGAAACTCCTATCAGTGCAGTCGACTAGAGATAAAAGGAGGCCGGACATTGGCACATGCCCGTTTCACACCCTATGGACTTTACTGCTGCAGTATGTTTATTTCTTCACACAAGGTGAAACTGAATCAGTGGAGGGGACACAGAGGGAGGTATGTGGTGACAATTGTGCAAGCATTCATTTCAAGATAATCGGCAGCTTCTCACACTATAATTTATACACAAACTAGGCCAATTCAACACATTCTAATGACAGGGCTTCTTCCCTTTACCTGGACCATATTGCACCTTACTAAGATTTAGTACATGTGCTGATATCTTGAGAATGTGTGACACTATGACACACTGTCCCTCCCAAATGGGACAAACTCTTGAGAGATGATTTGGGATTATGATCGAAAACAACTTCTGGAATGGAGTAAATAAAAACAAACTGGTAGGAATCGTACACTGAATATAATTCAATCGTGTTTTTATTTGTCACATGATAGAAATTTATGATGGAGATCGAATGCCATTTTGATTGACCTAATGTCTTTAGTAACATAAGATTGGCCATTTGATTTATTTTGGCAAAAAAAAGACTCAATCTTATTGGTTGATACACCAATGACTCGCTGAAATCTGATTGGTTGATCAGTAATGCTTTTCCTTCTCTGCGATATGTTTATTTAAAATGGAATTCCCCTCATTTGGTCTCGGACTGTATTCGTATCTAATGCTTCAGGCTGAAGTATTTGGCGAGACCGAAAAATTGGAATTCGACAGGGGCGCATCCAGCGCAAAAAATGATGTGACATTTTGATTTTTAATGTGACTATGGCGCATGGCGCATGCCTTTCCCGATCACTGCTTAAAGATTCTAAACAAAACAGTTACAAACAAATATTGTTCATAACATTAAAAGACGGACATGATGACGCCAACTGAAAAGAGTGAAATGCGCGTAATGAAGTTTAACTAAACTCCATCACAAAAATACCAAATGATACAGACTGCGAAAGGAAACAAATGAGTTTAATATTCATTGGATTTCAAATGGCAAAAAAACTTTAATTCTAATGGAAAACGACCATAGGTCCTGAAGGAGGACGTACATCGCAAATGCTGAGCGACACTTTCGAAAAAGATTGACCTTTTACAGTATGGTAGTTTTCAGACATTATTGGATTCAGTGCAGGAAAACCTAAATTTTATATTAAATATATTCTTCTGAAAAATGTGAGAAATTGGCACGGAGAGTGTTGTTCTATATCTGTCGATGACGTAGATGACGTCAAGACTGTTATGTGTTGTGCGCCGATAACACTACATGATTGTTAATTTGTTACCATTGTTACGATTTTTGATTATGTTGGTTGGTTGAATAATTGTCTCCTTAACCTAGTCTATGCACGTTTAACATAGTTTCATTGAAAAAGTTAAAAGTTAAAAAGTTAGTCCACGAATACTTTGAACGCCCCATTTATTTTGCTTGCAAGTCTTCTGTCAGGTCGCTAGTCCCCCCCAACCCCGCAACACAAAAACACGGGAGAACTGGAAAAGGCTCTAATTCTTAACTGTTGAAATAATAGAGGCAAAAGCCACATGACGCAAAAAAACAAGAACCACAACAATACAACAACAACAAAACATACACACATATAGGTTTGACTATATCACTAAGTGATGTACATAACTGAACGCTACAGTAGAGGTATCCCATTAATATAAGATGTTAGGGCCTAGAGTTTCACATACCTATTTTACTTCATATCTACTTATTGTCCATCACTTTAAAAATGAAAAAAGAAATGTATAAATTGTTGTTTTGAACTTTTCACAGTCGTCTTGAGGTATGCATATTATTGAGGGTATTTCCTTTTATGGACAGCACACACACACACACACACACACACACACACACTGGTTCATACAAGTATACATAGCTATGCATATCAAGTAGGTAAAAAATATAGATTGGTACATTCATATATGTACAGTTCATTGCATACTACATCTCAATAATTCTAGTGATACTGAACATTCAAATTCAGCTGGCTTGTGATTGGTCGGTAGTTTTACAGGGTCTTCTTCCACCAGTAATTAGCATGACTAACTGTTGCAGCAACAAGAACTAGTACGCAAAGTATGGACAGATCCTATTTTGTTTGTATGGTATTAACATCAATGAGGACCATTTGAACAAGTTTGCACGTAACACACGAGTCCCCTACCGTTGAGGTGCATTTTTTTCAATTATCCATTATTCCATTATCATAGCAACCAGAATATTGGTCCGAGAAAATAAAAACAAGGTGATGTGCAGAATCTCCATACGACCATCTATACCAGTGAATTCCACTGGTACAGTGCAAGTTTGTTTGTTGGGCTTATCGTCCCACCGACAGTAGTTCAGTCATTTGGAGACTAGATCTACTTGAGACAGATATAGTGTTGCCATGTATCACATCCAGTCACATTATCTGACACCGGGCAAACCAGTCCTGGATCTAGGCGCCAAGCAAGGAAAATATACCGTACTATTATTAACCACTTTCGTATGTCGAGGCCTTATAAACATCTTACTCCTTACTATATTTGATTTCAGCAATAGATATGCTTACAGTTTTATAGATGCGCTGAAACAGGTGAATATTACTCATTGAAAAAGTGTTCATTAAAATTCAAATTGGTGAGCATTAATTACTGAAAATTTGAAGAAGGTGTTCATTATAAACTCAAATTGGTGAGCATAACTCACTGAAAACCTGAAAAGGGTGTTCATTATAAACTCAAATTGGTGAGCATTACTCACTGAAAACCTGAAGAAGGTGTTCATTATAAACTAAATGGTGACATACTCACTGAAAACTAAAAGGTGTTCATTATAAACTCAAATTGGTGAATATTACTTGCTAGAAAATGTGTTCATTGTTAATTCGAATAAATGGACATTACTAGCTATTTTTAGCTCACATGAGCACAACGTGCTCAAGGTGAGCTTTTCTGATCGCCTTTTGTCCGGCGTCCGTCGTCCGTGCGTCCGTGCGTGCGTGCGTCCGTGCGTCCGGCGTCAACAATTGCTTCAAACAACATCTCCTCCTAAACGGCTTGGCCAATTTGAAAAATATTTTGCAGGAATGTTCCTTGGATGAAGCTCTACTAAAGTTGTATAAATGGTTCTGGTCCATTGCATAATTAGGTCACAGGAGCTAAAAATAGATTTTAAAAATGCAAACTTTGAAAATCTTCTTCTGCAAAACTGCAAGGCCTAGAGCTTAGATATTTGGTATGTAGCATCATCTTATGGGCCACTACCAAGATTGTATAAATTATAGCCCTATGGTGATAAATGACCCCGCACGGGGCTTGTTTTACATAGAGTTATATAGAAAAATCTTAAAAAATCTTCTTCTATGAAACCATAAGGCCTAGAGCTTAGATATTTGGTATGTAGCATCATCTTATGGGCCACTACCAAGATTGTACAAATCATAGCCCTATGGTGATAAATTACCCCGCACCAGGGGTCACTTGTTTTACACAGAGTTATATAGGAAAATCTTAAAAAATCTTCTTCTATGAACCATAAGGCCTAGAGCTTAGATATTTGGTATGTAGCATCATCTTATGGGCCACTACCAAGATTGTACAAATCATAGCCCTATGGTGATAAATGACCCCACACCAGGGGTCACTTGTTTTACAAGAGAATAGGAAAATCTTAAAAAATCTTCTTCTATGAATCAATAAGGCCTAGAGCTAAGATTTTTGGTATGTAGTAGCATCTAATGGTTCATTACAAAGATTTTCAAAGTCTTGGCCCTACGGTGATAAATGACCCTGCGCCCAAGTCTTCTCTGAAACCATATGGCCCATTGCTTAGATTTTTGGTGTGTAGTATTGTCAGTGGTAAAATGTTTTAGATTAAGTTATATCAGAATCCTTGTCTGTTTAAAAACCTTGACATCAGTTGAAGCAATGGTACTCAGGTGAGCGATTCAGGGCCATCATGGCCCTCTTGTTTTTTATTGTTAACTGAAAAAGGTGCTGGAAAAGGTATTCATTATTAATATGAGTATTTCTACCTGGAATCATTGAACATTATTCACCCAAACAAGAGAGTATAAGTCACTAAAATTATCGATCATTATTTATTGAAATAAGTGATCATTAGTCATTCAATAAGTGGGCATTGCTTACTGAATAAGGTGAGACTTTTAGGAAGAAGTGCTCATATATCTAAGAAACTTATTCGGTACGAAGTACACACTCAATAGGTTGGGAAATGTTCATACAACTGAGTGAACACTGAAGAGTACACACTGAATAGAGTGAGTACTGTTAATTACAAACATGCGAAGCGGACCTTTTTTCTTTTTTCAGGAGTAGTACAGGAGTAGATCTTTTGGGTTGCTTTTCTGATTTATAAATGTCACGGATATATTGTTCACGCTTAAGATGGATGTTTACAGAGTAAAATAATGATGAAAGAAAACAAACAAGAACAAAAAGCGGATACGGTTATGAGTAAACGTCTCTGTAGCATATTCTACTCGTATTCGTTAGTGCAGAATCGCAATGCATAGATCCGCACTTAGCGCGGAGAGGCACAGTTAAACTTGTATCAAATATGCAAATCAGCAAGGCCTGTTAAGCGTTTGTGGCTACTAAAAACAAAAACAAAATTACATTTTGTGTTATAACGGTCCTTAGAAAGATTGGTCCTATTGAGTAATATAATGAGTAACATTTCAGTGACTGTTTGAAACTGATTTACCTTCTAGATTATATAAGAAAGAATGTCTAAGCGATGCATTTCCACCATAAACTATTACTGCAGATTATAGTGTTGACTATCAAGCAACTGATAATTCCCGAATTTCCGCAGATAATCATTCCAAACCTTGGCTAGAGTGAAGGCCACTTTAACATAGCTCTATACATAAACAATTGTAGGTAATATCTTTTATTTAATAGTTTCTCAAACTTTCTGGGTAATTTCAAAAGATTGAATTGTTTGCTTTATTTATGTTAGTATATAAGAAAAGATATCACATCCCATTGAGGATGATAGCACACAATGTTAACCATTGAATGGTAATGTCAACAATATCCTATTACTAATTTTAACATCAAAAAAATGGTTTTGTTAAGCCATATAAAAAAGGACCTTTCAGCATTTTGAAAGTGTGTTTGGATAAAAATTGTTTGCGATATACATGTCTTTGCAACATTTCATTGCTAATAATTTTGCTCATCAGTTTGTCCAGTTTAATATTT
>CM037777.1:8965578-8999226 GCA_021229015.1 Solen grandis
GAACTACAACTGTTAATAACAAATTTGAGTAAACAGACACAATACCGTTTAAGGCGTTCCTCTTGCATTTTACATTGAAGTCAAGGAACATCTTGAGATATTGTTAAAATAGATGAATAGATATCTGAATTTGAGAGATTGTCTTATCTCTCTAGTCGGATAAAGATTCTCACATTGAACGTTTAAATGCCGTATTTCATCCCAAAAAGGGTGATTAAATTAAGGATAAGATTACTAATCTTGGCTACGTAGTTTCGTAACAAGGGATGCAGACAGATCTGGACAAGACTGCTCTTATGAAAATAAATATAGCCAACTCCACAGTTTTTGAAAAATATTAGGACCCTTTTGAGATGTATAAATAGATTTACTGTAATCGCCACACCACGGAATAACCTTTTAATTGAACACCCTTTAAGTCTGAAAATCTAATCTAATATATGTGGTTTCACCATATTAAATAAATTGGGTTGATCCACTGACCTTTCATAGAATTCTGGTCGTTATCTTGATCATATCAGAAGAACTGATCAGAAATCCACTAGACCGTCAGCTAAGCAGGTCAATAGAAATACAAGTTCAGCAGTTGGATATCTTCGTGATTGGGACATTCTTGAGCTGGAGTGTTGTTTCGGACAATTCAGCCCATACTTCCACAGTCCATCAAAGAAGATGTCTTCAACAACCTTCATGGTGTTTTAGGACGCCTGGGCCGGGACAGAACATCTTTGTTGAAGCAACTGTTTTGTTGGCCTTGGATAGATCATATAAATAAGTCCGCATTTCTCAGCGTTGTACTGCGAAGAGCCTTACAGCTGGCTTGTGGTAAATTAGTGGTTCCTCTTTTGTTCGGAGACTATGTTCAAAACCGACTGAAATGGAATGGACTCAACCGTAAACACGTCTAATATTCAAAGACACAATATATTGTTTAAATACATTATTTGCATATATTTCCCCAAAGAAGCACAGGAATGCTTAAGCAAAACGTGTAAGTGGGGTTGAACCTACCGCTCATATCACATTGTATACCAAATCCGATTACCTCGGCCAATCTTTGTTCGGTTTATTCTCTGAAATCCTCCTTGCAAAATTAACAACTAATTAGGTAGAGAGGGTAACAGGGCCCTGTTAATATTTTGGTGAAATAGCCGTTGTCACATTATTAAGATATTATCAAGGTACATGTATTTGCACCATAAAAACCACATCCCTTGTCTGGTGCTGGGTGGTAACATTTCTATGTAACTTTGTGACTTTGAAAAAATATTCTAAGATCATAATATTTGACCGAGAGTTTTTTTCAAGTTTCATCAAACTTTAGGGAGATTATATGTATTTATGTGAACATTGAAACCTAATGGGAATATGTATATTCTAGGAAAAAAGTGAACATGAAGGTGCATTATATGATTCTTCTTCAAATTATATAGACAAATCTAAATTTCACCGTAAATGGATAACTCATAGAAAAAAATGATTAAGGGTAGGTAATAAAAAATCTGTCACTTTATTACATTATGGTAATGAACGGAATCTGACATAACTTGATTACGGAGGTCGTAACATTGTACAAATGTATACTTTCATTATATGCACGCTTAGATCAATCTGATATTCAATTAACACATGGTGTAACGAATCATTGTCAAAAAGGAACCTTAACGAAGTAATGACGCGAAATGTAACAATTTGTACACATTTTTAAATCTGCTCCACTCTCAACTTCCGGTTAGTTTTTTCGGCAATTCCCAGTGGATGACATAATACATCTGCGCAAGCATTTTCCGATAATCTGACGATGACAATTTTACATCGTCCAATCATATCGCTCGATTCAAAATCGACCGATAAAAAAACAACAACGAAAGTTGATAGTGGAGTAATATTGAACAAACTGCTAAAAGTTTGTGTTATAACTTCGTTAAGGTTGCCATTTGACAATGATTCGTTATATCATGTGTTATCAGACTGATCGAACCGTTCATAGAATATGATAGTAGCATACATATATACAAAATTACGAGTTTCGTAATCAAGTAATATCAGATTCCTTTCCCGACCATGCTTCAATATACAGTGAAGGGGAACGAAACTGCTTTTTTTTAATATTCGTGCATATCTTTGATATAAATCAAGATTCCATTGTGTGAGGTTATTCTGCGTTCTAGCGTCAGTGAACAAATCCTTGTCACGGCATTTTACGGCACTGCGTCCGCCATTATCGGTAAGGCTCGCTGATGATTAATTATAGGTCTAGATCGAGCGCCATCTTCGTTTAGTCGCATGTAAACCTCTGCGCATGTGTAGTTGCTCTCGTCACAAAAACGCTGAGAAAGATGAGCTATGAAAACATAGATTTTTCTTCTTTTGAAATGAGAAAAAAAATGTCATAGGCTGGGCAAAATGTGTTCAGTCGGCGGTTCGTCAATTGCATAGGAAATATTTATCATTATTTCCTCTAAATTGAAGTCTACCTTTATTCAGATTGACGAATTATTGGGGTACATTTTTGTTTGAGTACGGAGTCCCTTTTATAAAAGGGGAATCATTTGATATATAGCCATTAGATTAACATAGAAATATTGATCAATATATATAGATATACCCAAGTTATCTTTAGATGTCGAAAATCATTTAGGACTATAGTAGCGCTCGAACAAGGCCTATGTATACATTACTGTAAATTGGTCACCGATAAAAAAATGGCTTAACAACTTTCTGACTGCGACGAAAATGGAAAGGGAGAAAGGTCAAAACATGGAAAGGACACATCAAGGTCGGTAGGGTCGAGGTATATATTTCTATGAGATATTTGATAGTTTTAGGCGTGTTTTCATACTTACAAATCCCCACCCCCTAATCCCTCTCCCTAATCTAAGGAATTTATATTGCAAGTAGACGTTCGTTGAACCTTCTATTGCATTCTACCGATATAGAGGTGACGTCCCGTAGTGACATCTGATGAGCATTATGTATGGTAGCGATATCTTGCGGGCATTATGTCTGGTAGCGATTTCTTGCGGGCATTATGTCTGGTAGCGATTTCTTGCGGACATTATATATAGTAGCGACATCTGTGGGCATTATGTATGGAAGCCATATCTTGCGAGCATTACTTTGGAGATTATCCATTTGTTAAAAATTCGTACATTGACATAAAATCGATTGTTTATGGTTTTAATATGTAAACCAAATAATAATAATTTCTGATATACTCACTTATTTATTAGTGAGGGAAGAATGAAAAACGTGTCGATCGGAAAAACTAATATTCAGTCGTGTTAACACATGTAATGCTTTTAAAGATATATTCAATGCATATCATATTAAAAGTTTTCAAGATGGTTCTAAAAGCGACGTCAATATAGCTAATTGTTTGCGAAAAAAATATTGTTTTCCCTTTTTTTGTTCTTTTTTCTGCATGTAAATTAAAAATATCACAGGCTCACTTGTGTAATAGCCATCTAAATATGGCGGTGGTATAATTAACCGGCACATTAGGCGGCACATTTTACGACATCTGTCACTTGTTGCCAAGCAATGTCATTAAGAATCCTAGTTGGATAATTTAATCCGATGAATAATTGAAGTGTGTTACTGATACCATTGTTTGTTGGGCCGGTTATTTTCAAACAAAATAAATCTGTCTATCTCAGAACAGTCATGGATGCAATTATGCGGTTTCAAAATTTAAATCTCTTCCGAAGTCATTCTTATATTAAACAGCTTTTAACGTGTCGAAAGCTCCAAAATATAAACACATTTTATCAGGATCACATACATTTATAAAAGAACAGGAGGGCAAAAAATAAATAGACTAAACAATAAAAAACTCATATTTTTATATGTTTTATAGGCACATTTAAAAGAAATTTTAAACACACACCGTCAAAAAATTCTTTTCTAGAAGTAAAACGATTGGAAAACGAAGA
Organism: Solen grandis; assembly: GCA_021229015.1. Classification (NCBI taxonomy): domain Eukaryota; kingdom Metazoa; phylum Mollusca; class Bivalvia; order Adapedonta; family Solenidae; genus Solen; species Solen grandis. The sequence goes on from CM037777.1 coordinate 8,969,514, forward strand.
TACAGTAGAAACTCACTTAGCGGGCACCTCAATAATACGGGCAACTTCTAATTACGGACAAATTTCACGGTCCGGATCGCTTTGCTATATGTTTATTTGCCCGCAAAACTCAATAAAGCGGGCATCTGGCTATTGCGAAATGCGGGCACCATTTTCGGTCCCGGTCGGTGTTTACAGTGCAAAATGAACCTAGCTAAAGCGGGCACCTGTCCAAGAGCGATAACACTTTCGATTTTTTATCTGACTGGTTACGTGAAATACTGTCGTAAGTTATGTTAACCAGTCTCAGTATTTTGCAAACCAGTCTGTGTGTTTCACGCGCCCGACATTTTGACACTTTCTTTTGTTTTGTTAGCAGTACACAAAGAACAAACTGACAACAGGTCCAGGTGTTACTTTGTTTCGAAAAAATGGGACGTTAATGAATCCCTTTATCAAAAGCGGTGTGTATGATGTTTGTATCTTTTTGTCCAATAAATTTAGCAAAGGGCGTTTAATAACGCTATGTTTTCAATGCATCGTCATTATCAACATCGAAATCAAACTGATGGTAATTAATACTATAATTAAAGTATTAGGGACATCTGAGCTACATTTAGTCAATATTCCTACTGAGATAATGGGTAAACATGTACATGTATGATATGATTTCTTTTGCAGCTTATGTGTTGTTGCATGTTATTTTTATTGTATTTATTTTATATTTCTTTTGTTGTATTTAAATATAATAATGGATAAACGCTACACGGATAATGATAAATTAAATGTAACAAAATAATCATTACATTTCGCTCAAATTCCACCAAAAATACTAAGTAATGCTTAAATACGATTTTTCCATCGTTGTTTGTCTAATAAAATACCTTGATCTTTTATTTCTGATATCGATTCATATAAACTTTATCACATATTGAATATTTCATGAATTAGGAATGGTGCAATGTGTCTTCCAAGTTAATTGGTTTAACTATTACTTATCGCTTAGTGTTGTTTGAGGAAGTCGAGCATAACCCCTGGTAAATAACACCGCTTAAATCAGATGAAATATAAAAAGTCTCCGCTCCGCATCTTCGATTGATAAATCAGGATTAATGGGAAACAGTGTCGCACGTGTCCAGTCTTTACAGGAAAGGTTTGAGTGTTTAGGCCTTCCACAGTACCACGGCATTCCCGTGTTTTCAGATGTCAAGTTACACACTTCAGGATATTGCTGGAGTTTCTCCTTAAAAGTGTTGCATAAGGTTTTTTCCTTATGTTGACCTTCTGAGAACTGCGCAGAAATTCTCCTCGTTCCTATCGACTATAAAATACAATGGTTCATTTTGTTTGCCAAATGTATTTTACGTTCCACTAACTGTATTTCAGTCATTTGGAGACTATGTCTACATTAAAGATATGGTTCTGCCAAACCAGTTCCGAAACTACCCAGTAAAGCAGGGATCTACTCGTACCATTCTTACGAATTTGGTATGTCGCGGTCGGGATTCGAACCCACGACCTCCCGCTCCTGAGACTGACACTCTAATTCCGCGGATGCTTAAAATAATTGTACACGTAATATTACATTCAGAAGGATATAACATGCAGAAAATAAGACGCCGCTCCTCTGTTAAATGTACTCTTGAACTTCGAGAGTTCTACAACAGAATATTGAATATAATAACAGTATTACTTTAAGTAGTTTTTATAATGACGTCAGTAAAAAACTATTGAATTGTAAAATTCATTCAGTTTATTTATTTATATATTCATTTATTTGGAGGATAACCTTTATATGTTAGAAAATTGGGAAAATTCCCAAGAGATTACAGAAAACCTAAGGTATAAAAGTAATGTACAAATGTATATAACAGCTAGTTTGAAGTCATTCATTTTTGTGGGGCGCTGATTCTTATTTATCTCATGTTACATTTTCAGGACATGTATCAAGTAACCTGTGTTAAATTACCTCTCTTCTTATTCGATAGATTGCTGATATCATCCCCCTTGTATACACTAGGGAGACAATGATTTCAGCTTCTCCTGTCCAAAGAGCTTCAAAGATGGCCGTGTAAGTGCCGTTCTCATGGTCAACCACAATTCCATTTACAGCTGCCTTCTTATCTGAACTGACAACCCGAGCACGTAAATGGTCACCTCCAACCGTTCGCCTCCGTCCATAACCGTTGTACAAGACAATCATAACGAGAATTTTCTCTCCTAACTTGTAAACATTTCCGTATGATGTTACACCGTCTGGACGTTGTGAGATGTGTAAAGAAAAAAAACAATCATGTAATATGAAAGGAGGATTCATGACATACATATTGCAATGAAACCTTTCTAAACTACAGAGGATGACTTAAGTGTCGGGTTTTATAGGTCCATTGTGTTCAATATACGAGTGGAGAAGTTAATGCATGACAATTTTCATTGCTTACATGCAGTAAATTGAACGGATATATTACTTTGAAGTCATTAATTTTCGCGAGACACTAATTTTCGTCGATTTCGTGGTGGTCCACGAATATTAATCCCCGCGAAAACGTGTCTCTTTCATAGACCTGACGTTTTCAAGAACATAGATCCATGAAAAAAATGCATCTACAAAAAACCCTTAGGTACATAATCGACGAAATTTACTGTCAACGAAAATTAATGATTTTACAGTTTGTAAATCTGATATGTTTGACAAATAAAAAAAATAAAAGATTGTCGATACCCCGTAATCCGGACATTCTGTAAACCGGAATACTTTCTGGACAAAGCCTTGATCCTGTTTCATTCATTCTCTGCCCCATCTGAACAAATACTAAAAATGTTTTCTAGCAAACGTAAAAATAGAATTATGTATTTTGTCATACACCGTGAAATAAAGGATGCCATGGTGAACGTTGATAATATCAATTTTACCAATTACCAATTTTACCTTTGAAAGATTATGATCATTTTCATCCACGTTTCATCAAATATATTTTCTATCCACATGGTACCCTTTTGTGACGCATGATATACACTTCAATGTACAATGCGCGAATCATATCGTATAAATAATTTGTGTAACATATAAAGATGTTACCATTATGTACGATTATTCGCCTCATTCAACATCGAGCCCATGCTGTTCAAATTATGCAGCAGAGTAAATTCAAAGAATAGTTCTAAACTTGTTCACTTGACGTACGTTTTCAGCCTCATGTCAGTAGTATCCTTCTAAAGCCATGCTCCCGATGTAACACTTTATTTAATTTTATTTCTAAATAAGGACTTCTATCAAATGCTTGAAGAATGATCATTTTTATTTTTATTGTTTCATTTTATATGAAGTGTAGGATAGACCGTTCAGATAGGAGTATAGATAATCTACACCATGTTTTAAGATGATCCTTTTACCTAGGAATTTTTTTAACATCATGTATTTCTTTTTCTGTTTAGTGTTATAGCAAATTATTAAAATGCAGAGGAAATTTAATGGAATAGAAACATAAAAATAATTCTCTTACACCGATGTAAACAAGACAATATATTTTCACACACAATTGTTTGCATTGTTTTTAAACAATGGACAGTAGAGAACAAAAACAACGGGAAATAGAACGATTATATTTTCTTAACAATGTAATTAGACAATAGATAGTGGTCATCTCCTGTCATTGTTAAAGTACTTGTAATTAACCATCGTGTCGCTAACTGTATACGTCATTGATGCACCTTAATAATGTTTATATGAAACTTATCTTCCTTTTGTATTAAGCAAATCTGGCTTGTGTGTGTGTGTGTGTGTGTGTGAAATGAACAGATTAAACAATGTCAAAAAGATAGGATTGTGTTTGATCTCTAAGTGGTTTTCGGAAAGAAAAGAATGAAAAATAAATATTATTTAGCTATCATTATATGCTCATATTGGTAATCATATAGTAACGGTTAAACAGAATGTATCCTTGGTTGTATCCATGCATTATGATATATATTAAATATCAGCATAGTTGAACTCGAAAGAGCAAAGGTCATATATCGCAAAACACTCTTCACGTTTTTCTGCATTTCCAGTCACTAGTAAGTCAGCTGAACTCGCTATTCCATCAGATAACTTGTTTGTCTATTTGAATACAACTGTAAAATCCACTGGAGATAATTTATTGTCAATTTTAGTGGATTTGTAAACACCAGAAAAATCAAAGGATAGCCTAAAATACTTAATTTGACTATATCTGTAAACACCGTAAAATTCCATTTGATAACCTGTTAACCAAATAGTTTGTTGTTATTTGAATATGTTTGTAAACACTGAACTGGTCCATTGGGTATCTTGTTAGTGAATTCATTACATCTGTTAACACCGGCATTGTCCATTGGATTGCCTGTTAGGCATTTGTATACATTTGTAAACATCGGAAAGGCAAATTGATTAATCACATATATAGGAAAACATGGCATCAACCATTGCCTTAACTACACTATTTTCAGGATGAATCGGAGCAACACCAAGAGCCACTGTTATGTCTTTGTGGTCCAGGAATACAATTCTATCGTGCAGCCCTTTGAAAACACGAAACATGACATTGCGGAAGATGTATCCTGCATAATCCAGCTCTCTAATCGGACCTGCGGGAGAGTGTTTATGCGTGTGGGGAGCTTTTATTAACACCTTCACAAACTTGTTTCGCGCCAAAACTTTCTCGATGCTGTCGCGAATAATTTTCATCTTCGTTTCAAGGACGTTATGGCGGAAGGCGATTACATGCAAATACATATGTATCAAAACGATTGCTCGAGAATTGCTATCAATTTTATCCAAATGTCTTGATATTGAGGTGGTATTATTTTTATCAGCAAGATCTGCTTTCCAGAGTATAGGCTGACTATGGGGCAACCACTCGGCTCTGAATGACAATTCATTGTTTACGCATGCTGATGCTCTATGCCAAATTGGGCGTGTCCATTTTTCCGTCACTAGGTGACAGCCGAATCGTGACATTATTTCTGAAAACCATTGTCTCGTTGTGGAGTCACCGAAAAGAAGCAAAGTAGTGTTACGCAAACAGGTTTTGTTGTCTGCCAATGTCAGACCTAAAATATAAATAATATTGTTGTATTTTGTTTTGTTGGGTTGTACCTGTACCATCAAGGACGTTTCATCCTTCATCGGATTACCACTGATCTGTTAAAATAACAAAATGAAATTTTGATTTGTTTTAAGAAGAATGTTTAAGGGAAACCCAAATTTGAAGAACGTTATTAAAAGTATATTGAGGTCCAAAAAGTCAAATTATTTATGTTTATATGTAATTTGGTTACAATTTCGATTTAAAAAAAGAATATAGTTAAAAAATAAACACTTTTCCAGAAAGTCTTTATATCCGTGGATTGAATCTGATAAAATAAATAATGAAATTTCTCCGTTAATTATTTTTATTAATATATATATATATATATATATATATATATATATATATATATATATATATATATATATATATATATATATAAAAGCTTTGGTGTAGTTTTTGTATGTATTTTGGTCCTGGCATCCTGGATAGCTTGTTTGGTATTTACCGTGCATGTTTGACAGCATTTACAGCTTTATATTATCAAATACATTACTAGCTACGAATTGTGATAAATTATTTTCACAATGAAAACTTTTAAATGTTTATTTTTTCAGGGTTTTTTTTTTTCAACAAACTTTAGAAAACAGTGATATTCGACCATAAGCTTAATCTCTAAAACGAGCAAGTTGATCCCCAAATTTTAATTCATATATCTTAACGTTATAGTCTAAAGTAAAGTTTAGAAAAATATGACGCTAGAGAAAAAGAAACCTTAAACGACTTTAAAACCACTTTGGTATGCTGGTCAGACGATTATATGACCCACGACTTCCGCTCATAGCAGACGTTATTTCAAAGTTTCACGAGTGCATAGCGCGATTTGAAATTTTAAATTGTTTCGCTTCGAGATGAGAAATATTCCCCATCCAATTTAAACTTAAAACAAATTTTATTTTTATTGTATGCTAACTGATGACTAAAATGAAACTGTGAATATTTGTCGTTTAAAGAAAACAAAGGGAGACAACTTTCATATACTGAATGCTTTATATCCATATACATACGCTTTATAAGTAAAAATAAGAAGTTCCGTCAGACTTATATCACACACATTTTGGATAATATGGTTTTTCATTTTACTGGTAGAACACAGTGTTTGATCTGTTGGCAGTCCCCAAGAGAACTTACACAATATACATCAAAGCGATGTTCAGAAAATCGCCCCGCGGTGTATGGCGATTTGACTGCCTATATGGAATCGATTGATGAGTGACAAATCTCACCTTTACAATGGCGAAGTTGCCAAGTGTTCCTATACATGAACCCTGTAGGTTGTTGTCTATACCAAAGATCCGTCCGATTATATCTGGAGCATGGGATTTCTGGGAGTTTGATGACGTCTACCTTAGAGTTTCCACTTGTTATGACAAGCTTTGCCTTCTTTCTGATTTCAACTTGTCCCCTGTGAAAAATGTGCATTTGCTATGAAATGTAGCTGGAGTAGAAATATGATTATAAAGTTAGCAATACAACATGTAATTATTTCATCTCTGTAATATTGCTACATATAGAATTACTTTCTTTAACGTATCTAATAAATTTATTAGAGCGATTGTATATAACTTTCAAATATATGCATTGCACGTGTTATTCTTAAACTATGGGCCACTGTTTTTCCTGCGAACATTTGTTATAATAAGGGATCCTATTACGACAATACTACTATGTAGTAGTATACGGGACGTTTTGGAGGCAAACAAACCGGCGACCATTTTGTTGACCTATTTTTATTTATTTTTTTTATTTGTAATACTAAGAAACCACTAAGCACAATCAAAAGGCTGGCAGTGGAAAATGAATTGCTCAATAATAGCAAGACCCGTTTTCCGAGTCTTAATTTAAATTTTATGTTCCTCTAGTTTAAAACTAGACTCGGAATTCGGATGAATGCTACGCGGATAAATATAATCAGATGAACGCTACGCTGATAATGGTAATTTTAATGCAACAAAATATTAAATCTCGCCCAAATTCCACAAAAAATACTCAGCAATAAGTAATGCTTGAATATGAATTTTTCTATTGTTGTTTTTTCAATAAAATATCTGGATATTTTTTTTCTGATATCGTTAGTAACTTAGGTTATGTATCATATAAACTTTATCATATTGAATTATTTCATGAAAAAGGAATGGTGGAATGTGTCTTCCTACTTAATGATTTAAATACTACTTATCGCTTTGTGTTGTTGGTGGAAGTCGAGCCAATTCCTGAAACATGGCGCGCTTAAGGCTTTAGAACTTTAATATTCACTTTTGCAGATATGGATTTGCTTGTTTCCCTTTTCAGGTTCACCCATTCAAGCATCTAAATATGATTTATTTTAAATATTTACCATGTGTATTTCGAACAAATTTTTAGAAAAAAAACAACAACAAAAAACAACCGAATTTTGTAAAATGACTGTAAATTCAAACATACAAAAACTGAAATCATCTCTGTTTCGGTATAAGGTGGTATTTTTTTTCTGAAAAAGAGGCTAGTACATAAAGAATATCATATTGGCACATCATTCTTCCAGTACTATATTCTATATGTTTCATAAAATGATTTCCGCTAGTGTACCCAGGCTTCGGAAATGCACATCTTAGCGATGTGCAAAATAATGTTTATCTGAGTTGTTGTTAATTGTAATTTGTTGGAAAACAATGATGTTATACATCAAAATTATCTGCAAGGTATACAGAATCATAAATTAAAAATCAAAAACATTTTACCATCTCATTTAAATAAATATGGCACTATGGCTCAGTCAAAGAGGTTTAAACAATTGTACAAAAATATGACTACAAGAGAAATGGTCTCAAAATGAAAAAAAGGGCAAAAATTCATATCAGCATGCTAATCAGGCACATATTATATACGATATATCCGAATACAATGCAAATACATTATCTTTTGCATTTTTAATCATGAAATCAATAAAAATGCGCCTTTGATTTTGGCAAGATGTATTGCCTAAACAGGGGTATACCCTGTATAATAAAAAACTTGAGTAAGTTCATGCGATTTATTTAATCCTTTCCATTTTAAATAGATTGAGAAATAAGTTCAAATTACTTATTTATCTCTCGATATTACACCAGAACTCGCTCAAAATGTGCGTGCAAATGTAAAGTCACAAAAGTAACCACCTGCTCCCAGGAATCAATTGAGATACAAGTTTCCAATTTCAACTTATCTCTATCCATTCTGCTATCTACCTGAAAACTACAGCATAACTTAAACTTAAGTAAAGTCAAGACTTTACTTACACTAATTGTGTGACCAAATGAACAGTCACCGAATTTTCATCTGCTCCAATGAATCGAACTTGGGAACTTATGTTTGCAAGGCGGATGCTATACCTCACAGCCAAGGACTTAACTGTGTGTATATTAATGGTTACAGTTCTGAGATGATAAAAATGTAGGCTATCTACAGCAGTAAGCATTATCTTTTTCTGTACGGGACAGAAAAAAAATCTTTTACTCGTTTTCTTTCCCCGTTCGACTCTAAAATGACCAAACTCCAACGCAGTGGCTTGGCTCCGTTTGGCTTAGCATCACTTGCGCCAAGCCTTTGCGTCGGAGTTTGTAAAATGACGTCATAATATCGGGAAAAACCTTCAGATCATGCGATATATACTAAAAATAGTTACTTACGGAAATATCCGATTTGTTGTTCGGACACCACAAATAGTGGCGGTATAAGTTAATGTTTACCGAAACTAATTACAGTTCTAAAACCTTAAATCAGTTGAAATATAAAAAGTTTCAACCTTTCAAAAAGTCTCCGCTCCGCATCTTCGACTGGTAAATCAGGATTAATGGGAAACAGTGTCGCATGTGTCCAGTCTTTACAGGAAAGGTTAGAGTGTTTAGGCCTTCCACAGTACCACGGCATTCCCGTGTTTTCAGATGTCAAGTTACACACTTCAGGATACTGGTAGAGTTTCTCCTTAAAAGTGTGACATAAGGTTTTTTCCTTGTGTTGACCTTCTGAGAACTGCGCAGAAATTATCCTCGTTCCCATCGACTATAAAATACAGTGGTTTGTTTTGTTTGCCAAATTTATTTTTAGGTTCCACTAACTGTATTTCAGTCATTTGGGGACTATGTCTACAATAAAGATATAGTTCTGCCAAACCAGTTCTGAAACAACCCAGTATATATGCTGAACGTCAATCAGGGATCTACCCACACCAGTCTTACGACTTTGGTATGTCGCGGTCGAGGATCGACCCTACGACCTCCCGCTCCTTGGACTGACGCTCTAATTGTACAATTGTACCCGTAATATTACATACAGAAGAATATTCCATGTAGAAAATAAAACGCCACTTCTCTATTGAACATACTCTTGAATTTCGAGAGTTTTACAACATATTATTAAATATAATAACAGTATTACTCTATAATAGTAATAGTAATAGTTTTGATAATGACATCGGTAAAAATCTTTTGCAGTGTAAGAATAACTCATTTTATTTCTTCATATATTTATTTATTTGGAAGATGACCTATAACCCTTAAATGCGAAAATGTTACAAAATCGGGAAAATACCCAAGAAATTACAGAAAACCTAAGGTATGAAAGTAAGGCTTATAATGGCTACTTTGAAGTCATTCATCTTTGTGGGGCGCTGATTGTTCATTTACTTCATGTTACATTTTCAGGACATGTATCAAGTAACCTGTGTTAAATTACCTCTCTTCTTATTCGATAGATTGCTGATATCATCTCCCTTGTATACACTAGGGAGACAATGACATCAGCTTCTCCTGTCCAAAGAGCTTCAAAGATGGCCGTGTACGTGCCGTTCTCATGGTCAACCAGCAAACCACTGACAGCTGCCTTCTTATCTGAACTGACAAGCCGAGCACGTAGATGGTCACCTCCAACCGTTCGCCTCTGTCCATAGCCGTTGCACATGACAATTCGAACGTGAATGGTCTCTCCTAACTTGTAAATGGAATTTTCTTCTAATGTTTCATCGTCGGGACGTTTTCACACGTGAAATGAAAATTCACCCATGTAATATGAACTGTACATGAATGAAACAAATAAATAAACAAAAACAAAGAAACCTTTCTAAACCGCTGATGGTCTGCACCCTTTAAATTGTCTGGGTTTGAGAGTTTTTCAACCAATTCAAATTACAAGTATAGCGGCAATTGAGCACATATTTTCCACGTTTTAGTATATTGACCAGATGTACATGTATTATAAACTGCAGTAAAAAAAAAAGCTTGTCTGATATAATCCCTGTTGCGTTATACAGTAGATATATAGCATCGTATCTTCTAAGATGAATGATATGATACAGTCAACCCTTGAAAATCATGATTATTATACATCTAATATTATATCGGAAAATATTTGACAAACAATTAAAATAAATATGCACCATACAGTGGAAACCCCGCAATCCGTAACATCTGTAATCCGAAATCCTGTGAATAATCCGGACCCATTGTACGCCGGACCCTCTGTAATCCGGAATTATGTGTATAATTCGGATCCTTTGTACGTCGGGCTCTCAGTAATCCTCTCTTAACTGGACATCTTTTTACTTCATGCTATACATCCCGAACATTTCTTTTTGTCCTAGCAGTCAAAGTAATTTTTATTTGATACTCTGTACTCCGGAAGAACATTTGTCGATACAATGCCCATTTCTTTTTCACTATAGCGTTATGTAATACATAAAGAGTGGCCGTGGTCCAGTGGTAATAAACCCGACAACGGATCCGAAGGTTGTTGTGTGAGGATTGAACCCCGTTGGGGTCAAGTATTTTATTGATCTTCCGAGGCGCGACGTACATGTCCAACCCAGGAACTGTCGGGAGGAAGAAACATAACTTGCAAGAACTTGTTTGTAGCAACGTTAAATGTACCAACGCTAAAGGTCGCACTTCACGTTATATGTCGCAAGACTAAAGCTAAATGTCGCAAGGCTAACGCTAAATGTCGCATTTCACGTTATATGTCGCAAGGCTAACGCTAAATGTCGCACTTCACGTTATATGTCGTAAGGCTAAAGCTAAATGTCGCAAGGCTAACGTTAAATGTCGCACTTCACGTTATATGTCGCAAGGCTAACGCTAAATGTCGCAAGGCTAACGCTAAATGTCGCAAAACCTCCTGACATTATATCGCATCTGTGTCGCCAAATGACTCAAAAAATAGTACTGCTGCTATATGTCGCAACATCAACGCTAAATGTCACGCCACTTTATGAGCACACTTTTGTAGTATTACTGACCTGGTTTAAGCTCCCGACGTATCCATTGAGCTAGGGGTTACACGGATGAATCAGGCGCGACAGCAAAGGACCAGTCTTTACTGTGCCAGTTTGAGATATAGAAATTGTTTGAGTAGGTATGGAGGACATCTCACCGAAAGAAATATTATTTTGAAATTATATCATTTTGAGGTTAGATACATTCTATATCTACGAAGAACAAGCACAATTTATATTAGATTATGGAAACAACAACAGCAAAGGTGTTGATGGAATAAATAGTTTTGCATAATAAAGCACAATAAAAGAGAGTCTTTTAGATTTCGTTCTTAGAAAATGAATAAACACAAGGCTATGTTACGTTCACAAACAAAAAAGTTATACCGGTTTGAAGTTTTCTTTTCTACATTTTTTGCTGTTCACTGAGTACGGTAACAAATTTATCCATTTCAACAAAATAATTGATACCAAGTAAACGATCTTATTTCAACCAAATAAAAAAACAATGAATACAAATACGTATACCGTGATTTCTCTTCAAATTCGGGAAATATAGTCAATTTTCTTTCACCACAGCAGTTCGGTGACAGTGGTGATATGAAATATATCACTCACTGCACGTGCGGTGACGAGATGAAATATATTCAACCGATAGATTTAAGTACTTTATATATCTCACCTGTAATATCTTTCGAACGGGTATTAAGGTTTTCCCATCCTAATATGCCATATCTTGTCACTGGATGGTTATATTTCTATGAAACTTTGTCACTTTGAAGACATTCAAAAAATAAAAATATTTCACCGAAGTTTTTTTTGTTTTTTTTCTTTTCTTTTTTTCCTTTTTTTATCTAATTTAGGGGAGATAATTTGAATATAAGTTAGCATTGAAGCTTAAGGAAAATATATATTTTCTCTGAATATGAAAAACTGAATTTGATTTATAAGAAAAAAAACTCATGGTACAAAGATGCATTTTATGATTTTGCATTAAATTTCGTGAAAAAAAACCTTACCATAGGAAAGAAGAGACAATCGCTTTTTTTTTTAGTTTTCAGGGGTGATAACTTATGGCACCAAAATAATCAAGGGGAGGTAATAAAAGAGCTTCTGTCACTTGTCATAACATGTGAATTTTCCTCTAGGATTACCATTGTTTGTCACGTTAAAAGCTTATATACATGTGTATTGTTAATTATATGCATGGCTTTGATGGAATTGATAGCTATTAGGATGGGAGGACCTTAAAGTAGTTCTACAAATGTTTTAGTTTTTCATGAAAATAAATATATTTCTTTGAGCATTTATTTTTTCGTTTAATTATGTTATATACGAAGTTATTTTACCTTCCAGTAGCTCAACAAAGTACAATTAGCTAAATCAGCAATAATAAATTCTCAGCAAGCCCCCCCCCATAAATTACTAATGGTACAGTCTAAAATGAAGAATAGACAAGTCCAATTAAGAAATTTAGCATGGAAAGGGTAAATATAAAAATCAATAATATACATGTACTAAAATATGAATATAAAATATTTAAATACCATATCAATCCATGTTTAAATTCCCATTAATAACATTTAAAAAAAAAAATCGTATTTGAATTTAATCCTTATGTATACGTCCCTAATTGAAACTTTGATACACAAAATTATCTCATAAATTCCACATATCACTTGTTGAAACATCCACTGACAGTCCACATGGACACCCCCATTCCTCTCATCTCAGCAGACATCTTATTCAATCCCATAATCCAACAGACACTGACTGCTACAAATCCACAACCTCTTGGACTGCAGTTGCAACATACATGCATTCAGCCCCCCCACTATCTTGAATTTCAAACACTGAAGAGCACATGCACCCCCCAAAAAAAAACAACCATCACACACACAGCACATACTAAACACTCTTAAACTGTTGAATATCTCCCTTCAGGCCAGACTATTTTATGGTTCCTCAACCACCAGTGAGTTACTGTACTATCCTGAACTGAACACAGCATGTATAATTCTTCCAATATTTCAAAGGCTCAAAAAATTACCAACAAACATACCCCCCTATCCCACAGACTCCTCTCCCCCCCCCCACACACACACCATTGGATTTTTTTTTTTCATATTGCCATAGCTACCAGCTTGTGAGATTTGTGCTCAGCACATAAATCAGCAAAGCTTGGTTCCGCGTGAGTGTTTTTACAGACCCTATCTCTTATAAACAGCAATTATGATGTAGAGCTTTTATAAGCTCTCCTGCATTACTAAATGTACATAATTTACTAAATTACACGGCTTTTTCTGGACTTAGTAATGCCTAAATGCTCTACTGTTAATGGTTAAATTAGCTGGAACAAAAGCAATTGCCTGCTTGTTTAACAGAGCCGTTAAATGCCATTGCTAAACACAAAAGTCTTGTTTAATGGTGACAGGCTATTTATTTTCTAACTTAAAACCCTGATGTATACATAGAGGAAGATATTGCAACCAAAATAGAATGACTCTAATAATTATACGTACTATAAGAGAAAAAGAAAATTTGTATGTTTTGAGTGAATATGGGATATATCTCATCTCGAAGTGATACAATTTTCACATTGTTGTAATTGTATCACTTCTCGATGAGATATATTCCATATTCAACCAAAGCAAACAAATGTCTTCTAATTACAAAAATTTACATAACTCATTACCTCATGAATATTAATGACGTGATGAATATTCATTCACTGAACTTTACATCGAATACGAAACTCCTCTGTTTACTCATACACTGTATGATGATGGCTCAGATTCTACATTGTAAAAATTGAAAAAATCCATTATTTAAATTACAATTAAAAAGTGAATGAATATTCATCAAGACATGACTATTCATAAGGTGATGGGTTTTACTTGGGTCTGGTCTAATTTTGAGTGAACTCTGAACTTAAACTCATTGGTAAAGAGAGCAGAGCCAAAAGCGGCCTTGTAAGGATCTCCTCTGTTTGCTTTTACAATATTGTACCTCAGATTCTAGTCACTTTCTGCAAGGTCTAGATTCAATTGTTTCATATACTATTTAAAGCTCAGTAAATTAACCCTTTCCCTCATAGAGGAAACCATGAAAAGACCTATGCGAACAGCATAAAACCAGATCAGCCTGCGAGTAACTCGCAGGCTGATCAGGTTTTATGCTGTTCGCTGCTCCTCAGTGGTCTGGAAATGAGGATTTTGTAATTAAATTTGGTAAGGTTTAACTGTGGTTTTCTGCAGATCAGGCTTTATGTGGAACCTATTGAGTGTGTCAAAATGAGTCTATATGAGGGAAAGGGTTAATATGTAACCTAGTCATAAACATGCACATGAATATACATGGTAATGGGCTATGAGGCAGTGTGACTGAACTCTGTGACTTATGCCCTGTAAGTCCATTGCATTATGGGGCAAAAGTTTTGTTTGTTGGTTTATTGGATTTAACATCCCAACAACAGTATTTGGAGACTATGTCTACTTGAGACAGATATAGTGCTGCCACACTGCAGTAGAACGCCATAGACATGTGGCATGATACCACACCAGTCACATTATCCTGACACCGGGCCAACCAGTCCTGGAACTACCCTAACATATGCTGAGCGCCAAGCAAGGGAGCTATACCAGTACCATTTTTTACAACTTTGGTGTGCCGCGGCCGGGAATCAAACCCATGACCTCCCGATTCTGGGGCAGACGCTCTAACCACTCTGCCTCAGAGGCTGGTCTGTATGTAAGTGACCTATGCTGGTCTACAAGCCAGATGAAGTGGGTGGGGGTATATACAGCAGTCTACTGTGGTCTATTGCTCTCAATGTTTATGGCAGTATATACTTCCTTCTCTAACAGACAGGGTTTGTTTCTCTGTGAGTCTGCAAGGCTTACCTATCAATACTTACAAGTCTGTGATGGGGAATGCTTGAGAACCTTTTTATTCATTTGAAAAATATTCATTATCTGATCATACAAATCTTTCTTTGATCTCAAGAACGCATTTCAAAATAAAGTAAACTCATTGCAAAAGAATGTGTGCGCATGTGTATGCTTGAAATTTTGCATATATCTAAACGAATGGAATATTTAACTTAGAAATGAAATGACTATTTTGGTTGCAAACATTACCCTAAAATATAAATACATTCAAAATTATATTGATCTTACAATATTCAAAAATATTTGAAACTATTAACACCATGCAACCAAAAAAAAAAAATCCAAAAAAAAATCCTACCTACCAAATTCTTATTTCAGGAACTGACATATTTTTTCACAGCTTTTCTACATTTTTCATACATATAACATCAGAGAGGGGTGTTTAAAAAGTTAATACTTATTCATTTTACGTCAATATGGATACAAATTATACTAATCCCTCATGACAGCTCCCGAGTTTGACCAGTACTTTGTGTATATGTCTGTACTTCCCACCTCTAAAAGCCCTTCAATTAAAACAGCATTAGACCCTAACTTTTGAGTCAGGTATCCTGATGCAACATCTGTTTTGAAATTCAGGAGCCCCTTTTGAAAATTAAAGAACACCTGCCATGTTAATTCTTGAGTCCCTTCCCAATTTTTGGTGTCCTCAGGATCACGGGACACCGTTAATTTCTACCAACTGCTTAACAAAACAAAACTAGAACTGTCGCCTAAGGGCTTACTAATACCTCCCCGCAAGTGTTTTTGTCAAACATGGCTTTGGAGCATGAAATCAGAATTCTTGTATGCAACACTCCATCTTAATATACAGAGGACATATGTGCCAACTACCTAGAAATCTAGTTATCCTATGTTTTACATACATATGGGTATATGTATGTCTATGGATCAATAACAGTAAGATTCACTGAAATCTATCAATGGAAGAAAATTGTAAAACAAATACCATCAAAGGGACATATCTGTAAAACAGGGGGGAGGGGGGGGGGGGGTAACCCAATGTTATATAGAAAAAGCGCTACTACAATGTCTAAGGTTGAATGACAGCAAGTTTCATTGAAATCCCTCCAGTAGTTTAGGAGGAGTAGTCTGCAGAAAATTGTAAAGCAAAAATCATCAAAGGGGCATAACTATAAAAAAGGGAGGTAATCCAATGGAGGAGTAGTCTGCAGAAAATTGTAAAGCAAAAATCATCAAAGGGGCATAACTATAATAAAGGGAGGTAATCCAATGTTATATAACTAACACATGCTTCTACAATGTCTAAGGATGAATGGCAGCAAGTTTCATCAAAATCCTTCCAGTAGTTTAGGCGAAGTAGTCCGCAGAAGTTTGTAATGCAAAAATCATCAAAGGGGCATAACTTGGAAAATAGGGGAGGTAACCAAATGATATATAGATAACGCGCTTATACAATGTCTAAGGATCACTGCCAGCAAGTTTCATCAAAATCCTTCCAGTAGTTTAGAAGGAGTAGTCCGCAGAAGTTTGTAATGCAAAAATCATCAAAGGGGCATAACTTGGTAAATAGGGGAGGTAACCAAATGATATATAGATAACGCGCTTACAATGTCTAAGGATCATTGCAGCAAGTTCATAAAATCCTTCCAGTAGTTTAGGGAGTAGTCCGCAGAAGTTTGTAATGCAAAAATCATCAAAGGGGCATAACTTGGTAAATAGGGGAGGTAACTCAATGCTATATAGATAACGCGCTGCTACAATGTCTAAGGATCATTGACAGCAAGTATCATTAAAATCCTTCCAGTAGTTTAGGCGGAGTAGTCCGCAGAAGTTTGTAATGCAAAAATCATCAAAGGGGCATAACTTGGTAAATAGGGGAGGTAACTCAATGCTATATAGATAACGCGCTAATACAATGTCTAAGGATCATTGCCAGCAAGTTTCATCAAAATCCTTCCAGAAGTTTAGGAGGAGTAGTCCGCAGAATTTTGTGTCTACAGACGGACGGACGGACGGACGGACGGACGGACGGACAACCTGATTCCAGTATACCCCCCCCCTAACTTCGTTGCGGGGGGGTATAATATCAGAAATGCAATAATGTCTCAGCAGTAAGGATCAAGTTTCTTTGAACTAACTATTGGAGTCTCAAATTTCCCCCCACAGCAAATTGGGATGTCTTTCTGACTAAGCCTCCAGCAGGGAAAAATGCAAACTAAATAAACAGTGCCCTATACAATGTTATTGATTGGGACATTGCTTTCTTTGGTAATCAATGCATTCTGGAACTCAAATGCCGCAGGACTGGTAACTTTCAGAGTAGATTGTGTGGAGCCACTCTCTTTTTCCTTCCTTCTCTCTATCTCTTTTTATTTCTTCCATTTCTTATTTACTGGTTCTCTCACTCATTTATTAATTATTTAATTCCATTAATTCCTTTATTAACTCATTCTTTCATGTATTCACTTACTCTCTCTCTCTCTCTCTCTTCATTATTTTCATTCAAAACTATTTATTTGTTTATTCATTTCTTTATGCAGTCAGTCCTTTAATCTTCCTTTTCACTCATTCACTCTGTCTTTCATCTATCAAATGATTATTTTATTAATTCATTCACTCTTTCTTTCATTTACTAAATGATTATCTTATTAACTCATTCCTTAATTCATTCTTTTTCTATCCCTTAATTTATTTCTGCATTATTCATTTTCTCTCTCATTTACTCATTTTTTTTAATAAATCCATTCATTAAATGATTAATTAATTTATTTATTTATCCACCCATCCACTCTATGATAAGTGGCATGATACTACACCCAAACACATTATCTTGACACTCAACTTACTCACTCTACAAGGTAGGTGGTAGGATTTCGATGTTATAGTCAAGATTAAAATTTGTAACAAACAGACAGACCATAAACAATTATTATGCCCCGATCTATCAATCCTGGGGCGTAAAAATACAACATGACACACATGCATACATGATAGAAGGTGAGATTTCATTGTTAGATTGTCACTGTTTCAGTCTCAGATTCAAAACACAAAGGGATGACTCCATCTGGTATATATGTAATACCCTTTCTAATATTTAAAAGTTTGAGCTCTATAATGTGAATATTATGTTTCAAGCATATATCAAAAAAAAAAAAAAAAATTACGCACAGGGAAAGTCATAAAGAAGATGACAAATGGGTTCTTGTGACAACATCTGTGATAAATTCTGAGTAAGAGCCAGCAAACTATCGCTCTGTCATTCACGAAACCACTGTCAGCCTTTTATCCATTACCAGAACTGCTTAAATTCAGTTATGCAAATCAAGCACATCCAATTTCATTTTGCCACCAGGGTATTTGATTAGTAAGAGCAATCAGAACATGTTCCACAATTCTACTAATGGCCCAGTGGCCTTGTAACTCAATTATCTTGGAACATATTCTTAATAGCTGCGTGTCTAACAAGTTGTCACTGGTCTAATTCGTTTAGGGGTTTGTTTTCTAGGCTACAGCATGAGTCATAAATGGTCAGAATTCAGCGTGTCTGTTATAAAATTCTATCTTTCCTTAATTCTTGCATCCCCCTGAGTTTCAATAAACCAAGAACTGTCTTCTCCTCAAATTAAAGATACTCCTGTATGGAATAACCTTTTACATTACCTCATGAATATTCATGAGCAGATTTAGAACTTAAAATGGTATATTTGAAACAATGGAATTTTCTTTGCCACGCAGACTGTGTAAAATCTAAGTTCCAATAACGTATGAGCAAACAGAGTAGACCCTGACCAGACAGATCCTGCCAGGAGATATCTGATCTGGGTCTACTCTGTTTGTAAATCCGTCAAAATGAGTCTATATATATAGGGAAAATTCAAACTGTGTCAAAGAGGAGTGCTAACACACAATATTACTTATAAATGCCTTTATGAAAAAATTTAATCTGAGATAGTTATGTCAAACATGTCTCTGGCACTCAAAATTATAAAGTTATGTTATTATTGTTGCATTACAATCCTAAAAGGAGTCTTTACTTAAGGTGATCTATCCATCACTAAATTGTGATCATGGTCCATCAAGTGATCGTGGGAATTTTATAGTAAATGCAAGCCTTTATATACTTTGAGCAAAAAGCCTATAACTCAAAGTCAGTGGATGCTTGCATCTTCACTGAGGTCTTTTAAAGCATTTGAAGGACAATGATTATAATTTAATAATGGATGGATTGCCTTAAAATGTGTTGCTTGGCAACAGATAACGTTAACAAAACATGGTACAAATAATGTCATGACAATTTTTTCTCGGTTGATCTGATATGATGTTCTGCAAACTTTAACTCTTTATCTTATACCAACATGTTTTGACGCAATGGCAAACAAAGAAGCAGACCCAGATCGAAAATTCCAGGAGTCGTCAGATCAGACTGCCCTGTTTGCTCCTACAATATTGCAGTGCAGATTTTACTGTCTGCCTGGCATTGTTTCATATACCATTTAAAGTTCAGACAATTAATATTCATCAGGTCATACATGAATATTCATGGGGTTACACTGAGGTTAAGGGTTAAATGTGTGGCATATGTGAGTAATGCTAGGCAACAAAGTAAATAAAAAAAGTGGTTCAGATATTCCTGAAGAAGATTTCTCATTTAATCTGGAATGAATTTTAACTAGTTTTAAACAATTCATTATTTCCCAAAATTTTTAATTTTTTTATGAATACAATGTACATTCTTAATGGCTCTGAAATATCACTAAATTATCATTGATGATTTTTGCTAGACTTGGCCCTGTGTTCTGGAAAATATAGATGGTTATTCAGGTAAAGCCCCTATAATGGTTCCACCATGTCTTGGACAACTTAACCTCTACCAAGATAACCTAGGTACCCTAATGAAACATTAGGAAACCTTGGTTATCTCCGTGGAAGGCCATGAGGTCCGAAATGTATGATTTTCATACTCAAACTGAAACTATGCCCATTGATTTCAGTAGGGATTTGAGTATGGCCTGAGATCGTACTTAAGTTTTTTCAAGAACACAGAGCCAGGACTCCAGAGCAAGTCATCCAGTTTGACCACTGGTCCACAGAGGCCAGTAAAAAATTACAAGAGACAAAACGTGTACCTTAGCCATAGAATTATTTTAGGTGAGTAAAGAGAGATCTTTCAAATGCGGTTTCAAAATAAATCACCAGACTTAAAGGACAAAAGACTGGGTCCCCCAAAATCTGTTTTCCTCCATCAATATATAGAAGAAGGTGACTAAACAAGTGGTCCAGTGAAATTTCAGTCATTCATTTCAAAGTAAGTATTCTATTCTCACACATATACTGGTACATGTAGTGATGATCTGAATTGTAAATTTAACATCAAGTTCATCAAAAAAAGTTTATTTTTAAGACTGCACCTATTTTTAGTAACAAGGATCTAACTGGTCCCAATCAAAATTCAAAAGTTGTTTTTTTTTTTTTTTTTTTTTTTTTTTTAAGGGGAAATTATCCTCACATACATGCTGTACCTTAATCAAATTATCTCCCTTGCATACCTCTTGAGCTGTGGAAAAAAAACAGTAATTTACAAGTCATGATAAAACGTGAATTTCTTTTTCCTTAACAATGAATGATGCTTTGACTGACTACCAAAGACAAGCTACATGTAGACTATGATGTACTTAGATTCAGGAGTTGCCATGGAAACTAATGGTCCGTCCACTGATTACATAGATAAGATAATGCAGAATGAAACAAAATGATAAGTCATTAAATATCCTTTAAGGTAAGTAAGCAGACTGTCCAAAAATTTAAAAAAAAAAAGGATGCATATTCAGGTATTATGCCATGGTTCATAAAATTTTTCTGGAGCAAACTTTTACAAGGGTTTTTCATGTGTTTTTTTTAAGGCCTTAAAATTCAAATTTATGGACTTGCATAAACCGCAAGTTATGCTTTAAATTTTAACGCTTGAAAAGGATGAACCTAAATTTTCAACAACTTGATAAACACCTTTTCTATGATCAATATTGTAATTTCAAATTCAAGGTTTTTTCATGACCTTTCAGTTAATTTTAAAAGGGTTTTTCAAGACAGATATCAAATTCAAGGGTTTTTCAAGACAGATATCAAATTCAAGGGTTTTTCAAGACAGATATCAAATTCAAGGGTTTTTCAAGACAGATATCAAATTCAAGGGTTTTTCAAACAGATATCAAATTCAAGGGGTTTTCAAGACCACGGCGAACCATGTATGCTGTGGTGAGATCTTGGGAACTGTTCTCTGTTTTCTTGTGCTTAAAATCTCACTGAAATGTACTGAATGAGAGTCTCACATGTACACCAGTCTTAGATAGGCATTAGATCTCTCAGTGGACACCGGCAAAAAGTAGCACAAGCATGCAAGCTTATTTCTAGGGATTTCCTTCGAAAATTCAAATGCAAATCATATATGCTCACTCTTAGCAATACCTTAAACTCGCTTTCAGAATATTGTATATTAAACAAAATAAAATATTCATGGAAGACTTCACAAAAACTTTTAAAACGAAATAATGTATTTTTCTTAGCTTGTCAAACTATGACACTAGAAACTCGAGTCCAAGATAGAGAATCATTCTACCATACTCATGTATCTATATAGGTCAACTCCGGAAAACAGGAGCCCTTAAAAGATATCAAAACGGAGAGTTCTGGGACTCAAAATCAGGAGTTGGTGTGGACACTGCATCATGCAGGGTTCTCACTAAATTGAAAATCAAAATTCCCTGACTTTTCCATGACCAAACTCAAAATTCCCTGACCAAATTAAGCGCAAATCCAGCAGCAAAATACAGATCGTCTATGAAATGATGATGTGCCAATTGGATGCTATTGGGAACTTATTTGATATTATGCCAATCTGACAATTAAATGGCTAAAAACGAAATGCCTTTCAAAAATTTCCCTGACCTTGAAAAAAATCATTTTTCCCTGACTTTTCCCTGACCGTGGGAACCCTGGCATGTCTATATGGGGAGATTGTCAAGGCAGCTTGTTCACAGACAGAAATAAAAAAAAATTTCTTCTCTCCCTTGCCTTTGTTTCCTGACAAATAAACTCACATTGCATGGGAAAATACTAATTTTAATAAACGCCCACTTTGGGGAAATCGTTAAATATAGATTACAGTATCCATGAAGCAGGTGCTTGTGGTACCATGTGACACGTTCCGAAGGAAGGAGTCTTCACCAGTTCTGGGTAGTGCATTTGTAAGTTCAGTTCAAGAGCGTGTGAGCAATGAGTGAATGTGATCCGTCATTTGATGGCACACGAAAATAGAAATTCTAAATATGTTTAGGTTTTACAATGCTAAATAGAGGTTCACTATTTTTTGCTATTGCCTGTGGTGATAAACCACATTTATTTTACAATCACAGAATGTTGCTTTGGGTGACCATGCATCTGTAGATGGGTATTGATTGAGGTAATACACAAAGATAGTTTTAAATCAAATTATTAGTCAATCTGTGAACGGGATGCTTTAAACCCTTTCCCTCATACAGACTCATTTTGACGCACTCAGTAGGTACCACATAAAGCCTGATCTGCAGAAAACCACAGATAAACCTTACCAAATTTAATGACAAAATCCTCATTTACAGACCACTGAGGAGCAGCTAACAGCATAAAACCTGTAACTCGCAGGCTGATCTGGTTTTATGCTGTTCGCATAGGTCTTTTCATGGTTTCCTCTATGAGGGAAAGGGTTAAGGTCAGGAAAGGAATCTAAACTCACCCTGTTTGCGAGATCCAGGAATTCCTTGGACTCCGGACAGCTCTCCTTCAGCTGGTGATACAACTTGGGTTCGTGAGACTCAAGCATCTTCTGGAGGCTGATGATTGGGTCGGGACTCTGGAGGTCGCGGGCCCCGCTGTCGTAATCAAGACTGTCTGGTCTCCCAGAGGCAGCACCTGTCAGAAGATCGTTAACTGATTTATCTATTGACTGATAAATTAACAAGAGGAAATATCACTTAAGGCCACCTTTAAAAACATCTTTGTTTCTCCTCTCCCGACCCTAGTCTGGTGAAATGGGTACGTAGGTAAGCATTTTTTTTTCTTACAGATTGTTACAGATAAAAATTGGTAAAAAAATAAAATTTTAGGATCGGTGGGATATTTGAGAGTCGGTCGGGCAAGGGGAAACAAACAATTTATTAAAGATGGCCTCATTTTAAACAGGGTTTTTCTTTGACTCGGGGAAACAAGGTTTTGACCCTTGAAATCACAGAAATGGTACTTTTTGACCCTGAAAATTAATGGTAAGGGGTCATATTTCATATTAAAATAAGAAGGAAAAGATCCAAAAAATCTTCAAAATATTGTTCCTTTTACAATTTTAATCCTTGAGTTTTACTGATTATGGAGAGCCCTATACAAATCTTCTTTTTTTCAGCTCGTATAATTATGCACAATGCTCATTTTAAATTTCTTGATACATTTATCTGTAGGACAAGACACAGGAATCCCTTACACTCCTCTCCCTCTCATCATTTTTCCCTTTTTTCCCTTTTTTTTTATTTAAATTTTTACTCAATAGTAAATGGACACCTTCTCCCATACAATTTCATTCTCAATTCCAGATAAACCATCTATTATTATTGTTCCTATTATTGAAATGAAAATGTAAAGAAATAAAGTTATATTCTGTTTTGTTCACGACTGTTATTAAACCAACTAGATTTTTTCAATGAAGGTGATAAATACTGCTGGACTCAGCAATAAAAGATATTAGATAGTCACTCAACTGGACACATTTCCTAAGTAGAAAGGGGACATAACCCTTGAAGTACATGACTCATGAGAGAGATGCGCCTTTGTCTAGTGATAGGCCTTCAGTAATTGTCAGACAGAATTATTTGACATAGTCTACTGCCTTTGTGTTCAGTTTCATTGAAATGCATGATACTATTAAATAGCTGTGCTCACAAGATCTACGGACAGGCAGGATTCCTATATATCCCTTAACTCTGAGTCTCCAACTATGTTTCCTTGAAATATGCTTTACAGTGAATAAAATCTGGTCCTTTAGCAGATTTTTGGGAAGTTTGGTGGGGCCAGACCAGACTATTTGAGAGGGGAAATGTGAAATCCTAATAGCTCACCCTGAGCACTGCTCAGGTGAGCTAAAAAAAGGCAGAGTCATTTGTTATCCAATCAACACACATTCTTATGCTTCCTAATTATGCAATGATGTGGAATACTCGGATAGTATCGTTCATAATGTCGGTTAACATCTTTCACCCTCTCTACTGACTACTGATTTACTGCTAAAATTGCATAATCATCACAAATTCACAATGGCGACCATATGTGATAAACATCAACGATGTTTGATAACCTCTGTATTTTTTAATCAATTTAATTGATTGATCAGTATACCTTTTGAGTAAAAGAGGGAAATTTCAACAGGTAACTACATGAAAGATACTGATTTATATAAAATGGGATCAATTAAATGCCTTGATGCAAATTATCGCTAATCGAACATCTGAAATCAAAACTTCAACCTGCAGGTGTTTTTCCTTGGTATAAATGTGGATGCTTCAACTTCAAGTATCATCTTTATTGATTCCATTGAAAATATTAAAGTTGTTGTCTTACTGACGTTTTTAATAAGAATTTAAAAAAAGTCTTAAGAGTCTTATTACGTTTCTGCAATAAATACGGCACTATCATGTAGTTTTGTTATTACTTTTGAATATTTAATGATGTTAAAACACGATTTTATCATGATGAAAACTAATATTTTAAACAATTAAAAATTTATCTTTGTTTCTTAATTATTGATTGTTCATTTAAACTTTAAAGATAGGAAACAAGGTTGACAAAACTTAAAAGCCCGTATCGTGATGCATATGGTATCATGACCACTGTATCGCGATATGTATTGTATCGTTGGGTAAACGTATCGTTACGCCCTTATTATATAGAATGGGAATAAGCCCTAAATTATTTATTTTGGGAATGGGACCAAAATCCTTTATAAACCTCCCCTTTACAAACTCCAGGACTACATTTGAAATTGAGACTAAAATAAAACAAGCTGTTGCTATGGTTACCTAGACTGTCGCTGCTCATTGTCGGCCATGACGTGACCTGGTTATGATGGCGGTTCATCGTCAAGTCAACGCCAGTGTCAGCGTCCTCAACACAAGATGTTTGAGTCTCAGCTTCGGCAAGCACCTGTAACCAATTATCATACCTGTGATTATTTCTGCTTGTTAATTGCTTTTAAGTTTAACAACCCCACTAACAGTTATTCTGTCCATTGGAGTTATATGTTACCATCACAGGTAACCTCCCTTTACAAATCCTCAAAAAGTAAAAAAAAAAAAAAATGGTTATAGCATATATATATGTTAGATTTTTTTAATTTTTTTTTTTTATGTTTTATGTTTTTGGAGGGTTGTAGATGAAGGTTATACATCTTCTACCTGTGGATACAACACTTTCCCTGACACTGCATGGGCCATGCTCTATAAGTAAGCAGTGATTTTCGGGGGTAAATTTACTACCTTTTACAGGGAGTTAACTGACATTTTTTCCCCAAAAGACTACCTATTTTCCCAGCGAATTGAAATAGCTTTTACTTTTTCTGAAATTAAATAATTCAACGTACCAGATACCTTTGGACAGGAAGAGCAGCTAGGTGCCCACTGAGTTTTGAACTTGGGGTTCTATTGCTATTTTTCCAAAATGTACCCTTTCATATAGAGAGTCCCTACAATTTTAAGGGTACATGGCAAATTAAAACTCTACAGGGATAAACTGGGCATGCTGAGAAGTGTGATTCCCATTTGGAGCAGAGTCTGGGTAACAGGTTTTCTTTTATACTTGGGAAGTATGTAGCCTTGTATAGGCTTCAGTTTATATTTATAAGCAGAAAAGACCCAACAGTGGAAGCCCCTGATAAAGGGGGAAAAATGAACTCCTGATTTTTAAAATTATTCAATTAAATTCGTGTTTACCTGGGCTCGGAAGCGCAGAAAGTCTTCAAACGAGAGACGAGTTGAGCCTTGCACTCCTAACTGCTGTAGAATATCAGTTGTCCATTCCTCAAGGTTCAATTGTTTACACATACACGCAAAGTCATTTCTGCAAAAATATAATACATACATGGCTGAAATAATCTCTAACTATAACTAAAAGTGATAAATCATAATACATATACATCCCACCTTGTCTTCATGCAGCAAATTGTTTCCTTCTTTGAACAGGTCCTGTAAAAGGACCCATTCCCAATGCCCACAGGACCATTCCCAATTTTAAAAAAAAAGAAGATAAATTTCCGTTTTCTTAATGATAAAATCATGAAATATCAATTTCAACAACTTTACATTGTTGCGAAGTTAAAAAGAATCTTAAACCAGTATCTCAACATAATAAAATTACCTGTTTAAAGCTTTTGCAAATGTACAACCAATTTCCCAATCTCATGATTTGCAATTCTTTTTTTCCAATTAACTTATTTTCGCGATTCAAAAATTCCCAATTTGAAAGGTACAGGACCCATTCCCAATGGGCTGAAAAAAAATCGCTGTCATGTTATAATAAATTAGTGTGTAAGACATAAAGTTACATCACATGACAAGCATGACTTCAATATAACCCTCATTTCTGTGAAACGGGTATCATCATGAAATTTCATTTATTCATGGAGTATGATTCTACGAATAGTGGAAAACAAAAGAAGCAAATAATTCAGAGTTATTTCTGCACAGATTCCTCCAAACAACTAATGTCTGCTGAATGTAAAGATGACCCTAAGCCAGATACAACACTATGTGTTACATACCCTTGACCTAAACCAGTGACGAAAAGCAGGGTTGTGTGATTTGTGCTAAAAGCATAAGAAAATAAAGTCTCTCACATCAAAATATAACAATTTTCGAATGAGTATGTTCACACATCATGCCGACTGTTCTCATCATAAGATCACTGTGACTGTGTTGAAGTATGAAATATTATTTAATCATGTTGAGCCCCATTAAAATTTGAATTATAAATGACCCTTTTTTTAAGCCCATGAGGTCAATGTCCCAATCTACTGAAATTCTTGGCCGAGAGGGTAAAGTTGCTGACTTTAACACTCACTCAGCCCCCCATTGTGTGGGTTCGAGTCCCGGCAGGGTCATTTAGATATTTATG
Source organism: Solen grandis (assembly GCA_021229015.1). Classification (NCBI taxonomy): domain Eukaryota; kingdom Metazoa; phylum Mollusca; class Bivalvia; order Adapedonta; family Solenidae; genus Solen; species Solen grandis. The sequence continues at coordinate 8,996,924 of CM037777.1, forward strand.
TGAGGAAGCCTTCCAGCTGGCTTGTGGTAGGTCGGTGGTTCTACCTGGATGCCTCAGTGCATTCGGGATCTTCCTCCACCTGTAATTATAGCTGGACGTTGCTATATGACTAAAATACTGTTGCAGCGACAGTAAACTCAAAAAATAAAAATAAAATATTGAGTCATCAATTTTGAAATAGAAGATCATTACTTCATGAATTTAATATTCTGATCCTAAAGATCTGGGGACTCATAATTATCTCTGGATCATGAGGTATCCTTGACCAAGAAATTAATCTCAAATTTCTCCACACATTGGGTTGCCACTCTTTCTCCGCATTAAAATTCAAGGACTTTTCCAGGACCTAAATGTGTTTTTCAAGGACCTTTATGACTAAGAACATTATAGTATTTGCATGATCTTATCACCATACATGCCATTTTTTTAGCATGTCTCCCAGAGAGGTCTTGAAATTTTCAAAGGGAGATTTTACGACATATATCGAAGAGACGTATTTCATAAAAATCTAAGAAAAATACACATTTGATTAACCCTTCAATAAACATCTCCAGCTCTCAACTCCTCACCTGTCTATTAGACCGTCCCCGTCGGAATCGCAAGACTTAAAAAGTTTTCTCAGACGTTCCTCCTCGCTCGTACTGCTTGACCCCGAGTGCGTGCTTGATTTGGACTCCACAGAACTGTCTCGATTGTTTTTACACTTGTAAACATCTGCCATACTGGCACTAGCCACATGTTTTTCATTGTTTGAGCATCGGATTACAGCTTTTTAAAGTTTAACAGCCATTTAAAGTATTATCTACTTGAGAGGTATGGGTTATGTCCCTTTGACGTTTACCAACGGAATGCTAAAAACTGTCCGAACGGAAGGAAATGTCCAACAAGATTTAAGAGTATTAATTGCGTCTGCACTAAATTATAAGATAATTAGTTATCATGCGGAATTTCATGGAATTGAAGATTGTTAATCCCTCAAATTCTGTTCATTTAGTAGGTACATATCGTTTTAGAAAGCGTGCAACTGTGACAAAAAATATACTCACGAAATTTGCATTTACGTTTTGCGTTTCAACGGAATTAATTGTAAACGAAAAGTAATGATACAGTAAACGTGTGAAAAGTGGAATACCGTCTTGTTTTAAGAATTGTATAACAAAGTTGAGGTAAACATATGTATAATAGAACAATTTCGAACCCGGTCCGCCGGTTGCGAGTCAAATGCTCTAAGCACTGAGCCAAAGAGTCGCCTCCCAAAGCAGTTGTCAGAGAGTGTATTTATACCTGTGACGACGCATCATCACAATGATAATTATTCAGTATAAGTTTCATGTATAAATATATAGCGAGGAATAATATTTTTTCGATGATATCAAATTTCGATGAATCGCCTATTAAGTCCATTTTGCGGGTAAATGTATTTGTTGATAAATATGACAGAAAATCGAAAAGGCCAAATGGATATCTAGATCTAACTGGGCAGTTTTCATGGAATATATGATAAATAATATATATCATATCAGAGATTCTATATAAACATTATATATTCTATAGAATCCCTAATCCTATCCATGAAATTCACGAAAGAATTCCCCATGAAAGAAAATTATAACATTTTATATTCTATAGAATCCCTAATCATATCCATGAAATTCACGAAATAAGTCCCCATGATAGAAAATTATTGAGTTAAAAATAGTTGGATCATCTTGTTCGTCGTGTAGTTTAAAAATCACTCGATCCCACTATTTGTGATGCTCAAAATTTTTCAAAACATTCAAATCTGTCTCTTTCATCATTGTCATTGCAGAATAGCTACAGTTCACTGAGCGACCAGATTGACCAGACCTACACACAAACTTCAAGCTCCAGTTCAATAAGATCAACCAGAAGAAAAACTAGAAATACTAATGGTAAACTTTTTCCTTCACAGCTGAAAGTTATCTCTGTAAATTGTCAGTCCATCGTAAACAAAAAAGCAGAATTTATTGGCATGATTGATCACCACCAACCTGATATAATTGTAGGTACTGAATCTTGGTTAAATAATAATCATAAAGACTGTGAATTTTTTCCAAAATCTCTAGGTTACACACCATTTCGACAAGACAGATCAAGCAAGGGCGGAGGAGTGTTCATCCTGGTCAAAGATATTTTCCTTGCCACAGAACAGAAACAACTGAAGACAGACTGTGAAATCATCTGGATTAAGTTGCATATTAAATCCTGTAAACCTCTCTATATTGCAGCCTACTACAGACCAAAAGAATCAGACAGCTACAGCTTTAATGAACTCAAAAGAT
>CM037777.1:8999326-9049326 GCA_021229015.1 Solen grandis
GAAATCATGAAGGTAAAGATCAAAATCTCCCAATAAGTTGGCTATTGTTGACGAGACAGAAATTGGGGTCGCTTGAATTCCTTCCACATGATGCCAGATCTACTATTAACGCCCATATGAAATAAAGCGAAAATGAATTGTAAAAACCTTTATAGTTTCCCATCCGTTCTTGCCGTTCTTTTAGACGTATCACTATGTACCATTGCACGTTTAGCTATCTCAATTGTATCACATTGATTTTATTTCTGGACAGGGTTGTTCCAAGTAACAAGAATGTAATGATTGATCGGCTCATTCCTGTTTTTCTTTTTAGTAACAAACATGATAAAGACAAAATGTCGGTAAACGTAGTAAAATATTTTGATGAATAAGCCATTATCGTCTATTATAAATTAAGTAAGAGTGATATGAATGCGATGAAGGAAGAGATAAAACGTGTCTTTAATTTAAGAGTACACAAGAGATAATCTGATATGACAAATTGATTTATAACAGCATCACTTAACATCGAGTTGAAAAACAAAGAGATATTAAAGAGTAAACGAAAGATTCACCATTTAAAGACAAGTTGTACCCAAAAATATGTTTTTGACTGAACTACAAACAACGTAATTATTATAATGTTAAGTAATTAATTCCATGGAACTTCTTTGGCTTAAAATAAAAAAAAATGCATTTACATGATTTTGGATTTTTTTTCAGAGCATTTGAACCAAAGACTTAAATTTAACTTCCAAGTTAAAACTGACGTTTTTATATTACGTAAAAAGAAATCATTTCGAACAAATATCCCATATCTTCGACGGGGATTGCTGAGTGATAATTTGTACGCGTATTAGCATGAATGTCCATGGTTCGAGTCTAGCAAGGACTTTACTTAGCAGTCGAATGTTAAATAAAAATAAGATAAAACGATCATTTTTTATTTATTGACCGCCCACCTTTTTTATACCATTGACTGACTCCTCTAAATATGCTTCATACTAAGAAACCAATTTCAAAATTGCTATAATTTAAAAGTGTGTTCTATTGTACGTGATCAATGCCTTAAATAATAAATAGTAAGGTCTTCTTTTTTTATTCTATAACTCACTCAAGACAAGCAATAATTTTTCACATAATGATGACAAGATACTTGATTCCAACATACTTATAAAAGCTAGCAAAAAAATCAACATTACAATAAGTAGCCATGCATTCTATAATTGAAGCTATTGGCGAAATGAGAATAAAAAACATTTAAGCTATTTTATTTCCTATTAGACAAAGAATGTCTGTCTTCGCCGTTCTTTGAATCGCCCAAGCTTATGTTATTCATCTAAAACATGAATAAAATGCGCACATGGGAATTATTGGAATGTGATGAATGGGAATATATTGCAATTATATGTCGCGATGTCTGTGAGACCAAAAGTAAAAACAACATAATATCACGTATTTCATTTAAAACCCGAATTTGGTTGTGTTCTATCTTCATTTCAAAATTGCCAGGATGCATGATGTAAATTAGTCTACGATAAATTCTGTTTAATATACCTTTGGTATTTTACAGACCGTTTCGATAATGGTTTAGATATTTAAGTTGGACAATGAGATATTATATTCCTTGTGTAAAATACGCCACATGCGATGAATAAATTAGAACAATGCAGACCGATGTCATTGTATTTAATGACAGACGATATAGTTCGTTCTGTGTGTGTGTGTTTTGCGGGGTTTTTTTTTTTTTGTTGTTGTTTTTTGTTGCTGTGTTGTTTTGTTTCCATCCCATCACGTGAACCCATTTTAATTCAAAACTGATTCACGAGTATCTTGGATAAACAAATGTTGTGTGGTGTTAAATTAAATTAATGACTCAAGGTAAAAATAAAAAAATGTTGAAATAGTGAAGTATGCATCTTCTCACGGGAAAAGTGGTGCTTCTCTTGGGATTTAATTAAAATCAAACTAGTGGTCATTGGCAAGCAGGTAAGTTTGACAAGACTGGACTCAAATTTACTAACAACTTAGCTCTAAGAAAATCTTAAACTTTTAAATAAGGTAGAAGCCTATAGCCACTACTTTACTTTTCATATTGAATGAACAAAAGTCAAGCACATCAATTAAGAAACATACATAATTACCTTAGAGGCAAATAAGATTTATTTTCATTTAAGGCAGAATGATTATGAAATGCACACAGAAGTATTTCTCAGTGCTAAGCATTTTGGGTTCAAGAACAATAAAAGTCAGCACTGTTTAGTAATCTACTGCAAGGAACTGCAGACTTACATCGATTTCCACACATACGCTGGTTCAGGTATAACTGAGGCAAACTGAGGCGAGACTCTCAAGAAGCAAGCGGAAGTACATAGACATTGGAAATCTAATGACTTCTAACACATCCTTCAGGCATCGTCGATCATCAAGGAAATCAAAGAACATAATGGTAAATAGCCTATGGATCAAACTGTCCGTAAATGTTTCGGAAGTGGTTATGCTTTGATAACTACTGAGACAAATTTTCGGGTCTCTTGAATTTTCCTTCCAAATAATTCAGGAACTACTTTAAACGTCCATGTGGAAGTGAATGAATAAAATTTTAATTCTGGCCTTTTTTTGACTTAATATATAAGAACACTCCAATAGCACGTGTGTGACTTGACAACAAGCAGCGTAATTATTATAAATAATTACTGTAGAGTTAAGACATCTTAATATTGGATTTGATAATAAATATATTAATATATTTTGAGAGAAAAAAATATGAACATTTACCAAGAATTACGACTTATAGCAAGGTCTATAATATCAGTTTATACCTAGTGAGTCTTTTTTTTTCTTTTTAGATTTTTTTTAACAACCTGTGGCTTTCTAATAAGCGTTACCAAGTTTAGGAAAATCAGAAGAAAATGAAAATGAAAACAAGACAATAATCTAATTATAGGTTGTAAGTCATAGAAAGTTTCAAATCACAATATGAATTATAAAAAAGCAAATGCCATTAAAATTCCGTGAATTATTTCTTTTAAGAAATTAAGGCTATTTCAATCGGAAAAGGGTAGTTATTTGGGGTGGGGAGATGTCAGTTTTTGGCTAGGGGAAACCACCTGTAAAGGTTAGTAAACTTACCCCCCAAAATCTACTGATAATGGCTAAAGTTATTGAAAATATACTAATTGGTAGAAATAGTGACATACGCGTGTAAACCAGATAACCCGGTGAAAACGAACGTGACTGTATAAACGACAAATAATTAGGCATACAAAGTTCGGTCGTCCCGGGAAAAAGATCTGCGTTGCAAGAGCGAAAAAAAACAGATGCCTTAATCACTGCGTTATCCGGACACACCCATCAAATACATATTAATAAAATAACTTGTTAATGGTTTATACAGTGTTCAAATTAAAATACATGTACATATGCTCCCTATGTTGTTCAACTATCAATTGCATAACAATCGCCGTGAAATGAAACTGACAAATACTGACAAGCAACTTTAACTGCGAAGGATGTTGAAATTTCAAAAAAAAAAAAAAAAAAAAGTGAAAACAGGAAATTGATGTATTATTATTATTATGACAACATTAGCAGGAGCAGTAGCATCATCATCATTAACGACACAACATCATCAACATCATCATCCCCGCTACAACCATTTAAACTCTCAGAGTTTATGTCCAAAAACAAAAATCTCCAATAATCCGCAAAAAAAACTCCCATCGCTGTCAATGGAATTAATCCCCATCATGTTCGCATCCATGGTAAAAAAAGGTCATCACATTTAGGGCTGTGTGAAGTTGGCTCGACATACGACATACAACATACGACATTCAACTCTCACTAGACACGACATTGGACATTCAGATTTTGAATGTCGCACGGGACATTCACGACATTGGACATTCAGATTTTGAATGTCGCGGCACGACATTCACGACATTGGACATTCAGATTTTGAATGTCACGGCACGACATTCACGACATTGGATATTCAGATTTTGAATGTCGCGGCACGACATTCACGACATTGGACATTCAGATTTTGAATGTCGCAGCACGACATTCGCGACATTTGACATTCAGATTTTGAATGTCGCGGCACGACATTCACGACATTGGACATTCAGATTTTGAATGTCGCGGCACGACATTCACGACATTGGACATTCAGATTTTGAATGTCGCAGCACGACATTCGCGACATTGGACATTCAGATTTTGAATGTCGCACGCGACATTCACGACATTTGATATTCAGATTTTGAATGTCGCAGCACGACATTCGCGACATTGGACATTCAGATTTTGAATGTCGCACGCGACATTCACGACATTGGACATTCAGATTTTGAATGTCGCGGCACGACATTCACGACATTGGACATTCAGATTTTTTGAATGTCCGGCACGACATTCACGACATTGGACATTCAGATTTTGAATGTCGCAGCACGCATTCCAGACGTGACAAACAATCTGAGAAGTACCAAATTAAGTTTAGCGTCATACAGTAGAGTAATACCAGTAGCATTATTTTGCAACACTGGTACATTATGACCGAGGATCGAACACACGACCTCCGCTCCGGAGGCGGGCACTTCAACCACTCATCCACTGGGTACAATTTGCTCAAATAAAACTGCTTCACATTTGAGCCAGATCGATGACTGCTTTCAAAGTTGCTCAACGTCAAATAGGATCGGACATTTTGATGTGTGAATGCCGGTTGAAAGTGACTGATTCCATCAAGAGTTATGAAATTTAACAGAGAGAACATAATTAATGATATTAAACACTGAATAAAAAGAATGCTGCAAAGTCTGACAATTTTTTTCTTTCAGGTATGCTAAAAGTTTATATAAAAAGAGAGAAAAGGTGGGGGGGGTGGCGGGGGCGTGTGTGTGTACAGAATTGAGTTGTTGTACGCATTATGTAGATTTAAAGAAGTTGTAGATTTGAAGAAGGGGGGGGGGTTGAACGCGGTATTGATGAAGCGTTTATATGAATTAGGCATACTTTGTGTGGTAGTTTGTTTGTTTGATGGGTCAGTATTTTAGTCATTTGGCGACGATGTCTACTTGAGACAGGTATAGTGCTGCCACTCTGCAGTTTCACGCCGTAGACATGTGTCACATTTTCATGACACCGGGTCAACCAGATATGTCTTTTCCCTTACATATATATGCCGAGCAACAAACAAGAGAGCTAGCTATAAAGCCACTTTTCACAACTTTGACTTGTCGCGGTCAGGGATCAAACCCCAGGGCCTTTCGCTCCTGTGATCGCGCTCTTACAACTCGGCCACCGGGACCAGTACTACTAGAAAAAGAGTTATAAAAAAAGATATCAAAACGAAACAATGTTATATCAAAATCTTTCATTTTTTTATGAACTGAATCAAACACGAAATAGACAGAAACAGAAATAAAACCCACTCTAAATGATTGATGCTATAAAACTAAAACTGCGTAATCTTATCAAATATCTGAATGTCCAATGTCGTGAATGTCGCGTGCGACATTCAAAATCTGAATGTCCAATGTCGTGAATGTCGTGCCGCGACATTCAAAATCTGAATGTCCAATGTCGTGCCGCGACATTCAAAATCTGAATGTCCAATGTCGTGAATGTCGCGTGCGACATTCAAAATCTGAATGTCCAATGTCGCGAATATGTGCCGCGAATTTCAAAATCTGAATGTCCAATGTCGTGAATGTCGCGCCGCGACATTCAAAATCTGAATGTCCAATGTCGCGAATGTCGCGTGCGACATTCAAAATCTGAATGTCCAATGTCGCGAATGTCGTGCCGCGACATTCAAAATCTCAATGTCCAATGTCGTGAATGTCGCGTGCGACATTCAAAATCTAAATGTCCAATGTCGTATGTCGTGAATATTGAGAGTTGAATGTCGTATGTTGTATGTCGTATGTCTAGCCAACTTCACACAGCCCACATATAGAGGAATGAAAGCGCTCAGGCGTATCGCTAATAAGGGAAAGGCATTTTGTATTCGTTCAATAAAATATTATTGTAATGAAAATTAGCACTACAGATGTACATTAACTTTTCCTTGACGCCGATCTTTTAAAGAGCCATTCGTCAAAATAATGATGGCATTGTTTCATTATTGCTATCACACGAAGATAAAATTGAGTTGAGTAATATGTTTCTAATTCTAGACTCACTTAAAGGCCCATTATTCTTCCAAAAGCAGTGCATAGTCTTCGGTCAGAAAAGGATTGTATGTGCTAAGATTTGACAACGTTACCAAAATGCATACACAGAAAGAATCTTATCGTGCATTGACAATAAAATACATGTTTTGCTATATATTTGCCTTTATTTGTTTAAAGTATGCAAAATATCATGTTTCACATTTCAGGAGATTTGTTTGAAGTCATTGATATTATAGTTAAAAGGATACTGTTTAGGTATTATATCCCCTTTTTTAGTAACATCGACGTTTTATATAATATTGGTATATATTCTATATGTTTGGTGCTTATCACAATCGTTTCCGGAATGAATGCCTCCGTGAAAACATAACGATAGGTTCAAACGGTAACTTTTTAACCTGGTTCCAATAGACTTTACCCGCAAATAATGTCATGCAGACATTTTGCCACATCCTTGTTTGTTAACAAAATATATCTCAAATCATTTGATAAACATTCATTGGCGGATTGCTGTTTATTCGTGACTGACATTTCAAATTAATTTCAAAGACATTCTGATAAATGCATTTTATAAAGCATTTAATCTTTGATTATCCAACTTTAGCGTTCTGGTATACTGCTTTAAATATGCTTGGGTTATGGCTTTTCACGGCAGAAAACCCAAATTATTATAGTTTGAAAGTGTGCATTTTACTAGCTATATACGAAACCCCTTTAAAACGCCTCCAGGTATTAAATAACATTTAAGTATTTTACAAGAGTCAGTTTTAATGAAATACATTCATATTGTACATTACAATTTCATTGGGGGAAAGTTTATTCCACAACAGCAAAACGTTATTTTGGTCTTGTCCATGTAACTAGGGTATTATTTGCCTTACTTTGCATTTCCGGTAATTAATGGTCCTTTTTGCTAGTTTTCTGTATATTTTTGTTAGTTCACTGTTTAATAGTCCTATTCCTGTAAATCAGTAGGTAGACCCGTCTAAAGTTTACGTCACAGGTGCTGTCAATTTCAAATTGGTCAGTTACACGCAGGACAGTCAACTGTCCACTTCGTTTTCATCAGTTGCTCAGTATTTAACTTTGGTGACACATTGTACCTTCAGTTGGTAAGTGGTCTCGCTGTTGTATTTCGTATTTATCCTGTTCATTATTGGTAATTTATCGCTGAAGTGAGACTGACGTGACTTACTGAAATAACGACTGACATTGCTAATATTCTCACCGTGTTTTTAACTATCATGCTAATGTTACTGTTTCTACAGCACCTTGAGGTTTGAAGTGAGGTTGCGAGAGAGTAGCAGCATTGCCAAGACAAGCACATTGTCTGTAAGTATATGTATTGTATTGAAACAAATTATTAAGCTGTGTTATTATGTTCAGCAGTGCAGTACAGGCGTTCAGTATGGTACTGTTGCTTAGTCATATTTACTTATATATCCTCTGGAGTGTAAAACTGTAAATACTTGCAGAATGTGGTATTTTATATTATAAGTACCGGTATGCTACACAGGAACCTGCCTATGTTTAAGGGATGGTAATGATATTATCACTTCTATCATCCTATGTATGTTTCAGGGCGAAGCGTACCAGTTGGCATATTGTACTTGCATCTCTGACATGTAGATACATTATTAAATGAATGACGGAGAACTGACTTCCCTCTCTTTTACACCAACCCCCTGGTTAGGGAAGTTACATCCATGAGGTGTATGGGTAACATTATTGTTAATGGTAGCTACGCAGTCATTGACTTGTGAAATTTCCTTATCTGACCCTCACAGTTTCATAAGTTATATCTATGCACAGTTTCAGAACTTCCCCATGAACTCAATCGCATGTATTAACAATGTAGGAATGATTGCTGTTGTCAAATTTCACTGAAATTGACTCGTATGAAATTATTTTACGTTAATTTATACCAGAGGTGCGTTTTAACGCGGTCGCCTGAAAACAAAATGCCATTTTCATTCTTTAGATATTGTAGAGTTCAGTCTATAACTCATTGATTCACATAATGAAGACAAGATACATAATTCGTATCTACTTACAATTGCTTAAAAAACAAACCAACGTTACCATGCATCCTATTCTTGAAACCTTTGGCGAAATGAAACTGGAAATCACAAAAAAATGTATATCTATGTCGTCCTTCAAGTTTCCTCAGCTAATATAATTTACAGCTCGCTGTCTAAAGCATCAATAATATATAACAAAGGCAATTCTTAGAATGTCTCGAATGCGTCATATTCACCTCTTCAAATCATATCGCATTTATATGTCGGGATGTCTGTGAGGCAAAAAAGATATACCTAATTTCATTCAAACCCTGATTTTGCCTCCGTAAAATCACCAACACGCATAGCATACATTAGTCTACGACATAATCTGCTTAATAAATCTTTGGACCGTCTCGAAAATGGTATATATCTTGATATATCAGATGTTTCATTCTTAAAGTAGGACAAGGAGAGATAGCTTTAATACACCTCATAATTTGCGTTTGTGACATAATCACCTGACATAAATACATTGTTTATTGCCGTGGCTTTCATCCCAATGAATTGTTATGTTTTTTTGTGTTTTTTTTTGTGTTTTTTTTTGTTGTTGTTGTTTTGTTTTTTTGTTTTTTTTTAAATTCCATCATATTTCCTATATGATTGATTTTATTTATTTTATTTCCGATGCAGGTGCCTACTGTTAGATGTCTCACTTTGGAGGGTTGATTTTTGTTTCCATTGTTCATATCAGAGAAAGGGGCAAGTTCACTCCGAGATGAGACATAAACTTCAGTAAATCAACGAGTACTTACCGAACGAACACCAAATTTACAGACTGGTGAAAATTTTAACTCTTTTTTTCAATGGGAAATAAACATACATTTCAATTTTCCCCAAGTCACTGATGGACCAATTAGCGAAAAATACTGGGTATTTCCGATCCTCTGGTGAATTCGTCTATACATTCATTGAGGACGATGTTTGAGGTCCCTTGAAAGCACCACAGTTGGTCCTGTCGCTGACTGTTCCAGAGCGGTAACTGTACCTCCTTCTGGAGTTCTTTTTTGATATGTGTGGGTTTTCCTTTAGGACCTTTTTGTCCTTCCTTATTGGAACCAGAAACTGAATTAACTCCTAACTCTGTAATACTGCATCCATATTTCAAAACACACGTTCTTCCCTTCCGATACCAGGACGAGTGCCTATCTACCATTGTGCACGGATGTCTGGTTCATTTTCCTCAATTCATTCGTCTGGAAATCTAAATTCCTACTTATGAACGTGGAAATAGCTAATTACAGCTTTATGTCCTTGTAGAACAAGGATTTTAATTTTCCAATCGGAAATATGGTGTTTTTTATTGAGATTTCGTATTCAGGACAAAAAACTCAAACATAAATGCATTTTCATGTTACGGTAGTGAGGGAAAATTGAACTTTTTAATAGGTGTTTATATATATATATATATAGAGAGAGAGAGAGAGAGAGAGGGGGGGAGAGAGAGAGAGAGAGTTTAGAGGCTTGGTGCAATTTCTGTACATTTCAATCACTCAGTTTCATGTGGACATTATCGGTAATTCAAGTATCACATGGATTCCCAAATTTGTGTCTCGTCTGGAAGAATATTACCATTATTACCAAGAACTTACGGAGATTTTTATTTGTAACCATTCTGACTTCGTGTGCTCCTTCAATCTCTCAGAGATTACTAATACCTAAGGGGTATCCTAGAAGTCATTACATTTTCAGTTTCTTTCTACTTCTATTTGCTTCTAGAGGTTAACATCTCACAGAATGTTTGTCTCAGTCATTTTTAGTTTTGTGTAAATCTGCTAGATCCCGATATAAAGTGTATCGTTGTGCAGCTTCAAGCAGTACACAATAGCATAGTGCTGATAGTGGCTTATTTTGTTCTGAAACTTATCAAACCTATTTTATCTTAGAGTAACCTCCGGTAGGATTTTAATGTAATGTCACTGAAAGTTTGGTCACCTAGAGTAGATTCCCATATCATCGGCTATTCAAAATCAAGGATTTATTATACCCTTTTATCTACTATACATCCAGTCTTGTCCATGCTAATGATTTATGTGTACTTAGTATTCCATGTTCCTATCAAAGAAACATTGATCCATGTGGTTTTACTTGTTTGTTGCTTCATGTAAATGCTTATGTGAAAAGTTTACAGCAATATATACTAGGCGAAACTTATAAGTACTCCGACTAAATTCTGTCTATAGCATTTGTTGAATTCAAAATAACAGATTTTTGGTTTTCTATAGCTTTCCACGAAAATTGGTTTCTCAAAGTTGATTATGCGTCAAAAATATTCAAGTAGTCAACAGATTGAGCCCATGCATTTTTTTAATATTTACTGGGTATACGTTTTGGAAAGTATATCTTCTCTGCAAGTTTGAAATCTGAGTACTTACAAGTTTCGTTATGTTTATAAAAAATGCACTTTAACACGACAAAGTTATAGTTTTCGATGTGTTAACGTGCATAATACATTGAATGTATTACATCATACCCTTAAAGAAAATGGTTTTGATGTAGTTTAGTACATTTTCGTACGTGTTACTTATAAAATATGTCCATATTTGCATACCAAATATATCTAAAAAAAATCAGAAAATTTGACATTTATGAAACAAACCTTTCGATATTAAAACTATTTTATTCATAACAGGGTCGCTTTCTTCTTATAGTGTCGGCATAAACAGTTACTGATAAATGTTCAAAAGTCTTCTCAAATTAGATCTAGCGTTATTTCTTAGTTCCCGTCAAGTGATCGCCTCACGCTCTGATGATGAACTGATGAACTAACTCACGCCTATATACTATAAATATATTTAGTCGACAATATTAAACGCACCTAGAGGAGAATTGATCAGAAATAAAGAGAAACGGGATTTCTATTCGAAGTAGCGAGGTTCTTCTGTATATCAAAGCCAGAACACTTAGATTTCTATTCTAAAATTTTTGCGACAAACCCGCGTTTTTTAACATTTTAAAAAAATATAATTATTCAAATTTGAATATAAACTATGGATAAATTAAGCTCTTAATGAGAGTGTCCGTGTAAGTAGTGGTTATCGCGCCAATTCAGTCACCAATACAACAAGGATTCGATCATAGAGTGACCATATGTATAAAAAGGGCATTTGTCGCTAATTTAGACAGAATCGCTTCTATCGGGTTGCGTGTCCTCATTTCTTCCACTGATAAAAGTTTCATTTACAAGATCAATTTATCATTAGCTGTTAAGATTTCAAACGGACTTTTACGGTAATTTCCAATCATACTTCCAAAATATTTGGTCATTTAAAGACATTGAGTTATTCAAATTTTTGCTCCTTGATAAACCAAGCAAATGAAATCTATTTTCAGCTTCCTTGCTGACGGGTATTTACGGTGATATGCTGATACCATCATGTGCTTCACCACCGAGGCTGGTCTGCTTTCCAAATCGGCAATGCCCGAAAAAAAAAATAATGGTAATTTTGTTTGAAGAAGTGGGCGATATGTTCAATACAGTGGTATCTACACATTCCTGAAAAGGGGTAATAATTTCGAAAAAATTTTAACAGGGTGCAACTTTCACCCGCTGTTACTTTACGCTTTCTCCCTTAATTTCTCTTCTTTCACTCTTCTCCTTCGCACTTGGGAATAAGCGAAGACTGTAGACAGCTTACTGTTATCATCTTTATTTTACTATATTCAAGTTATATTACAAATACACAATAAACTTTATTTTGTTTCTTCCGATGTTTCACACGCGGTTCCGTATGTCCAACTGACTCTCTCACATAAAACCTAATCATGCTCAAAGTGACACGGATAACTGAGCAGATAATTAGTACATACGGCTGGTTCTTAAAATAACGTGTCACAAATTCAACATATAATCAAACATAGAAAACTGTTATGAAAACAAGATTAAGGATATCTAAGGGAGAAAGAACAACAACAGTGTTACGAAGGGTGGTTTAAACAAATAAACATCAAGCTATGTTATAACGTCTTTAGAAAGTTTCATAACAAATGGTCTAAAATAAGTTTTAAATGAAGAAATTATGTAACCAATCTACAACGCACACTTAATTACTGATGTCTGTAAGTTATTAAACATATTAAATATAAAATTTACTGTTATAATTTGTCTTGTGACAAAGTGGCGACATGTTTCAAACGTCAACCTTTTTAAATACGTATAAATTCGGTAATTTTGGCCGATAGTCATTTCGAGAAATAGGAGATATAATTCAAATGAATCTTTTTAATCGTATTTATTCGAAGGTCTCCGGCAAAAAAAGGAGTTATTCCGAAAATGAGCAAGATTCAAATGTATATTTTCCATTTACTGATATAATAGATTTTGTTTAATTTTAAAATAAATATATTAAAACAAATTTTAAATATTATTTAAGATAAGCATTTCATTGCATGACCGTCCAATATATTTTTTCGTTCAATTTCTTCACATTACAACCGTGTTTTGCTGGAAACAGGCGAAGCGCGTTATTGTGCTAGTGTTTTAATAGCATTGATGTCCATAAGAAAATTTTGATGTCAATGGGGAAGCTGAAAACACCTTGCAAATGTTTGATATAGTATAATAAATCACCGCCTTTTTATTGCCAAAGATATAATAAAGCTTTAACTCCACGGAAAAAAATAACATTGAAACTACAATGTATTTATTTTAGGAAGCTATTATCAAAATGATAGTGTTAATGAAAAATGTTATGCTCGCTGGCAAAAATGGTGATTGTATATGTCATATGACAGATATCATTTTTCACAAAGTATGGTTGTCCTGTGAACAAATACATGTTGCACTGGTGATTAACCGGTGCGTTAACCACTACGCTATCAGGGCACCCTGATTAAAAGAGTTAGTTGTCCATGGTTCATGAAGTGTCTAGGTTTCCTATAATAGTTTCGTCACATTTAGAATGCTATCATATCAAGGATCAAGATATGTACCTTACGCTTTCCTAGACGTCAAAGACCTTTCAAAGACCCGTAATTGTGTTACTGGTGTGACTGCTATGTTTTCAGACATTGCTATCATTCAATGATCAAGTGGACTTTGATAAAAACGTTTCCTAGTCTAGACTCACTTAGAACGTCACTAATTAGATCAACACCCTGCAATGTATAAGGATTACTTGTCAGAACAGTAAGAAGACTTTTTTCGGGAATGAGGTCGACGACAATGTTTTGATGAACATATCAAGGATGGTATTTTATCTTATTTATGCGGACGTCTCTGTAACCCGTTTTTCAGACAGATGTATGCATGTGGGGTAATGCATCATTCAGGCCTGCCTTTGTCGGAACGTCTGGCATAACTTGTATCACCTAGGGGATTGCATTATGTATATCTCTATTGTAAGACACTCCAAGATAATAAGAACATTAACTACAGGACTGGTTGGTTTAGTGACAAGCCAGTCTACGCGATGATATCGAAGTGGAACTGGACAATACGTGTAACTGGCTTATGACAACGACTGTCCCTATGTGCTTGAACTACTGCCTATGGAACGTTACTTAAGGCTATAAATACACAAACCGGAAGTACTCGTCCCGTGGCCTAAATGGCCAAGTTAGAAAGCCTCCCAGCTGTAATTCGGTGGTTCTACCTGGGTTCCTTTTGTGCCTGAAATAATATTTAATTATAGGTCACCGAAATACTTATCAAACCGTAACTGTAACCGGGTGATTTGTTTTATTTAACCGCTTCGGTCAGTTCCTGGCAATGAGAAATCCAGTCTCATGACATTGATATGAATTTTATCATCCATATTATTATTTTACCACATTTTGATCAAATAAGCTGTTCTGCTATCATATATTTATTATTACCCAAATAATACATATTTACTCCAATATGAATGGAATTGTGAATAATGTTAAATGGGGAAATGCAATATTTAAACCAAAGCACATAGTAGTTCAAGAAACAATATGAAAATTTCATACGGAAATTAAATGAAAAAAAATAAGGCTTATAAGCATGGTATATATATTTTTCATCATATCGAAACACATTAAGTAGTTCATCTGTATTGATATTTAGTTCCAATACACCTGTATAGAAAAAATATGTTTTAAGTGACTGTTAAATCCACGAAATTCAAAATTGTATTTGGTATATGGTATACACTAAGTGTCGGCTTTGATATACAGAAGAACCTCGCTACTTCGAAGTTTTCAGCTCGGTCAAATGAAATATGAAAACTAGCACTTAATATAACCATATAACCGTAAATCGTAATATCTCACATGGTTATTTTAGTTTATTTCGGTATTCCTTATAGTTGATATAACAGAGACTCTTACTCTTAATTTCTTAAATATACATTTAATAGTTTTAGGAGCTCATCCTACAGCAAGAAAAAAAAAGAAAAAAAGAAAGAATGCCTACGCAAATATTTAATATATATATAACATGTTTTATGTGTATTTATGTCTCATCATTTATATGTGCGACTCACAAAATGTTCTTAATATACATGTAAAAGATTTCCAGGTTTAACATCCTTTAAGCATGATGCATTTGGAACTTATAAATAAAGCTTGAATTTCTTTGAGAATACATCTGAACATTTCTTAGTAACTATTTATGTTGTCGCCGTTGGATGGAACGCTGTCCTATCATAGGGTTCAATTTGTCAATTTGTCAAACGAAAGATTAATTTTGTAAAAGTATCGTCTTAGTTCCTCACATAAACATCAATATAAAGCAAGAATGCAAGCTTGATGCTCTGTGATAAGATATTAAAGCCGCTGTTTCTTTGACAGAAATATGGAATGGTAAGCACGCATTGGTCGAAATACAGGAAAATGTTTATAAGTCCAAACAAATCCAATCAGTAATCACTGGCATGAAGAAGACTGGGCGAGAATAAAGAAGGGGGCATAATAATTTGGTGAAATTTCATCGAGCGTTTATATGTGAATCTTCCTTTCGATGGCGAAACTTCCAAAGACATTACATTAAAATCCTACCGGTGGTTACAGTCTTTCCTTTATATCTGTGTCAAGCTGATTTACACTGAACCAGAAATGACTGAGACAAACCATCTGCGAGACGTTAACCTCTTGAAGTGAACAGAAGTTGAAAGAAACTGAAAATGTAATGACTTCTAAGGTACTCCTTAGATAGTAATGATTGTTGAGGAATTAAAGGAATACAAAGGCAAAATTGTTTTGATCATAATCTCCCTAAGTTTTTGGTAATATGATATTGTTCGTCGAGATGAGACACACATATGAGGATTCAGGTGATACTTAAATTACCGATAATTTCCACTTAAAATGTACAAAAATGTTCACTCACTCATGTTTTCGTTTGAGGAGTATGATGAAAACAAGACCTCAATAGACTTTATGAAATATATCTCAATGAATATAAGCTCGTGTATTTAATGTGGAACAAATCAATTAAGATGGCTTAAAAATGAAGAAACGAAAGATTAATTTTGTATAAAGAAATATACAGCAAACTTTGAGACCTGTATAATTTAACGCATTACAATATATTAGAAGGACTTAAGTGCATTTTGAAGTGCAAATGACTGAAAATATGATAGGCAAGTCTTGTCCCTGGGCTTTTTGTTTTTGTTGTTGTTGTTGTTTTTATTGCAAAACCCGTAATTTTTACGATATGCAATAAATATATATCTAAATATTTAGTTTCACGAGCAATGGAATATCATCTTCAATGACGTGAAGTAGGGATATTTTGGGATATATTAGACCCAAATTGCGATGTTTAGCAGGGTATTACGTCAAAGATACGCACAGTCCTCCTTAAAACGATTAAAAGACATTAGGAACACGGATTGGTGATTAGGCGATGGGGAAAGAAGACTGGTTTCTGTTTCAAATAGGTGTAGCGCGTTAAATTGCAAACGTATTAGCATGAAGATAAATGGTTCAAGGCCAAAACGGACTAGACACTTTGATATATCTCATTTGAGTAAATGAGAAAGATGTTAGTTGTTTGCTGATGCTTAATTTATCATGGAGTCGAGAGCTGGATTCCTCATTGCCAGAAACTGACCGAAGCGGTTAAGGAAAAATTACGTCAGCCCATTTTTAAAGAAAATCAATAAAAATATTTTACGACGGCTATATATGAAAATGATATATTTAATGCAATAAGTTTTGTGACAGTTTTGGTGACAAGCACGTGAAAACCAGAGAATCTGGAAGCTATAAATTCCGAATAAGTGACAAATACAAATACCTTTCGAATCCGGTGTCAAACTGTCCTTGGACCAAAATCGGGTATAGATGGTGAAAACCAGTGCGGTAACTAATACGGTGTCTTATACAAAGCAAGAACGAAAAATTCATGGAAATAAGCTTTGTTAATAATTCTTACATTGTTAAAGATCAAATATTTATGGTGTATGGTGCCTGTAGTGTTAAAAAAGTTCAAGTTAAAATTTTCAAGATAAACACTATGAATGTGTCACAATAAAAAAAAATCAAGTAGAAAAAAAAGATGTAACAAATATGAAGTCAAAAGAAATAGGTCATTTGTGTTTTATATAAATACAATATAATATAGGAAAATGTATTGTCTGTAACATCCGGATACTGTTATTGTATTAGTTATAATATACACAATATATTCGTACGTTGCACTGTCCTAGACGCCAATCATACAAAAAGCCATTAATAACATTAAAGCTGTCATTGTTTCAGTTTCAGAAATTGCTATCTCACGAATATCAAATGGTGCTTAATGATACGTCGCATGTCATAGCCTCACTTAGCACAGCAATAAATATATCTATAGTCTGCAATGTTCTGTAAAAACTTGTCATTACAAGAAAATGGCTTCTATAAAGAAATACTGTCGACGGTAATTCCAAGACAGGACAGTATTTGATCTCCGTCTGACGTCTGTTTAGTGCGATATTCAGACAAATGTATGTGTGTGGGTGTTACATCAGTCAGACATTCCAGGCTAACTTGGTCTTTGTCAATCTGTGTGACGTAGGTTTTATAAGGAATTCGTTCTAACTGAATGATAAATCTTACAAGAACATCAGAACTACATGGGAAGACTCATGCCTACAATACATAGCCAGCTGAATATGTACAGTAAAACTGTTGTTAAATACGCGTATTATTTTGTTTGCGGTAATAAAACCATCATTTGTTAACATCACACAAGTATATAAATTAGGTATCGATAATAATTACAGCTGAACCTGTATTAGATGCCACCTGTACTAAGCGGTCAACCTGCTTTTAGCGGTCAATTTAATATTACCGACCTGTAGCATTTTGATATACAATTAAACTTCGTTTAGTGGTCACCTCTGTTAAGAGGCCACTTTTTCTTGTTCCCTTGACTGACCGCTTAAGACATGTTTGACTGTATTCAAAAAAAAAAAAAAATGACACATATCCATTCTTGAGATGCACCAAAACCTTAAAATAATAGTGGTATACTTCTCATGTACTTTGTGTGAATGCGTTTTTGTATCATGCCACTGGTCTACGGCGTGATTCTGCATAGAAGCAGAAAGTTATTTGTCCCATGAACACTATAGACCTCATATCCATAAAATACTCTAGATTGAATCTTCCATTAGATAACAGACAGGCAGAAAGGAATTTATATAAGTTTATACTTCCATAAGTAATGTATTTGTTATATTGGTGTATATTGTATGTGCTTGCATTATGTGAATAAAAAAGATTTAAACTAAGACATATATTTAGGGTATAGGTTCACCCTTAATTTATGTCTTAAAATACATAATTACCTTTGTTACCTAAATAACAAAAATAAACTTGTAAAGATATCCAACGAGTTCATAATTATATATTAACAGACGCATAATGAATTTTTAAATATTTTGAGCGCTAAATATGGTTGAAATACGGGCCAACGCGAAATGGTAAGTAGCAGTAAATAATTAAGTGTAAAATTGCAGCGTGACAGACCAAAAAGATTTCTAACAGAAGCACACTGGGTCAGCAAAGACGGAGGCAAACTATTTGTGAGGCGTTAACCGCAAGAATCAAATATATGTAGACAGAACATGGAAATGCAATGACATTTAAGATACCCCTTAGGTAGTAGTGACCTTTGAGTGAATCAATAAACACATGAAGGGAAAGTGATTAGAGATCAAATTTCCGTCAATTCCTGGAAGCAGTGTCATTATGAATATAGCTGAGACAGACATTAGGATCTATATTTATTCATAGTGATGCCGGAACTTCTGTTAATGTCCACATGCAATTGATATACTGACATGTACAATAAATATTTTGTTTTGTTCCCCACAAGTTCTAAGTATATATATATAGGTTCACATATATATATATATATTGCACTTTTAACACTTTTTTTTTTTTTTTTATTTATTTATTTATATATTTATTTATTTTTATTTTTTATTTATTTATTTATTTATTTATTATTTATTTTTTATTTATTTTTATTTTTTTTTTTTTTTTTTTTTTTTTTTTTTATTTATTTATTTATTTATTTATTTATAGCAGGGAAAGACATTAACTCCATTTATTCACAAGATTCCTTTCGTACCATTAACACGGGCTCAGACCTATATTTCATTAGGGAAAGACATTAACTCCATTTATTCACAAGATTCCTTTCGTACCATTAACACGGGCTCAGACCTATATTTCATTCATAAATGTAACAAAATTGTTGATAGGGACATCGCAGCTGATGAATATTGTCTTATAGACCAAAGTGTTGCCGATGAACTGTAAGATTTGATTACTTGCTGTTCCCGAATTGCTAAGCCACTCTTTGTAAGGTAGAGACATTGTGACAGCCGGTCTAAGGAACTTTGAGTATGCTCATACTTTTGAAAGAAAATATTTTGAACACATAGCTTACTCCTTGTAAAAAAAACTTTGCCCGGATAGCCGAGTATATACGATTATGAAAGAAGTCTTGGGTCAGATCTCCGTTGCAATATTTTGCTATCCGAAAACTCTCATATTTAGTTTTCCCTGAGTTTTACAGTATTCAAATTCAAATCAGTGTGATTACAATATTGGTTAACATGATCAAGTAAAGACAAAATTTGGAAAAAGAAGTGTAGCAAATATTATTTTCTTCTTAAATTAAAATAAAAACAATTGTAAAATTAATATACACAATACTGTAAAATCATTTATTTTCGTTGACATTAAATTTCGTGGATCTGTGATTAAATCAATTTCGTGGAACCATGTTCTAGAAAACATGAGGTCTGTAAAAAAACAGTTTTCGTGGGGGTTAATATTCGTGGATAAAGTCATCCACGAAATCAGCGAAAAATAGTTCCCCACGAAAATTAATGATTCTACAGTATATGTGCATTACACTTTTTAGACTCCATTCTAAAAAAAACAGCCATTCGTCATATTCTTGTTGTCATTGTTTCACTATCAGATATGGCAATCAAACGACAATCAAATAAGAGATTTAAAATACGCTTCAGTTCTAGATACATTTAGCTCTACAATAGATAGAACCACATTCTGCATTCTGTAAAGCCTGCCATGTGTTTTTATCGCACAAACGGTCGACGGCAATATTTCGATGAGCAATTGAATGATTATCTTACTGCTTTACGCAGACGTCTTCCTAGCTAGATTTTTAGACGGATTTATTGGTGGTGGATGCTCCATGAATCGGAAATTCTCGAGTGACACTGTCTGGACGTAACACATAATCTTAATGTCAAGGGGTTTGGTACGGTGTCCTCGCGAAATAATGGCTGCGTTGTGACATCGCTAAAAGACTTATATACATCGCGAGCCTCTTAGAACATGCGACAACGCGATAATGTTCTTGTTGTCGCGGGTTGGAGAAACGAGCATTGAAGTCATCTGAACAGAACACCATTGTTTAGACTGGATTATTTATCTAACAAAAACTTCAATGTTAAAAATACGGCCACCTGCTTAAATAGGTAGACAGAACAAATACACATAGTTGCTAAATCATGCTATATTTTGTTTAAGATATGCAAATTATCATTATCACATGACTTAAGTACATGTATGTTCAGTGGGGATCTATAATAGATGTTTAAAAAGAAATTGCTTTGTTAATGTTTATATATTTTACAGGACGAACAATAAATGCATTAAGAGTGGTATTGGTATTGCCATGTGCTTGGTGCTTCGGTTGGCCTGATGTCAACACATTATGTGACTAGGTGCTGGATGACGTCACAGGTTTACGGCATGATATTGCAGAAGACATGACTGACATAACTGTCTCGTATAAACAAAACTCCCCATACTGTGAAATCACTAATTTTCGTGGGACACTAATTTTCGCCGATTTCGTGGAGGGTTAAATCCACGAATATTAATCCACACGAAAACATGTCTCTTATATAGAGCTCACGTTTTCTAGAACAGATTCACGAATAAATGTGCCCACGGAATGCTCTTAAGTAGATAATCAACGAAATTTGATGTCATTGAAAATTAATGATTCTGCAGTATGTCTTAAGAACTGCTAATAGTACGTTGTTACTTTTGAATATAATTCGCGAAATTTAACATCACGAAAGTCGTTCAATAATATTAGATCCCGTGTTTTATTTTGAATATATCATATGTTCTCACTAATCTGCCCTTAATGTATTTTCACTTATATCTAAAGTCAATAAAAAAAGTGACATTGTCATATATAAATAAGCAGTATACCATAGTATGTATCCACATAACTATTAAACCATTATTTGTCGTTGGAGTTGACTCTTTGTCGGATTCCAAATGGACATATATTTTCAGAATTCGTATTTCAGATATTCTTATTTTGGAATTGATTTTCTAAAACATTTTTAAATAAATTTAAATTCAGCAATATAATGATTAATGTAATTAGAGTAAATGTCAGTTTTGCAAATGCACTACAATAGATCAAAATAAACTAACAACATTATAGGTCATTTGTCCTGAGCAGTCAAATATAAGATTCCGTAAAAATACACGAAAAAAAATATCATTTATATGCCGGGTTTTTTATGGGGTCACCTACTCTTAGTTTGCGCTTTCATCGTTTCCTTTTACTGACCGCTGTAAATAATTGTGTAAAAGTACATAATATGTTGCTGAAATGCATGAAAACATGTTTAGTTTTCTTTTCATTCTTTAAACCATTCGGTGAAACAAAACAATTCAGTTTTACGTTGACAAAGAATCTGTAT
Organism: Solen grandis; assembly: GCA_021229015.1. NCBI lineage: Eukaryota > Metazoa > Mollusca > Bivalvia > Adapedonta > Solenidae > Solen > Solen grandis. Next base: position 9,020,714 of record CM037777.1, read on the forward strand.
CTACTTAGAACGACGTGGACGCCACCAGGTATTGTCATAAAGAAGAATTTAATATCGTTTTTAGTTTAAAGAAATAATGTTTAAAGAATACCGGCAAATCCTATGAATGATCTCTACAGTTGCGTTTACTTCGGTTGACAAGGCAAGGGCTACGGTAATATGATGATTCAATAAACGTTTTCTATGGCAAATGTAGTTTATGTTTATCATACAATGATGGATACGGAGGCAAATGAATCAGCAAAGCATATATTTAATTGCTGACTGGATAAAGACTGGGTGGTTTAAAAAAAGGTTTGGAGCAACAGAGACAAGAGCGTCACCTTTTAGGTGCCGTGAAAGATGAATCTCAACTCGATAGGTAATGGTTCTGCCAAAGGAGTTTCACTAAAATTCAACAGGAAATGTGATGCAGCATAAAAAAGCAACTGTCAGCATATGTGGTAATTCACTGAGGGAAACTGCACTGCGGCATAATTATATCGGCTTCAGGCAGACAGAAATATTTGCGAGATGTAAACCCGCATAGAATCAAATCAAAGGAAAGGGAAACTGAAAACGTAATGATCTCTTACATATCCCTCAGGTATTGGTGATCTTTAAGGAAATAAGGAAACATATGGAGGTAAATTTCTTACAAACTCTTACGAATTCTTGGAAGTGATGGTTATCTTTATATAGATTTATTTAATTTGATCATAGCCGAGAGAGAAATGCTAGTCTTTCGAATTCACCTCCGCCCACGTGATTCTGTGTCTACTGAAACCCTGAATTAAAAACTAGAAAAAATATATGCATTTGCCAACGGTCTGCATTTTAGAGTTATTTATGGCACGCTAATATTAATAACTTATGGGCTTGGTAGAAGTTCGGTAAAAAGGTTCATGGTTTCATACCGGACTCTAATATCGAAAACAGGACAGAATGCAAAGTGCGGTCAGCAACATGTTTTTCCTGTTGAATAAAGCAAGATATTTGCATGTGTATATAGTTGGTTGCTGCAAAATATTAAGCAAATAACACACATTCAAATGCTTCTATGGCTTTTGATGACGAACATGACTACTGGCCAACATATTATCGGTTCGAAACCATTTTAGGCATGATTCGTCCATGTTCTTCTTAGACTCAAAGAATTGGACAAAGGAGACAGTGGTCCATTTGATAACATACCTGACTGCGGGTCTAAAGATTCTGAGTTTGATTCCCATTTTGGGCAAGGACCTTCCCAGTGGCAAAGTACTGGTAAAACACAGGAGGCGCCGAGAGGAATTAGCTTTAGTTATTGGAACTTGTTTCCCAATAGACGTCATGTTTAAATGAAACTGACTTAACTCTGAAATTGTCGAAAGAATGTTTTAATGTGTTTCGCAGTCAGCGTATAAAGAAAATTGGTTTCCCTCTTCTTCACTTAATGACACCGTGTTCATGTTTCTGTTAAACTACGTTTGAGGCATTCGATAGTCCTCTCGGATAACACAAACCTCTTTACGGCTCTGTTTTGTTCCCAAACGCATACGTCTGTTAACCTAAAGCTGCTATATTTTTATGAACCCGGAAAGATAAAACGGCAGTTATAATGTCCCTTTGGAGCATGGTTTTTAATTCTCCAGTTTGAAATGTGGTGAGATTAAGTGTTACATAGGTGTGCGTTTTCAAAATCTTTAAGTATAGATAATGCTTGTGATAAGGAAAATAGAAGAATGTGTGTTATCATTATATAATTAAGAGGGACCTCCGTCACTGAGTGGTTACAGAAAATTGTTTTCTCATAATTTCAAACTTGATTAATGGGTTTATTCAATAATTCAATGACCGTATTATTATTTTAATAAGGCTCCTTGCTACTGTGGGTTCGGGGCCTAGCGAGTGGTTATAGAGGGCGGTTGCGGATCCAAAGGTCATGGTTTTGAAACCTGCAGTGGGCAGAAATTTTTCTAACCATTCCAGGCGCAAAGTACTGGTCCAAATCAGGAACCTTAGAGAGGGATAAATAAAATTTGTAAATATTGTTTCCCAAAAATCGACGCAATCGTTGATTCACTGTCAAATAGCTGCTCACATTTGATTCCACAACTGGTAACTTTGATTTTCGTGTTAGGATGCTTCCTGGCTATTTTCTTTTATTCTTCCTTTAGATTTATTTTAGGATATATAATATGCGAATCAAATTTTTCAGTCAGAGTTAGTCTTGGGTATCCGAAGATAAAATACTGTAAAATCATTAATGTCCGATGGCATAAAATTTCGTTGATTATTTACCTAAGGGAATTTCCTGGGTACATTTTTTCGTGGATCTATGTTCTAGAAAACGTAAGGTCATTTTAAGAGACAGGTTGTGTGGGGATTGATATTCGTGGTTAAATCCCTCAACGAAATCGATGAAAATTAGTGCCCCACGAAAATGAATGATTGCACAGTAGTAAAACGACTTTAGTGTCGCAGTTACATGCCTGTTCCACTGAAATCACAGAAGCGCGTCCTATAGTTTTTCCACTTGTTTTTCATGCCATCATGAAATAAAGTGTAATGTAATTTGTATTTGTATTTTTTAGCCTTTATTTGTGATAATCGCTGGTTTAAAATGTTGAACTGTATTATTTGTCGACGAAATATATTCCATATCCTCTCAAAACAAACATTTTCTTCTTTTTTTTATAATTTTATTTATTTTACATCGACTATGAAACAGGTTTTTACAACTTAAATAAACCATTTTCGATGGCTCGGATGACGGCGAATGTGGTCATTATTCTGGGAAGAAACCGGATCAGCCGGAAAAAACCTTCGTGTCTGGACTGGCGTGTACCCTATCCTCTCACGTACGTCACTCAGGGTTGAACCCAGGACGCATTGATGTGAAGAGAAGTGCGTTACCACGACGCTATCCAGGCATCAGTATTATTTCTCCTTTTATTCTTCTTATTTTATGCTGACTGCTACTGCATACCCATATACATATTTAAAAAAAAAGCAGTTTCGTCCGATCTTTATCACTCACACTGTCTGATATAGAGTTTATCTAACTGATAAATCAAAATATTTAATAAGTTAGCATAAGATACTTTGATTTATTTTCTACCATAAAAAAATCTATAAGTTTAATACCGCTCAACAACACTTTTTCAAAAGTCAACAAAAGTTTTTTGTTGTTGTTGTTTTTTTTGTTGTTGTTGTTTTCCATTGGTTAATTATACATTTAAATATCGAGGAAGGCAATTATGAATTGTTTGGAATTTGGCAACACTTAACGCAGGTGTAATTTTTCAAGATTCGTGCTGAAACCTATGAGAAAAGCATGACGATATTAGAGATAAGACATGCCCCAAGAGAACTCACGTGATCAGAATACATAATATATCATTACTATCATATTCAGTTATTGAAATTCATGAAAAACATTAAACGAGCAATAGGAAAACATGTTTATCAAACTATGACTTTAAATGAAATTTGAGACGTGATTATGGGTATCTGGAACGAAAAAAAAAATGGTCCTTCAAATTATCGGAAATCGGATCATTACAAAAAAAAAAACATTTTGAATATTAGACTCATTTTTCGGAATGACTTCTTGGATAAAACCGGGATTTGCCAATAAGAAAGAATGGAAAAATGGGACATTTTAAGCACATTGTCCAATTTTTCGAAATGGCTACCGGGTTTTACCGAGGATTGCCGAGTACATACGATAGTGAAAGAACCTTGTTGGAACGCTTCACTCAATTTTTCGAAATATCTACCGGGGATATGAACGAAACTATTTAGAACAAAATTTTGGAATTTCCATTTTTGTCAATTTAACTTGGTTTACCGGAATTGCCGAGCACAAACGGAGCCGTGCTTCGGGTGTTCAATGCGTTATGTGTGCACTGGCGTGATTTAAGGTAATCCATCGATCTGTTAAATTGTGATCGTGTTCTTTCAAGTGTTCATGGGAAAGGTGTTTCATAGTAAATGCAAGCTATCATAGATTTTGCTAAAAAAAAAATGAAAAAAAAAAAAAAAAAAATATGGCTCCAAGTCAACGGATGCTTACGTCTGCACTGAAAACTGTTTAAGCATTTGAAGGACCAGGATCCTGGATTATAATTTAATGAAGGATGGATTACCTTAAGGTCCGGACCAGCACACCATTTTGAAAAATGGCGTTTTCAAAAAGGCCACAAATACATTTCAGTTTATAAATAATATTAAATGCTACTAATTATACCTGCAGCCGAGCACGTGCTCCTTGAAGCGGGAAAAAATCGGAACACACATGTCTTGACCGAAAAACGGTACAATACTCTTTCACATGCAAAATCGGACCATCCAAGGATCGAACCTTTGTTGCATTGGTAAACAAAAAGTCAGTGTGATCACCAATACGCCATCCTGACACCCTTGTGACACGTTTTATCCCTTGATCTCATGAATATCAGTGTACACAATTTTGACTTCATGATAATTAACTGGAAATTAAATAGTATATATGAGACAACGAAATTTTTCTTTACGATGTAGACAGTGTATAATCTGAGTTTACAATATTTGATGAGCAAACAATCTGTTTGCCGATGAGAAAAAAAAAGTGTTAAAATGAATTCAATGTGTTCAAATGAGCGTGGTTATTGTATTGTTGAGCAATCAGTTGCAAGAAGAAAAACAAACTGCGTATATTCGGCTTAATTCACTACGGAAACATCTAGTGTAACTATAGTGATATTTGTGGAAATAAGATGAGATACGTAGTGAATATACCATTAATGGAGGGATTATTATTTTCACTCAGAATGTCAATATTGTTAAACTGATCAGCACTAAATATGCAAGATAAGCCTTGCCTAGACGCCAGTTTTTCAATGAACCATTTTTCACATTATTGCTGTCATTGTTTTATATACAGATAAGTGCCGTGGAAAATGACTATCTCCCGGAGATTAAATGGAGTTTTAATTATACATTTCCGATCCTACATTCAACAAGTACCGACACTAAGTACACCCTGCAATGATGGAAAACAGCTTTTTTATAACATGCAGATGGCTTCTATAATGAATACGGTCTCTGGTAATGCTTTTTATTTGATTTCCGGTTGCCGTCTTAATTGATCCGGATTTGTTGGGGTTGCTAAAAACTTCGGAATTCCTCGGGTAATTTCGTCTGGAAGGTGTAATTACGAGAAATTCAGATAGAATTATTAATCGTAGGTCCTCGGGTTATTCCGGGGGCCTTACCGATAGGATGCATCCTAAATTTCTTATCCGAGGAGCTCCGATTTGATGCTATATCAATCGGTATACCCCGGTAATTTCGTCTGCGGACGTGTCACGTTCTGCAAAAACAATATGCTTGAGCTATGTTTGCATCTAGGGCAGACGCAATATGTGCACATTTGTTACTCCATCTATTAGATGGAGATCAATCAATTAAGTTATTCAATTATTTTTAATTTCAAAATATTAAACATTAATAAATACATTAATTAACCATTTTTGATTAATTTAATTATCAATGTAACTTATATGTAGGTATTTGATTGATTGATTGATTGATTGATTGATTGATTGAGTGAGTGAGTGAGTGAGTGAGTGAGTGAGTGAGTGAGTGAGTGAGTGAGTGAGTGAGTGAGTGAGTGAGTGAGTGAGTGAGTGAGTGAGTGAGTGAGTGAGTGAGTGAGTGAGGGAGTGAGTGAGTGAGTGAAGTGAGTGAGTGAGTGGAGTTCAATGTAACTTATATGTAGGTATTTTGATTGATTGATGATTGATTGATTGATTGAGTGAGTGAGTGAGTGAGTGAGTGAGTGAGTGAGTGAGTGAGTGAGTGAGTGAGTGAGATGATGAGTGAGTGAGTGAGTGAGTGATGAGTGATTGAGTGAGTTAGTGAGTGAGTGAGTGAGTGAGTGAGTGAGTGAGTGAGTGAGTGAGTGAGTGAGTGAGTGAGTGAGTGAGTGAGTGAGTGAGTGAGTGAGTGAGTGAGTGAGTGAGTGAGTGAGTGAGTGAGTGAGTGAGTGAGTGAGTGAGTGAGTGAGTGAGTGAGTGAGTGAGTGAGTGAGTGAGTGAGTGAGTGAGTGAGTGAGTGAGTGAGTGAGTGAGTGAGTGAGTGAGTGAGTGAGTGAGTGAGTGAGTGAGTGAGTGAGTGAGTGAGTGAGTGAGTGAGTGAGTGAGTGAGTGAGTGAGTGAGTGAGTGAGTGAGTGAGTGAGTGAGTGAGTGAGTGAGTGAGTGAGTGAGTGAGTGAGTGAGTGAGTGAGTGAGTGAGTGAGTGAGTGAGTGAGTGAGTGAGTGAGTGAGTGAGTCATCCATTCATTCATTCATTCATTCATTCGTGGATGTTGTTTTCGGGCCTTGCAGCGAAATAAAAAAAAGGGATAATCCGATCAACAAATATTTCAGTAGGGGTGGGGCGATGTTGTGGAAGAACTGCACACAGAACTGCATGTAGTATTTGGTTCACAAAATATTTATGAAAATCCAAAGGGTGACTGTGCTTCTCAATAAAGGAATTGATAATTTTAAGCTTATTTCTATTTACAACACTACTCAATGGCTTCAAACCAGATCATTTAAATTGCTTTATATTTTTAAGTTTACGGTAAATTAACACAACTGTGTTACAATTTGAATTTATGCTATTTCTTTCCCCCAACTTCTAGCTTAAATTTAGAATAATGGCTTTATTTACGTACATTAGTGAGCAAAATTAACACTAAATGAAACCTTTTTGTCGACATTTCGAGGTCAATTGTTGTCAGTGTGGCATCTGAAAGTAATCACAGCTACAATGGTTTGTGTTGATATGATTAGGGTATATCCGGCGAAACAAACAATTTTTCATTCTTTTTTTTATCATTTGGCTTTCTTATTTACTAAAATGTTGAATTACTTACTTTATTATTTCAAGCCCGGTCCCAACAGTTACGGAACGATTCATACTCTTTATCATTCCGCGTGAAGAAAATAGTTCCAGTGAATACACATTCAATAATTTTAGATATAAAAAGGGGAAAGGGGAAAAGAATAGTTGCTAACACGACAGAAAATGACTATTAAAGCTTAAATTGAAAATAAATCGAGGTTTAAATCGTTATAGATATTGGGTGTTATTTTTCGGTGATGCATTCTACTGAATAGATATCGCTAACTTGAATCTTCAAACAACAATCCCTTTATTAAGTTCAGTAGTAAACAATGATACATTATTTTCTTGTATAACATTATGTCGTTTTACAGGCAGGAGGTTTATCTATGTCTTTGCTTTTTTTTTTTTGCTTTTTTTTTAGATGATGGCATTAGATTTATTTAATGTAGGCCATGATTTATTACCATGATATTTTACGAGAACTAGAATATATTGAATTTTGTAACACATTAATTTTTGTTGACATAAACTAAGGGAATTTCTTTGGTATATTTATTCGTGGATCTATGTTCTAGAATACGTGAGGTCTTTATAAGAGGCAAGTTATCGTGGGGATTAATATTCGTGGATAAAACCCACCACGAAATCGAAGAAAATAAGTATCCCACGAAAATAAATGATTTCACAGTAGTATAAAAAGAAATTATATTCAACTTCAGATAATATATCGTAACATAATTCACATAATCTATGTTTTGTTAAGTATATCGTGTTTTCCAAATTCCAATTTCTGTCTCCATCAAAAACCATTGATCAGTTCTCGGTATAATTCATATGAAAATATCTATAAATGTGTAATGAATGAATAACAATTTTGCTTATTATCTGTAACATAATGCAGTGTTTACATAAAAAAATTAGTAATGTGTTGAGACGAAAACCCCTAGAAGTCACCACAGACGATCTATAAACAAAATATTTCCAGGGAAGGAGAAATCAGCTGAGACTCCTGACGGTCCAGCGTACATGTTTTATCATGTCTAAATACGCCCATGTCTAAGTAATTTTCATGTGGTCTTAAATCGTGCATCCCACAATTACTGTTTATCGACCACTTATATATCTGCATCAAACATCGGTTAAAACGTAATATTGATGTCTCATTTGTCCCCCCTCCCTCGTGTACATTTTTTATTACAAATGTCGAAAGGAAATTTAAATTGCGGCGATACAAATTTCGAAAATATAGATCCGGATTGTAATAAAAATAATATGTTCATGTACATATACAGGTATTCAGTCACTTGAACTTACATGTAACCAGTCAGTAGCTGGTACACGTCATCATATTACACCTATTTATTTGGAACACTACAGAATAGAGCTATCTAGACATTTCAGTCATGCTGAACTAAATTGTATTTCTTGCTTTAATTTGACGTACTTGCCAATTAACTTTAGGTAAACCACCAATCATTATATTATAATCATGGTCCTTTAAATGCTTAAATAGACTTCAGTGCAGATGCAAGCATTCATTTACTAAGAGTCGTAGGCTTTTTTTTTTTGCTTTTTTTTTTGCTCAAAGTCTATAAAGGCTTACATTTTCAAAAAAGAAAATCCTACAATCAGATGAACCATGAACACAATATAATAAAAGATGGGTTACCCTAACCGCTCCTTATGCTAAATAAAAGTTTCATTTCACGGTAATCCACGCCTAGTACTTTTCAATATATACATAAATATCTGCCTTTTTCGTGTTTACTTTTTTTTTCTTCTTCCAAGACAGTACGTCATCGCAGTCTATGGAATGCGGTCACATGACAACAATCAGGACACGTACCTTGTGTGCTGAGCTCTTGACTTACGCATGCAATATCCGGTGTCTTTATCGCATTCAAATATTGGTATTAAAGTCAATTTGATGGTGTGCTCGCCTGTATTTTCCCACCTAGTTATTTGGACACCGGGGTCAAATATTTGCGGAGTATGCGAGTTTCCCAGGCACGCCGGCAATGCGCAGTCCCATCGTGGACCATTATGCAAACATACTGCCAATGCCCCAGTTTCTTTATGTCATCAAAAAATATTCAATTTGGCCGTTCTTAGAAACATGTTTGTTTGCATGTATCCGACAAATACCTCTCTTCAAGGTAGCTTATTTATGTATTTATTTATTTATCTATCTATCTATCTATCTATCTATCTATCTATCTATCTGCTTACTTTTTTTGTTCATTTATTTATTTAATTATTTACTTTTTATTTATTTATTTATTTATTTATTTATTTATTTATTTATTTATTTATTTATTGGTTAAAACGTCCTCGCGAAAGACGGCATCGTAACCGATATTAATATTTATCTATTATAGTTTTCTAAACCTAGAAAAAACATAGCTTGGATTAACTACAGGACTTCGTTTCACTTTTGACTGAAATCTGTCCGTGTCTTGTGACATTTCCACCAAGTGTTCGAAAAAGATAATAGGAAATACCACGAGTGTCTGTTATCAACAGACAGCAAAGGAGTAAAGCAAATAAATCATTATAAATTTCAAATAAATAGATATTGCAAATATATAAGTAACTAAAGAAATATAGAGGATTATTAATATCAATTTTATTTCATTATTTTCATTTTTTTTTTTTTTTTTTGCTTTATTTATTTATTTATTTATTTATTTATTAAGTAGAAATCAATATTAAAATATCTTGAGAAAAAAAATACGATAGTGTCTTTAGTAGTCCTGTTATAGAACAGTGAAAAATATAAAAAGGGTTATTTTCACTGTTTCAAATAGTGAAATTACCATTTTTATTTCACTGATATTTCCCCATAATCCACCGAAAAGTATTAAAAAAGTAACAATACGCTTTATATAATAAACCACTGGTAAAATAGACAAATTGGATAGAGACATTAGATTGACCGCAAACTAACATTTTTTCAAGGATGGCCTTGTCGAAATTTTTCTACAGTTGCGTAAAAAAATTATTCGTAGCGGTAATTCGCTATTCCACTGGGTTTCTATGACGTGTATACAAGCAATTATGCCGCCGTTTTGGATCCTCGATCACGGAGCTTTGAACAACAGAAGGCGCGCTCTTTTAATGATAAAATAGAAGATTACAAATTACGTAATATCCGGGTATTTCAATATTTTTCTAATGCATTGTAAATACATTATTTGTTCTTGATATGAAAAACGGATGACAGAGATTTTATATTGATAGACATCCGGACGTTTTTAGCTTAACACCCTGGAGTATTTTTCCCATTATTTGCCGACCGTTCGAGACGCGATATTATCAATTTGTTTTCCGTTCGAAGCTCAAAATACCTAATCTACCGCATGAAACAGCAATTATTTATCGCGACGATATTGATAAAATGAATCTTACAAACACTGTAATTGAATGTCATTTTTATGTATAATGTGTGAGATATGATATAATTCTATCATATAATTTGATATTATTCTATGTTTCCTGTGAAAATAGTGAGAAATGTCGTGGCTGAAATATCATTCAGTACTCACGGCCTATATAAGCACATGGACAAAAGTTGCCCGTACGTCCATTCTGAAGTAACTTCGGGTTCAATAATGATAATAAATGACGCCAAATCGATTAAATGACGTCAAATCGAATAAATGACGCCAACTCGATTAACAAACAAAATAGAAGTAAAAATTCAGAAAGTTTTGTTGTTGTTGTTGTTGTTGTTGTTGTTGTTGTTGTTGTTTTGCACAATGCCCGTGAAAGAAAAATGTGATATATCTTTTTTTTTGTATAATCATATTTTTGTGCACGAGTAAGGAATAGAAAAAGGTATAATTATAAATATTACTGTGACATATCGTGAATGGTGAAGGCATGTTTTGTCAACACTCGTTATGGAAATGTCCTCCTCGGTGTTGAGAGATCAAGATACGTGCTATCACCCTCCAATGGATGTGATATTTATTGTATTACCATTTAAACTATTTATTTGATTGTTTTATTCTCTCTCCTTGGTTATTTTATTTTCTCGTGTTTCTGAAATTCTCCCGCTGAGGGCCCCAATAATACGACGCTGTGACGTTATTTCTTACGATTTTTGGCGTCACATAATTTTTTATTGGAACCTGACTCAGTCACTTAAAAAACTGGAGGTAGCATTTATAGCAATAAGTATCATACAGATATACAGATATCATCTTCCAGTGTGTGAAAAATAAAATTTACCATTTCACTCCAAAATGAGACGTAAACCTAGGTAAATCAACGAGCACTTCTCGAACACCTAAACTACATGCTGAAGTATAATTCCAAACATAGTTCAATAGGAAAACACATATACTTGAGATTTTCCCCAGTCACTGATTGGTCAATTCAAATCAGCGAATTATACCGAGTATTGCCGATCCTCTGTTGAAATGGTTTATTATCAATCTATCAATGTATCAATGCGATTTTAGCAGAAAATCAAAGATAGTGAGAGTCCTAATGTTGTGATAAGCATAAACTGGAACAGTAAAGGAGAAAGTGTGGCTAGTTATATGAACCGTTTTATTGATTTCCCTCATCAAGTGGATCGTGTAGCTGTAAGGGCCGATCGACATTATTTTATTTGCCATATCATATTAAATTAATCAAGGATATATTTACATGCCAGAGGTGCGAGAACTGCTGCACTCCATTGGCTTACGTCACACAGTTTCATTTATAGTATTTTCGTTGATATTTTTCCCGCCTACGCAAACAGGTTCACGTTTATCTTGCCCGCTAGAGGGCATTGACTTTGGATATCCGGTATTGTCATTTTTCGCATTCAGTTACAATATGTTGCGTTGTAAAAAGAAAGCGACATAAAAAATCGTGTTTCAAATTCAATTTTACCTTACTTTCCCAGAAAAAGTCTTAATTCCTAACTGTGCCGTGATTGATTGACATCCAGTATACAAAAAAAGTACGTATCATTTTTTAAACTAAATTCCCCTAGAGTTTAGGCTAATTTAGGAACCTACCTAGAATATTTTATTCCTTTTATTTCATCTGCACAAATATCTAAGGAACGCATTTTTTTTTTCAAAGTTTGCAACACAGTTTAAACAGAAATCTACTGAGCAACAAATACACAATTTAAACATGAGTTTCATCTCACGAAAGGACAGCCCGATGATTTCATTCCCAGCTTCTTCGGATATGATTTCTACACCACAGTCTCGCGATAATTCTTGTGTCTGGTCATGGCGGAAATACATAACCAGATTTGACGATTTACGTCTGAAGTCGCAGATTTTCGAACGCAATTATATCAAAGAACATGATATACACAGAAGGGAAACTGGTATGTGCTACGTAAGTAAGCGTTTACGTACAAGGTCACATGGTCGGGAGTCAAGTCTTATGTCTGTCCCTGGAGTATTCACGTCATTTGAGGACAAATCTCAGTTTAGTAGAATAGTGTTGTGTTCGAGTTTCAGTCCCTGCAATAATATTTCATCGAGACAGTATTTCACTGAGGCAGTATTTCACTGCGATAATATTTAACACAGTGTTTCATTACGACAGTATTTCAATGAGCCAGTATTTCACACAGTGTTTCATTATAACAGTAGTTCAATGAGCCAGTATTTCACACAGTGTTTCATTACGACAGTAGTTCAATGAAACAGTAGGGCAGCGAATTTATCCATTCAGCTTCGGGAGCCAGTCAGGAGATGGTGTTCATCTTGTTGTCATGAATTTAGATAAAGGATTTTGAGGAAATTGATTTAATTCGAACTACACAAAAATGTCGTGAAATATCCTTTCCGAATAATATTGTGATCACCTTCATGCTTATTTCACATCGTCTGTCAAAAGTGACCCCTTCCACTATCTTCCAATTGTAAAAAAGGACGGAAGGACAGAAAAAAATATATATGAGAGAAAATACATAATATACTTTGTTGAAAATGAAATGAAAACGCTTTTTGATTATTTTAGAGTAAAAAAAATCTTACCTTTTCAATCGTAAAAATGCGTATACCCTTTTGAAAAATGTCACAGTTTAATATGACAAAAAGATATGTGATCTGTGACAGGAAGCTAGACAGGGTAGCCATGCTATCAGAGAAGAGAAATCATACTACATGTACCTACTTTTGCTCATACTCCTTTTCCTACTACTATTACTACTTTTACGTCGGCTACTTTTTTTTTGCTACTACTCCTTCTGTACTTCTGCAACTATTTTTTTTTTGTTGCTGCATCTACTTCTGCTTCGTCTGCTTGAACTACTTCTTTTGTTTCTACTGCTACTGTTACTATTGCTGCTGCTACCATTACTATTGCTGCTACTACTTATACTATTGCTGCTGCTACTTCTTCCATTTCTACTACTACTTCTGCTACTACTTCCACTGCTGCTGCTGCTGCTTCGTTTAGTTCTACTACCTTTGCAACTACTACTTTCCGTGAATGATGTCTTTACGCAGTCTACTGGTGATCGCCGTTTACCGACAAGTGCCATGAAATCAGTCTTTTCTCATGGATACCATCACATGTGGACAAAATACAATAAACATTAGACATAGGCAACAGCCTCTCGAACCTATCTGAGTTCCCTTTGTCCGCAATCACTAATGGGTTGTGCTGTATTCGAAATATACAGACCTCTAGGGGCGACAGATGGATATTCAAGGACATGTTTGTTAAGTTTTGAAGCAACCTACGAATTAAAATGAGACAGAAATTTATGATGCGCCGATATTTGATAGAATCAGTACAAAATATTGATTAATATGCTAACAACAAGAAAAAAAAAAGGCAAGAAAAAACATTTTCTCTCGTTTGTCTTACAAGCATGGTCATAGACATTTATCTTGGAAGATTAATGAACGTTGCGATGTTTGACGCCATTTTCTCCTTCTGAATATTTAATTAGTTTACGGAGGTAGGTGTCGAAAAAGCTTTAAACAGATTTCATTTTAAAGACAACGTTTTTTTTTTGTTTTTTTTTTTTTTTTTTTTTAAGAGGTGTCAGTTTTCCGTGGCGACGTGCATGATTGATGGTTCGGATCTCGGGAGTTAGGGAGTGGGTGGGTAAGAAGAATCAATGACCTTCCAAGCGCAAAGTACTGGCCCAACATAGATTATATTTAGAGATAGGGTTGGTATACTGTAAACTAATTTTCGTCGATTTCATCGAACGGCTTTATTCTGCGATATAGCAGGCAAACCGAAACTCTATTACTTAATTGTACAACACCCAGTCAAATCATTCGATCACTGACCAAACAGTTGAGTTATCTTATGTGTTGAGCACAAAGAAAATATACAAGTACAATTTAACCGACTTTAGGAATGTCGCGGCCGGGGATCGCACCTAAGATCTCCCGGTGAACGGGGCGAGTGGTACTAACCACTCAGCCACAGGGTTCGGTAAAATTACAGTCAAGACTCTTAATATCAGATCAATATCAAAGAAACGACGCATGTTATCTTGTAAGAATGTATGGCAACGGGAAATGAATGGAATCATTTAGTAACAGTCTTGTTTACACAGCCGCTGGGATTTGGTTATGTTATGTACATTAACACTTTTATCCATTAACATTTATCAGTCCGTTTATAAACAACGATGCTAATTACAGGCAGGTACCCGGTGGAATAGATCAAGCAGGCAAATATTTCGGTCGGCGAGATGAAAGGTCGGTATGGAGAAACTCGGAGATTTCATCGGCAAGATCAAAGAGCTGACCATATGGAAGCATGATCGTTATTCAATACTATTAATTGGTCTGGAGATTGTTTAACCCTTTCCCTCATATAGACTCATTTTGACGCCCTCAATAGGTACCACATAAAGCCTGATCTGCAGAAAACCACAGTTAAACCTTAACAAATTTAATTACAAAATCCTCATTTCCAGACCACTGAGGAGCAGCGAACAGCATAAAACCTGATCAGCCTGCGAGTTACTCGCAGGCTGATCTGGTTTTATGCTGTTCGCATAGGTCTTTTCATGGTGTCCTCTATGAGGGAAAGGGTTAAGGCTTAAATCAGGGTTAAAGAATTTTATGACGATGTACGATTTCGTATGTAAATGTGCTAAGAAATAACACATTAATGAAAAAGAAAATATTGTTTTTAATTACATGTACATGTTTTCAGCTGGCATATAAATTAATTAACATTTTCTGTTTTTAATCTCAAGCATGTCGTTCTCTTCTTTATGCAAATTAACTCTTTTTTATTTATTATGTGTAACTATATTTGTAATTATCATACCAGTGTAAGTGATTAATGACTTATAGATCCATATATACATATATAGGGCCGAGTGCTCATTTATACATATTTTCAATTGGTATCATGAAATATTATTATTGTTGTTTTTATTTCTCTACAGGTATATATAGTCATGTTTGAAATCACTTGGAAAATATCTGTGTTAATTTCTCTCTCTCTCTCTCTCTCTTCTTCTTCTTCTTCTTCTTCTTCTGTAAAGATGTTAATGAACAAGTGTACACAATCGACGAAAATTATTTTGACATGCTCTATGGTATGATAATTTCTCTCCCTAAACTCTTCTCTGAAAATGATTGTTCCATTACTTTTCACGCATGTACGTATGTATGTTTACCATTGTTTATGGAAATTGCTATTTTATACCAATACAGATATTGAGTTGAATTGATTTGAACTGAACTATGTCAAAATGATTAACATTATCTACTTTATCTTATCACATGTTACTTGATAATTACTCACTATAATAAAAAGAAAATTTTATCTTTTGTTATTGCAAACAATTCCCATTTTGAGAGTTTTATAGTTATTTTGCTAATTCGATATCCATTTTATTTTCGTGCTGTATGACATATCAGATTTGTTCAAACTTCGTTTTTATGCACATGCGACAATGCAATATAATTATCATGTTTTCGCGTGTCGGAAATAGCTTTCAAATGGAATAAATACAATATTCGTGAAAATATGCAAAATTTGCAATTTCACTGTAATTCGTTATATAAATTCTTATTCTAACCTCACTGAAAGGTGAGTGGATGTGTATCTCGTTTCTTTGCAAAAAAAAAAAAATGAAGAAAAAAAAGGGGGGGGGGGGGGGGGGGAGAAATCAGTATTCTATATGAACTAATTATGAAAAATATGTGACTTCAAATATCTTGATACTGTCCTGATAGACTTCTGTACAGGACGAAGGATGAAACCAGAACCATGAATAGCAAAATCAAATTGAAACAGACGGTGGCATAAACAAACATGCTAACCACTTATCACATCCCCGGGACAGTATTAACGGCAGAAACCTGCAAACACCTCGTTATTTAGAGAACGGGTGCATCTAGCTGACCCATGGTACACGGCCACGGATGTGTCGGACATTTTATCACAATAAACAATGCAATCCTGACTCGAGTTTGGTACTTAAAGCTTAAAACCATAGGAATACAAATCATTTATTTAAGAAAGTTGTATAACAATGTCAAATTATAAATTATACAGTTTTGAGTGATTATTTACTTAAATCAAACTACCATTAGGCTCAGATTTGCATGTTCAATTTACCAACGAAGGCGGTGGTTTTTATTCACCCTGTTGATATTGCTATATTGGTAGTAAAAATACTATAAAATAACCCGGATGTGGCAATTACCGTTCCAGACGGCGGAGTGGTTAGAGCGTCTGCCCCGAAATCGTGAGATCTTGGGCTCGAGCCCTGGTCGCAGTAAGGTCGTGGGTTCGAGCCATGGCCGCGACAGGCCAACCAAAGTCGTAAAATGGTACTGGTATAGGTCCTTAGCATGACGCTCAGCATATATACAGGGTAGTTCCAGGACTAATTATAATAACTTATTTCAATGACACGTAAATCTTCATTTTTTTTTTTTTCATGACAGTGTAATTGACACAATGGTGAAACTAAAAAAAAATATTTCATCATAAAGTTTACGACATTAATTTTGCCATATATATATATATAATGGTGTGGTACCAGACCAGGGTACAAAATGACAGACACCAAATGATACAAAAGGGAAGGTCTCGACTCACTGGTACAAAATGGTGGAATCTATAGTTCGGAAAGCGATGTGGTTCTCACAAATATGCGATCTGGGTTCGATTTCCGACAAGGATGTGAGATGGTAAGTTGTCAGGAGATCGGACGAGTGTCCTCCTATTGTAAGACTGCCATATACGTCACCATCTGTGCGGTCGATTAACTTATGGATGTTGTTATTGTTTGTACCTTACCGGCTTTAAAAGAGTTTATTAAAACAAATGATAAAAAAATAATTAGATTTATGATAGATAAAAAAGAAGAAGAAAAGAGAAAGGACTGTAAGTCTTGTGATAATGTCTGATTAGTGGAAAGTATGAAAACCAACATCACGATCGACAATTCATGTTCGCGTGCTGATTTTGTTCTTCAGGAGTTGTATCCCCTGGATGACACGTTTGCAATTGCTCACTATTGCGATTCACAGGGGGGGGGGGGGGGGGGGCTTTGGGGGCTCAATCCCCCCCCCCCCCCCCCCCCCCCTCCTCCCCAGCTGGCCTGATCATACAATTTTCTAGGTGACTGAAATTGCCTTGATTGGGTAAATGCTTGTGATAAGTAGTGGAAATCCCTATTGTGAGCCCCTTACTGAAATAAAAGTTAGCTAAATGACCAGTCAACCGGGCCGACACCTGCTGTGAGAGCATCCGCTGTTACATTAATCTCAGCTGTCACCTTGGCATAATCATTGTGTCTGCTCTAATCTGAATCAGTCAGACGTTTGTGTGCATGTCACAGATGTCAATTAATGCACTGATAGCGATTAGTATAAATTTTAAGTCATATTTATTGTGCATATTAAAGTAAAATTAATAAACGAGGATGAAATTCATTGTTATATACACTTTTGAAATGCGACCAAAAAAAATCTAACATTTAATTTATGATATTATGGACGGCTTTATTGCTCTCTCCATGTTGGGGTACGGACAACTGCCCCTTAGGACAATTGCCCCTTAGGACAACTGCCCCTAGGACAATTGCCCCTAGGACGATTGCCCCTATGTCTTAATGAAAAAGAGGACAATTGCCCCTACCTATAATAAATGGGTCTATGGATCTATTTTTTAAATGTTTTGATAATATTTTTATATAGTTTGAAACAATAATTGGTTTATAAGCATTGCCCCCACATTTTTGGGGATTTAATTTCTTAATATTTTAATGATATTTTTATATAGTTTGAAATACGAAATGGTTTATAAGTGTTTTATTATATATTTTATTATATATTTAATAATAATAATAATAATAATAATAATAATTATATTATTATTATTATTATTATTACCACAGAAAAAAAAACTTAAATTATTATTAAGGGTTTATGATTGTTCATATTAAAGGAAAGTTTTGAGCATTATATACATAAAAAAATTTAAAAATAAAATTATATTGCTGGTAAAAAATAATAGTCATCAGTAAGTACTCTGGAATCATAGTTTAATTGAGGGTTTGCCATCACAGCCTGATTACCTGAGAATTAACAAGTTTTCACACATTTCATCAAAGTAAGAGTTTAATTACAAATAAGAAATGCAGCATTGTTATTAAGAAAACAAAACCTTTTGCATCCCTTGTTCAATAGAGTACTTGCTAAATCAACTTTTATATAGGTAGGGGTAATTGTCCTAAGGGGCAGTTATCCTAAGTGGCAATTGTCCACAGGGGCAATTGTCCTAGGGGCATTTGTCCTAGGGGGCAGTTGTCCTAGGGGGCAATTGTCCTACACTCCTCCATGTTACAGATTATACGGTGAACATAAATAAATGTATTTAAATAGAAAGGAATCATATTTAAAACAAAAAATGGACAGACATGTCAGTGTTAATAAATTTAATAGAAATATAAATATAACCAAGTTATGCTTTTTTAATAGAGCTCAAAAATATATGTAATACTGTATTGTGTAAAGAAAATAATAACCTTCTCAATCACTTTCATTTTCATATTTAAACTTTTTTTTTCAATTTATTTTTTATTTTTAATGAAAGTTAATACAGCCCAAAAGTCCCCCAGCTGTGCTTAACTTCGAAAGCTAGCCTTGCAGCCAGTGCCATAAAATTTGTACTAATAGCAATATAATCATACAGAAAATATATTTTCACGGATCTAGATATATTTGTTTAGAGGGCTGTGAGTTCGGACCCCGGCTACCATCTATGGTTTTTGTATGAGAGAAATCTTTACGGAGGATGTGAGTCTAGTACTGGTCCTTCACAAGAACGATGGTTAGGTTAACTGCCCACCTGGGTCAAGAATCTTGTCAAAACAGAAGAAAAAAAGATGCATTGAAGTTGATTTTAGGGACAAAAAACATAAAAATGAAGGGGGGAAAAAGGCTGATGTAAACCCCCCCCCCCCCCCCCCCCCCCCAAGCAATAGAACTATTTAGCCCAAGGCTTAGACTTCAATATGTAAATCATATATCTAACTATTAAAAAGCTACCATATTTCCCCAGGATACCCCTCAGAATGCATCTCCGTCACCCTAGAATCAATATTTTTTCCGGGGGAACATGTCCGCCCAAGGCTTAAATTTCAATATATAAATCATATATCTAACTTTAAAAATGCAATCATATTTCCCCCAGAATGCATCTCCTTCATCCTAGAATCATTTTTTTTTTTGGGAGAGCATGCCCCCGGACCCCCCGAGCACTGACATCACAATCATGTCTTTAGCCCCCCGCCCAAGTTGAAATATTCTGGATCCGGGCCTGGTATGCATGAATGTATCATTCATTCATTCATTCATTCATTCATATGTACATAACAAAAACGAAACAGTCCTTTAAGCTACACGTTGGGCTTAAAGAAGCTGAATGTTCAAACTTCGCATAAAAAAGTCAATAAATTTGAAAACGATACATTTTCTGTCTGATTAAGCTGAAATTTGTTACTGGCTGATCCTAGTCAGATAACATAGGCGGTGATTTAATTTGACAGTATTCCATACTTAGATGGCCTCAACTTTTTATATTTTTCAAATATCTAAGCTGATGCTGCATGCACGAACAGCGGCAAATGAAGCACACAAATATATGTATAAATATGGTCACAAAAATGAATGAATGAATGAATGAATGAATGAATTAATTAATCAATTAATGAATAGGTAAATAATTGATTAATCTACGATAGATAAAAAGAAATAAATAAACGGACACACAAATGAATTAATATGTATGAATGAATAAATGAAGATACAAAAACATGCACATAAATAAGATTAATAGATAAATTTAAATGATTAATAATTGAATAGAATAACACACACACACACACACACACACACACGCGCGCGCGCGCACACACACACACATTCTAAGGAAATAAATTATAAAAAAGTAGATACCGTTAGGATAAATAAATCTTAAAAAATAACAACCCTAATAAACCAATAGAAAATAAAGAAATATTTTTTAGTATTACTTAATTGAATATTTCATGATATGAATGCAAGGTCTTTATATTAAAATTCATTGGTGTGATTTTCGAATGTTGGAGCCACGACGATATGACTTGAGCTTAAAGAAGAGTATTTATGATTAAAAATGATTCTAGCCGCATTTATTTTGTTTCTGGGCTATCTATTTCCATTGTTCTACACCATAGACATATTCACCATATGTATGTGTATGTATACGGGTCCGAGTTTCGTTATTTCTTAATTTGCACTCAAAAATAGATCGCAATTTCAATCCTCTACTATTAAAATATGTACCAGACTCCAGAATTTGATTACATCATAAATTATCTATTATGAAAGGCATGTGCCAATCGAATTTATGTATTGACACCATAGATAGTAGGGCCCCTGGTGTGTGTGTGAGAGAGAGAGATAGAGAGAGAGAAAAGAATATTTTGGAATTTCCCAGTTAATCCGGGTTTGTATTGGAAACGGTGGTGCACCGTGAAGCTATAACGGTAAAAGTTTGTATGTACCCCCGGATTAGATGGGAAAAAAACCACATTTGCCGAGTTTCTAAATATTATGCTCCCAACCTCCATCCATAGAAGATATACAAAAGTGCGGTAGATGTAAAGTTACCTCCCTTGTATCTGTGCATACTTCATTCCAAATCGCAGTGTCGATGAACAACTTATGGTGAATTTATATCAATATTATTATTGTCAGAGGTATTTCAGCATTTTACTTATTTCCTCGTGTATATTCATTCTATATAGATGTGAATCAGACATGGATGCAGTAGATCCTTTACGGAGAAATGTCAAGGTCACCATGACAAATTCTCCAAAAAAAAAAAGGTTAATAATGCTTGGAATTAATCCCACATACGATTTATCAGAATCAGAAACCAGTTTATTAGCATCAGAAAATGATTAGATAATTGATTGTTATTCGGCCGAAACAATGCCTTTCTAGATAAAAGGTTTACTGTACAATTATGCTGACTTCATTTATTTGTTTAGCATCATGCACATGTTGTTAATTTTAATCAAACAGTTTTGCATTGATTTCAGCATGAGTAAAAGATAGATATCTTAATTAAGTTGAAAGAACAAAAATAATTTCTTCTAAAACAAAACAAAAAAAGATTTTTTAAAATTAAAAATTAACTTATCATTTTTCCATGTGTCAAAGCGTCATAGCAACATGGACACGGAAATCTAACTTACAGCAGAAAACTATTGGTTGGTCATGTTAGAACTACATTATTTATATATTATCGTGATACTGTGTCGTATCGGACCTATAATATCATAATACATTGTGATACTTTTTTGCTGGTGATACCCAGCCCTATATGTCAATTTGACAAATCATGTCCAGTCATGTTCAAACCCACTCTCACATTACAGGAAGACAAGGTGCATTATGGGAGTATTAATCACTGAAGTGGCAATTAAAAGTTTGGTCTGATTTTGATATAATTTATATACCAATAAAAGTTGCTCATATCCTTGGCATGTCATGATCAGCTTAATACATTTATAAGTGTATCAGAGCTCCACCTGGTTTTGTATTCAAGACTGTCTGCCATGGTAACAGTAACTGTGACAAAGTGGTATCTGGGGATATTCTTTATCTTCAATGATAGTTCTAGTTTTCTTTACATTCATTTGCACACGTGCGAATATCACTTAAGATTTATTAATATTAGATTGATTTGAGAACAGATACAAAATTGAACAGCAAATATCATTGATACATCAATACATATCAGAACCAATCAAGGTATGGATGACAAGCCTAATCGGGCGTGAGATCAGAAGCTGTTTGACATTGGTGTATCAGAATATGTCTTGTTTTTATAAATTGTAAATATCTTAATTCTAATGACTAACAAAATTACTTTGCAGAAATAGCAAGTAAGAAGTATGGTGACTTTTGATGATTGGCTAGAGGTGTGGCAGTGATTGTTGCATGGCCAGTCCATTACGCTGGAAATTTGCTTAACAAGGTACATTATATTGTCATGTATGTTAAATCCCAGACTCATGACACTGGATTGAAAAGTCAATTGCTATGAAGGAGAGGGTAATTAAGTTGCTGACTTTAACACTCACTCAGCCCCTCATCGCATAGGTTTGAATCCCGGCAGGGTCATTTGGACTTTAATGTGAGGAAGCCTTCCGGCTGGCTTGCGGTAGGTCGGTGGTTCTACCCGGATGCCTTCGTGCATTCGGGGTCTTCCTCCACCTTTAATTGGCTGGCCGTCGCTATATGACTGAAATACTGTCGAAGCAACGGTAAACTCAAATATCAAGTCAATTGCTATGAATCTTTTTGCCATACACATGCTGTGAGTGACTGGGAAAGGAGGGATCTAGTGCCATAGTCTTATTTGAATAGAAAATGTCACATTGAACTTTTCAAAGAAGTCATTTAAAGGTAATCAATCCATCAATTAGGTTATAATCATGGTCCTTCAAATGCTTAAAAAGACTTCAGTGCAGATGCAAGCATCCATAGACTTGAAGTTTTAAGCTCATTTGCACAAAGTCTTTTTATAGGCTTGCATTCACTACAAAATTCCCATGATCAGTTGATGGACCATGATCACAATTTAATGATGGATGGATTGCCTTAAAATGATAAATATCTGAATATTAATGCCAAAAGTATGTCCACTTATATGTTGATAAGAGTTATTTTACAATCACTGATAATGAACTTAAAAAGTGTGTGTTGCTTCCTTCTAGATGATACAGTTATTTTGCTTAAACTTTTATGTCATAAGTATATTGTGAAAGAAATTCTTACCACTCATACTAATACCTCTCAATAGTTAACGTTGGACCAGTACTTTGCACCTGGGAAAATCATGTAAAATTCATTGCCACTAAACTGAGTTTTGAACCTACAAACTGCGTAACCAAGTCGGTATGGGCTATGGTTCCCTATCACAGCCTTGTTTAACCCTTTATCTCATGAATATTCATAAACAAATTTAAGACTTGATGAATTTTAATTTACAGAACTTAAAATAATATATGAAATATAATGGAATTTTAATTGTTGTGGAGTTTTAGAATGTGAGCTAAAATACTGTATGAGGAAACAAAGAAAAAGCTGATCATGATCTGCTTTGTTTGTCCTTGCGTCAAAACAAGTTTTCCGCTAACTGGTTACATACCAAATTCTTTTAAAATGGCCTCGGGAATGGCTGCGACATACCAAAGTCGTAAAAAAATGGTACTGGTATAGCTCCCTTGCTTGGCGCTCAGTATATAAGGGTAGTTGCAGGACTGGCTGGCCTTGTGTCAGGATAATGTGACCAGATGTGGTATCATGCCACGTCTGTGGCATGATACTGCAATGTGACAGCACTATATCTGTCTCAAGTAGACATCGTCTCCAAATGACTGAAATACTGTTGGTGGGACGTTGAATCCAACACTCAAACATTTAAAATGGTACTAGTATCTCCCTGCTTGTCTATGGTGTGATACTGCCTGTGACAGCACTATATCTGTCTCCAAATAGACATAGCCTCCAAACCTGCCTTAAGCAGTCAGTCAAGGGAACAAGAAAAAGTGACCACTTAACAGAGGTGACCGCTGAATGAAGGTTAAACATATAACAAAATGATATAGTTTGGTTATATTAAAACTGACCACTAAATGCAGGTGGCAGCTATTACAGGTTGAACTGTATTTCCTTCACTTTTTACTTGTCTCTCTATCAACATGAATATACATGTCATAGAAAAGTGTTTCACTTGGTGTGTTAAGTATACACATGTAATTAGTTTCTGTGTCATCTTAACCCTTTCCCTCATAGAGGAAACCATGAAAAGACCTATGCGAACAATATAAAATCAGATCAGCCTGCGAGTAACACGCAGGCTGATCAGGTTTTATGCTGTTCGCTGCTCCTCAGTGGTCTGGAAATGAGGACTTTATGATTAAATTTGGTAAGGTTTAACTGTGGTTTTCTGCAGATCAGGCTTTATGTGGTACCTATTGAGTGCGTCAAAATGAGTCAATATGAGGGAAAGGGTTAAGTAAGCAGAGGTAGCATGCAGGGTCACTTCACCATTTTTCTGTCTGTCACACTTTTTCCATCATGCTTCTCTCAGCAAGTGACACAGCCATGTGTTTTAAGGAACAGCTCTTGTTTTAAAAAGAATCAAATTAAAATCAATATTTACAAGAATGTCACTTGGCATAACCTTACGCTGATGACAATTTAGGCACCTTCAATTTGAATGTGAAACTCTCCCTAGTGTCAAGAAAGATTCATTCTTAATTATTTTTCCGCTTAAGTTTTCAATACTTTTGTAAGGATTTATTTAATGCTTTTTGGTATATAAATATTGATAAATATTAGTGGATTATTTCCTTATAACTTCACTGTTTTTGAACAGTGAAATTATCAGGAACTTGAACCCGACCCTATGTTATAAACTGATCGGAGCGTCATAAGTGCTGGGTTTTACGCAAGAAATGACGTCATAAATAATGTCACGCACAGGACGTAATCCAGCCAATTTTGACGTCTTTTGTGAATAAAAACAGCTAATTTCTGGCCTTTAAAGCATTAAATAAAAAGAAAAATTGTTTGTTTTGGTGAAAGATCAATGTATAATTTCATTCGTGAACATAAAAAGATGCATTTTCATGGCTTCGCCACTCGTGAAAATATCACTTTTTCTGTTCACTCAGTGAAATTATCAATCGATCTTACACCAAAACAAACAAGTATCCTCTATATATTATGTTAGATATTGATATATATTAATAATAATAATAATAATGTATATTAATTGATAAAATGAGGTAAAGGATAATTACTTACTGCGTTGTGTTTCAGGGCCTTCATGCTAATATGTAAGAGCTGATGTCCAGTTGTAATAATAACTACAATAATCTGGCAAATCTGGCAAATCATGGCTTCTGAAGAGGACCCTGTTTCTACAAAAGTTTTCATGAATGATTCAGTTTTAAACTGGTTTAATGAAAGATTGTTATCAGAAGAAAAAAATCAGAAATGAGAATTTTCAACCGATCAACAGATTTCCCCCTTTTTTTAACATGGTCAGATTCATTTTAGAGGTCACTGTATTTGAAACAACTCCCTTGACCCATAACCCTCCCGTTTCTATGTGTCTCTTTGACATTCTCGTCCCTAGAAACTGCATCAGGCTCTTCTCTAATTCTGTCATTTGCATTGGGAATTGTTTACAATGAGTTCCAAGGCAGAGGATGATAAGACATGTGTGTTTTGTGGAAAGGAATTCACCAAGCCAGCTAGCTTGAAGCGGCATATGTTGATACATACTGGTGAAAGGCCATTCGAATGTGAAATCTGCAGTATGCGGTTCACTCAGTCAGCAACTCTCAATCAACATTTGAGGACTCACACTGGGGAATGCCCCTTCATTTGTAATATCTGCAATGCAGGTTTCAAGCTGAAAGGAAATCTTAACCGGCACATGAGCATACACACAACTGAGACGCCATACAGTTGTTCGGTGTGCGATAAACTGTTTAAACGGTCCGGTTCATTAAAAAGACACATGATTCTTCATTCCGGAGAGAAGCCTTTCAGCTGTGGTCTATGTGAACGGAAGTTTTACAACGCAACACATTTACGACAACATATGGGTGTTCACACGGGGGAACGTCCGTATAAATGTGGATTGTGCGATAAAAAGTTCAACAAAATGGGAAACTTGAATATTCACATGCGTATTCATACGCAGGAATGCCAGTATACATGTGAGGTATGTGGACGAAAGTTTAACCAGTCCGGCAGTCTGAAGCAGCATTTACGAATCCACAGCGGATTGAGGCCGTACCAATGTGAAGTGTGTAAAAAAAGATTCAGTGTGTTATCTAGATACAATCAACACAAAAACGCATCGCATGCAGGTAAGGATCCGCATGTTTGTAACGTTTGTGGGAAGAAATTTTGTCAAGAGGACCAACTTAACAAGCACATTTATATTCATTCTGCGGATAAACCTTTCAAGTGCCGGATGTGTGATAAACGGTTCACCCAGTCTAGTCATTTACTGAGGCACGGCAAGATACATTCTTCCGATGGTTCGTTTGAATGCAGTGTATGCTGTAAAAAGTTTAGTGAAGAAAACTCGATGTTGAATCATGAGTGTAAGAGGGATGTGGATAGTGCTCTGTTGCTGAGTGAAACTTTGGCACTTGAAGATGATGCTGTGGATTCATGTAATGATGCCAAACACACCGTTGATTCTCCAGTTGATATAGTGAATAGAGAGACAGATGAAGAAGATATTGCAGATGAGGAGGATATTGGTTCAGATGTCCAAGATGAGTTAGAAGAAGATGAATGCTCTGATGGGGAAAGGGCTCTAAATGAAGGTATGTGTTCAGATGCTAAAACTGTTTTAGATGGGAACGAGTGTTCTGATAATGAAACTGATGTAGATAAAGATAATTATTTACATGAGGAAAAAGATGATGTTGATGAAGAAGACATTGAAGGTGATTGTTAAGGCAGGGGATGTAAATGCAATGTCATTTTACTATAATAGTTAAAACAAGTTAATGATGAAACTGATGGAAATAATAATAGTTAAATAGCATATTGATGGATGAAAGTGAAAAGGTTCTAAGTTTTACTTAAAATTACTTTTTATAGAGAACAACTGGAAATGTTATTATATAGCATTAATGAAAAATGTATATATATATATAAGTTTTTTATTATGATTTTGTTTCTATTTGATATTATTTTATTTTAAATTTGTCCAATAGTTCTAAGAGATATATATTTTTTTAATGTGAAAGAGTTCCAAGTGACTTAAGTCACTTAGAACTTTTTTTGCATTCATGAAATTATGCGAATAAAGTTCTACTTGGTTTTATTTCTCACTATCCTAAGGTAACTGAAGAATGTAGTTAGAATAAACAAAATACAGATGAAAACTAGGTGAATAATGAACCTTTTAGGAAGATTTGTTTCAAAAACATGTTACTGAGACTTTTTTCACAATTTTCAGTGTAAAGAAGTTCATAGTAAAATTTTCGCTATTTTTTGTTTGTTAAACTTATCCAAGATTTCCCTCTATGTGAAAAGTATTAGTGATTATTCATTCGTATTTTAGAGATTTTAATTTTAAATTGTAAACTTCAAACTGACAAAATAATAAAGTTTTAACCTTCTCCAGAAAAAGTTTTCTAAAATGTACTTAAAACCTTTTTGTATTAACCCTTCGATATGGACCTTAGGAAAATTAAGACTGGTTTTGCTGCCAAAGGCATATTGATTGATATTGCATGTAACTGCAGTCCTACAACAACAATGTTTTAGTATTAAAAAAAACACTGGTGTAGACATTTCATGGTATCTTGTCAAAAAGAATTATTACAATAATACATTAACTTAATAAAAAAAAAAAATAAGAATCAATTTTCTGTAAACTCAGTTTTTTTTTTATCCAATTGTCTTAAGACTATTCTTTTTAAGTTTATGTTTTTGGGACATGTGTAATTGACAGCCCCAGGATTATAAATCCAGGACTCTGTACCTAAATACCAGACCATCTAGCTAGCCTGTGATTGAATAATATATAACAATATGCTTGTTAAATTTGTTTCGGCAACCATTTTACACTTGCATAAAACCAATTTTGTTTAATATACCGGTAGATATCAGTGTTGTAAAAATAAGAGTGTATGGACCATTTCAGTTTTGCCCTAGCTTTGCCCATTGTTAAATGCTTGATTTTCATTCATGGCTATGTCAACAGTACTGCAAACTAAACATTTTGCTTTTTTGTGTAAACTAGGTCAACCTTTGATGACATCATTACCATTTTAGCTTTTGGTGATAATAAGATCATTAGATTTTGAATATTAGAATATAATTGTAAAAATTGGAAAGTTCTTTTAGTTAACAAAGCGGTATCCAGGCATGCATACCAAGATCATACAATGCTACATATACTGCAGTATGTACCATATTGTTTTGCTGTACAAATCAAGATATTAAAGAACACTTAGACCAAAATTCTGGTTGCTGTGGTGACGGAAAAATTATGCACCCCACCGGTAGGGGTCTCATGTGTTGCATGCAACACCAGTTTCTTGTACTTACTCTTATATAACCTTGATAAAGAGTGCTGAACAGTTTAAAGTTTGTAGAGCGGAAATGAATACATGTGCGTGTGACTGGATGTCTGAGGCTAGTTCATGGATAAATATGTTTGAAAAAATCATGAGAGGAAAAAAAAAATCAAAATAAGTGAGATCTTGTCC
>CM037777.1:9049426-9099426 GCA_021229015.1 Solen grandis
AGATTTCTCGCATACAAAAACCATAGATGGTAGCCAGGGCTCGAACTCACAGCCCTCTAAACCAATACATCTAGATCCGTAAAAAAATATTTTTTCTGTATGATTTATATTGCCATCAATACGATTTTTATGGAACTGACTGCAAAGCTAGGTTGCGAGTTCTAGTACATCTGTTGGACTTTTTGGCTATATTAAATCTCATTAAAATAAAAAATTAAGTGAAAAAAAGTTTAAATATGAAAATGAAAGTGATTGAGAAGGTTATTTTTTTTCTTTGCAAAATACAGTGTTACATTGGGTTCTATTTAAAAGCACGAATTTGTTACATTCCTTTAAATTTATAAACATTGACATGTCCTTTATTGTCCATTTGTTATTTTAAATATGATTGCTTTCTATTTGAATGCATATGTTCACCTTATAATCTGTAAGAAAGAGATAGAAAGAGAGATAGAGAGAGAGAGAGGAGCACTAAAGCCGTCCATAAAATCATAACATAAATGCAATTTTTTTTTTTTCTGCAGTTTAGATGTATATGTAACATTGGGTTTAATTTGATCCTCGTTTATTAATTTTACTATAATATGCACAACAAATACAACTTAAATTTATTCTAATCGCTATCAGTGCATAAATTGATGTTTGTGACATGCACACCAGCGTTTGACTGATTCAGATTAGGTCAGACACAATGACGTTGCCAAGGTGACAGCGGAGATAAGTGTGACAGCAGATGCTCTCACGGCAGTGGTCGGCCTGGTTACTGGTCATTTAGCTAACTTTCATTTTAGTAAGGGGCTCACATTGGGGGTTTCGACTACTTACCACAAACATTTATCCAATCAAGGCAATTTCAGTCACCTAGAAAATTGTATGGTCAGGCCAGCTGGGGCGGGGGTGCCGGTTGGCTTCAGCCCCCTAAGCCGCCCCTCCCCCTCACCCGGGCCTGCATTTTACACATTTTCTGATTTCAACTTAATAACACATGTTCTAATAGTATTAAATATTGTTCGTAACTTCGTGAATATATGTGTCACGGTTGATTCAAACGGGGTACTGAACACGTTTTAAATTGTGTACCTGTGTTGATTTATCAATCCGTGTTGCCTATGAAATATGTATAATTTTGTACAAATGAAGCGCTTGAATATCGATAAAATGACATAATAAACCCTGGATGGAGTTGTGGTGAATATTTGTCAATCGTTGTTGTCGCGGTAAACGTTTTTTTGCGTGTGATATTTAGTGAATTGTGAATAAATTCAAGGTCGAGATTCATTGAAATATTCAATATTGGTGTAGACATAACTTGTTTAAACGTGAAAATCTAGATATGACTTATGTAAATGTCGCAGATGGTTGTTGTGAGCGTATTTCACGGGTGAGATATGTTCACGCACTCGTTGAGAAAAGTTCGGGTTACGGGTTATTCCTGTAGTTTATAATGCGGAACGTATCTCACACTTCACAATTGTTGTAATCATCTCGTTGAAATTGACCAATGGTAAATTGTGTATATGTGTTTTGTCGTGTGATTGGCTGTATGCGTGGTAAAGATCATTTATATTGAACAATGGGTGGTCTTGGTACGGCATTAGAGGTCTTGATTCAATTGGGACAGCATCGATTACCTGATCTTACCTGTTGTTCATCTACCGGGGTATATGTATGTGGCTTTGCTGAATCGGGGGTAAATTATTTTATTATTATATTTTCTTAATATCTTATTTTTTTTTTTTAATGTTCACTTATTTAGATAATATGATATTTGGATATCATAATATTAATCATGTATGTCTATAATTTAATTTGTTTAAGAAGAGCAAAGTTGTAAATAAATGCATAGCATTATAAATATATGCATTTATTCTGAACTGTTTAAGACGCTCTTCCCTAGATGAATAAATATTATCCAGATTCCTTCTACTCGTCTTTTTGAACCCCCTTCTACCTGTGACATAAATATGAAAGAAAGGTAAAGAATAATATCATTTGGCAAATTTGCATACAAAGGGAACACTCGTTTTTCAGAAAAACAATGGAATTTTCGTTTGATTTCGATGCAATATGCCGTACATGACAATAGTAATATGCCGTACACCCGGTTGTCACTAATTTCTAAGCCGCCGTACAGTAAAAGAAAATGATATGAATAAGATTCTGTCGTTGATTAGAATCAAAGATAGGAAGAATTAACATCTACATCAATATTAGATTATGATGGATAATACCTGGCCATACATGCTATTATTAAGCTGAAATGGAACTGAAGTTGACAGATATAACTTTTTGCCGATACTAGATGACATGTTTAAGAGCAATCTAAGGTATATGACAGTGTTTCAGAATAATTGTTTGTTTGATAGACGGCGAAACTTGTTATGGATGAATACATATATGATTGTGCATGTCAGATTCTTAGAAACGTGAACATTTCGATAAAACATACCCTTAGGTCAATCTTCGCTCGACTTTTTCTCGCTTCGCTTTGTAATAATATCCAGTGTCACTCCCATACGGTGAAAACATGATAATTATGATAAATGTAATACAAAGTAGATATCATCAGCTAGGATGTGACTACATCATTTTCAAATGTAGTCCCTAACAGATGATACAAGCAACTACATACATACCTGTAAACACAAACATAAATTGAGACAGACAATGTACATACTCGTACAAAAATTAATTCATTTACAGGAAGTGGTGGACAATATGTCAAACAAAGAGGAGCCGGTGGTCAGCCATCCCTTTCCCAGGGATTCCAGGAGTGTTTTGAGACTGAATGTGAGCCATGTGGCGAGAGTGGCAACTTAGTAAAGGCAGAGGGATATTGTGTCACATGCAAAGAATTCTTGTGTCCAAATTGCATAATGTGCCACAAAAGTATGAAGATGTCGAGAAGACACAAAATACAGGGACCGGATGAAATGCCAAAAACGAAGCCTTCCGATGAAGAGGATAATGTTGACCTTGCAACACAAGATGAACCCTCATCTTTATGCAAATCTCATAAGAAGGAGATCATCAAATACTTCTGTAAAGATCACAAGACCGTATGCTGCGTAGATTGTGTCACACTGTCACATAGAAGTTGTCATAATATTCTTCTAGTTAATGAGGTCTGCAACGACGACACGACTTCAACAGAACTAAAACATTTCTTGCAAAGACTGAACGGTGTGGCTGATGGCTTTCGAAACTTACTCGAAATGGCGGAAAATAACCGTATGAAAATAGAAGAACAAAGGGAAAAATTACTGCAAGATGTCAGAATATACAAGGAATCCATTATTGAAGCAATCAATAAACTTGTACATGTAATTGAGACGACAGTGGAGGAAAAGATAAAGGGAGATAAAGTAAAGACGGAGGAGCTCGCTAAGTGTTGCAGCACTATCCAAAACAGCATTGAAGCAATGTCCACTGAATTTGAAAGCCTTCAGAATAGCAAACAGAAATCCGAGAAATTCATCCGGATGAACCAATCAGAAAACCAGCTCGACGAATGGGAAAGGAATAAACAAGAAATGGCCACAAATACCTATCTCAGTCATGTCGACTTTTGTCCAAGTTTGAAACTTAGAAAGACCTTTAGGGAGATAAAAGAAATCGGACTGCTAGTAGAAGAATCAGATGCCGGTAAATTAATCCTTTTTTTCATGACTGGTAAACAAGTGCTCTTTAGGGCGTGTTATTCTAACATTTTGATTCATTTTTTTTCTGAAAATTGTGTATCTTATTAGTTCAAAACTTTAGTACGAAAATCAGTAATTGAGCCAACACTGAATTCTTTTTTCTTCTTAAAATATTAAGAAAACCTTAAATTTGATTACTAAATTAATCGTTACAGCAAATCTTTCACCAATATTAAAAGTATATAAACTTTAGTTTGATGACTAACTACATGTACAAATATTTTATTCACATTATTTAAATTATATTTTACAACTGGTTTGTGACGGATACAATTACGTATTAACAGAACAGTGTGAAGCTTGTAAGACTGTGACCCTGAAGACAAACATGCAGTCTCTGAGCTGTGGCCACAGTTGTTGTGACGTTTGCATACCTGATGCGACAGAGAACAAACGAACATGTCCCATGTGTGGCTCCGTAACAGGTAAGACGACATGTTTACGAATCATGGTACACTGCAATGAATTTCATAAATTCTTGTTTGTGAGGCAGATTCAGAGTCTTTTAACAAGTTAAACTCATATACCGTATTAGGTTTATGCGAACATAAATGGCGTAAATGAAAGTGCTGTTTGAACAGTGAATGCTTGGTCTACGCCTTTTCATTACTTCGATTTCGATGATTATAAATATCTATGTCACAACCATCCCCTACAAATTTGCTTTGACCATTTAATGTTTTATTTAGTCGTCATTACAGTGGCCATTAGTAGGTCCCTTAACGTCTTACACCACAGAAGGGAAATAAATATATTACCGTCTGGACACATCGATGATTCATATGTTCACATACAGTGTACCATCAATAACAAGATGAATGATTGTTATGGCGAAAATATAACCTTTCAAATATACTTCCAACTAATGAGTTTGCATATAAGCTAAAGAAGATGAGTCGTTTTCTTGATTTTTATTTAATTAGAAATCTCTGTATCAAACAATGGCCATGAATGAAATACTGTCGATGGGACGTTAAACCAGCCAACCAAACCATGATTTTTCCGAAATTGTTCGTAGTTAAGTCAGATATCCAAACAAATATAAGTACTTTAGACTATAACTAAAAGATATTTGAATTATGAATGTACAGCAGTATAAAGACGACCATGGTTACACAGCTTGTAAAAACATTCATTTTAGTTTGTTTTACGGTCCTAAAATTTATTCATGCGATGTTACACATATGCTCATATTTAAATTCAGATATATAATATCAACTAAAGAAAGTTAAGTAATTTACATATCCTCCACCTTTAATATAACCGATGGCATTATTTGAATATCTTAAAGATGGTTTGTATAAGTCTAGCACGGGGTTATGCTAAGGAAGATACTGTTGTTTTTATTTTCTTCCAAATCCTGATCACAATACCAAGTGCTCGTAAAGTCTGATGACCTAAAGGAAATAAATAGCTTATAGTGTTGATGTGAATATATTAATCCGAATATTTAGAATACACAATATAAATGACACGGTAAGCAAGAAAACAAACATACAAAACCATACTGTTTTCGTTTATGGTTACATTTGGAACATTAATCACATTAAGATATGGGGAAAATTTATAAGATAATAGTGACAGAAAAAGAGACTGATTGAAACGCATATTTATTGAAAATGCATGTGTGTTCTGCATCAGAAGTTGACAGGTGTCAGTACAAGTGTTTTATTCGTAATAGATTACGATTACTGTTTAGTAGCCAGTAAACCATATGTAGGTAGTCCTCATATGTCAAAAGAACTAATTCTGCGATAAAATCTCATACATAATGTTGTGTATACTTGTTTCAACAATAGCCAGGGTTTTGCGAGTAGTTGATTAATTCCATTATGACAAAAGTGGAACTATTTTTAAATCAGTACAAATAAATTTTATGATTACATACTAGTATATGTTAATAAACTGTTAAGCAAAAGCATCGTGCAAATAAGCATTATCACAGCTCTTATATTAGGTTTATCGAAGATCCTTTTGTTCTTAGGGCTTTTATTATATTTTTGTTGAATTTTACATCAAAATGGCAAAGGCACAATTCATTTCAATCGTTATAAAATTTTAAAAATGACAATAGTTTTAAATATATATATATATATATATATATATATATATATAAACGGATGCCAAACTCTGTAATCAGTTTTATTAATTACATATTGCAGCAGATGCAAGAACACTGTAGATCAATCCAGTATTTCAGACCTGGCATGTCGACACGAGGTTTGTCTTACCTGCACAAATCAGATGATTGCAAACATGTCTCCCTGTGCAGACTGTGGCATGATTACAGGTGAGAAGCATGTTTGACTTGTTTCAGCCTCCATGTTATCAACCAGGGTAGTGGGAAAATTGGAGATGTCTTTAGTTGGAGGCTAACCATGGCGTCAGCTGTTTATCTTCTGTGCATTACATCCCCGAAAATCTATTCAAATTAATGTCACTCCTTTGAATCTGTCGAGTAGTAATGTTACTAGGAATGAAAACATTTATTCATCGGTTGGTTTATTGAAGTGTTATGTTCATATTTAAAAATAAACAAGTATTATTAAGAAACAGTAAAAATCGTGTTACATGTACACGCGTTATTTACAGTAGACAGATGTCAAACCAACTGTCATCTTCTTTTAGAGTAAAAACAAATAATGTAACGGAATGGTTTATATAAATGCATGTTCGCTACCGCTTATTGTTTGATATTTTCTCCAAAATTTGATTGTCTCTTAAAACTTCATGGTCAGACAGATGTCAAACCAGTTAATTTACATGTATTAAACCAAATGTATGTATACTTAAGTTCTAAAATTTACTTTTGTATACTCTAAAATATCAATTTTGAAAATTATATTTATTTTCAATCTGTTGAAAGAGCGCTCGTGTAAAACAATGTAGATAGAATCATATCTTGCACTCATATTCTCCTAGCAAATATCCTATAACTGAAGGAAACATTTTTTATGATTGTAGAATATATTGATCACAAAAGCAAAGGTAACATTTTGGTCTCGGAATAAAATATTACAATTCCATGCAAATATTGTACAATTGTGTGATCGGATATTTTTTTAATCGCCAACATCTGAAGAATCAAATTCGTTTCGTTTTCTAAAGCATATTTACGTTTATTCTATGATTAAGTATGCGTATGTTCTAATGGTTGAAGGGTGAAGGATTACATTGGGTAAGTAGTTGTTTTTTGTGTATGTACATCAGTATAAAGACGACCTTTCTTACACAGGCTTTAAATTGTATTTAATAAAGCAACATCTTAATCTCTCAGCCCCTCACCGCTTAATTAATGTCTTTCCTTTGAAGATAAGTTGAATCTATCGAGTAAGTAATGGTTTATTGCAATGTTATGTTCATATTTAAAAATAAACAAGAAGTGTTAAAGAAAACAGTCAATATATTTAGAATACACAATATAGATGACACGGTAAGCAACAGAAAAAGAGATTGATTGAAAGGCATGTTTATTGAAAATTCCTGTGTGTTCTACTTCAGAAGTTGACAGGTGTCAGTACAAGTGTTTTATAAGCAAAATATTACGATAACTTTTAAGTATCCAGTAAACCATATGTAGGTAGTCCTCATATGTCAAAAGAACTAATTCTAACTGTGATAAAATCTCATACATAATGTTGTGTATACATTTTTCAATAATAGCCAGGGTTTTGCGAGTATTTGAATAATTTCATTATGACAAAAGTGGAAATATTTTTAAATCAGTACAAAATCATTTTTTATGATTGCATACTAGTATATGTTAATAAACTGTTAAGCAAAAGCATCGTGCAAATAAGCATTATCACAACTCTTATTTTTATGTTAAACGAATTTTATTTTGTTCTAAGGGCTTTTACTATATTTTTGTTGTATTTTACATCAAAATGGCAAAGGAACATTGTATTTTAATCGGTATACAATTGTAGTAATTTTTAAATATATATGCAACCAATTTTGTTTTACAGCCCGTGTATGTCGAGAATGTGCATATGAAGGTTGTTTTACCGAAAAAAATAACGTCTTAAGATATGTAACATGTACGTGTTTTTAATATATTCACAGTTAATTGCTCCAGATGCAAGACCGCGGTAGACCAATCCAGTATGTCAGCCCTGGCATGTAGACACGAGGTTTGCCTTACCTGCACAAATCAGATGATTGCGAACAAGTCTCCCTGTACAGACTGTGGCAAGATTACAGGTGAGAAGTATATATTTGACTTGATTCAGCCTCTATGTTTCCTAAATTGTTCATAGTTAAGTCAGATATCCAAAGAAATATATGTATATTAGACTATAACTAAGAGATATTTGAAGTATGTACGTACAGCAGTATTAAGATGACCTTTGTTACTCAGCTTGTAAAATCATATTTATTTTAGTTTGTTTTATGGTCCTTAAATTTATTCATGCGATGTTGCTACACATATGCTCATATTTAATTTTTCAGATATATAATATCAACTAAAGAAATTGAAGTAATTTAGATATCCCTCACCTTTTATATAACGGATGGCATTATTTGAATATCTTAAAGATGATATTTGAATATCTTAAAGATGATTTGTATTAGTCTAGCTCGGGGTAATACTAAGGAATATGCTGCTTTTTCTTCCAAATCCTGATCACAATACCAAGTGTTCGTAAAACCTGATGATCTAAAGGAAATAAATAGCTTATTGTGTCGAAGTGAATATATTGGTCCGTATAATTAGAATACACAATATAGATGACACGGTAAGCAAGAAAATAAACATACAAAACCATACTGTTTTCGTTTATAGTTACATTTTGAACATTAATCACCATTAAGGTATGGGTATAGTTGTGAGATAATTCTGACAGAAAAAGAGGCTGATTGAAACGCATATTAATTGAAAATGCCTGTGTGTTCTACTTCAGAAGTTGACTGGTTTCAGTACAAGTGTTTTATAAACAAAATATTACGATAACTGTTAAGTATCCGTTAAACCATATGTATGTAGTCCTCGTTTGTCAAAATAACTAATTCTAACTGTGATAAAATCTCATACATAATGTTGTATATACATGTTTTCAACAATAGCCAGGGTTTTGCGAGTATTTGATTAATTTCATTATGACAAAAGTGGAAATATTTTTAAATCGGTACAAAACTAATTTTTATGATTGCATACTAGTATATGTTAATAAACTGTTAAGCAAAAGCATCGTGCAAATAAGCATTATCACAACTCTTATTTTTAGGTTAAACGAAACTTATTTTGTTCTAAGGGCTTTTACTATATTTTTGTTGCATTTTAATCGTTATATAATTGTAATAATAACAATAGTTTTAAATATACATGTATATGCAACCAATTTTGTTTTACAGCCCGTGTATGTCGAGAATGTGCATATGAAGGTTGTTTTACCGAAAAAAATAACGTCTTAAGATATGTAACATGTACGTGTTTTTAATATATTCACAGTTAATTGCTCCAGATGCAAGACCGCGGTAGACCAATCCAGTATGTCAGCCCTGGCATGTAGACACGAGGTTTGCCTTACCTGCACAAATCAGATGATTGCGAACAAGTCTCCCTGTACAGACTGTGGCAAGATTACAGGTGAGAAGTATATATTTGACTTGATTCAGCCTCTATGTTTCCTAAATTGTTCATAGTTAAGTCAGATATCCAAAGAAATATATGTTATAGACTTACTAAAGATTATTTGAAGTATGTACGTACAGCATTTTTAAGATGACTTGTTACTCAGCTTGTAAATCATATTTATTTTAGTTTGTTTTATGTCCTTAAATTTATTCATGCGATGTTGCTACACATATGCTCATATTAATTATTTCAGATATAATAATATCAATAAAGAAATTGAGTAATTTAGATATCCCACACCTTTTATATAACGGTTGGCATTATTGAATATCTTAAGATGATTTTGAATATCTTAAAGAGATTTGTATTAGTCTAGTCGGGGTAATACTAAGGAATATGCTGCATTTTCTTCCAAATCCTGATCACAATACCAAGGTCGTAAACCTGATGATCTAAAGGAAATAAATAGCTTATTGTGGTTCGAAGTGAATATATTGGTCCGTATATTAAATACACAATATAGATACACGGTAAGCAAGAAAATAAACATACAAACCATACTGTTTCGTTTATAGTTACATTTTGAACATAATCACCATTAAGGTATGGTATAGTTGTGAGATATTCTGACAGTAAAAAGTGCTGATTGAAACGCATATTAATTGAAAATGCCTGTGTGTTCTACTTCAGAAGTTGACTGTTTCAGTACAAGTGTTTTATAAAAAAATATTCGATAATGTTAAGTATCCGTTAAACCATATGTATGTAGTCCTCGTTTGTCAAAATAACTAATTCTAACTGTGATAAAATCTCATACATAATGTTGTATATACATTATCACAAATCACTTTTAGAAATAAAGTGCAAATAAGCATTATCACAACTCTTATTTTTAGGTTAAACGAAACTTATTTTGTTCTAAGGGCTTTTACTATATTTTTGTTGCATTTTAATCGTTATATAATTGTAATAATAACAATAGTTTTAAATATACATGTATATGCAACCAATTTTGTTTTACAGCCCGTGTATGTCGAGAATGTGCATATGAAGGTTGTCTTACCCGAAAAATAACGTCTTAAGATATGTAACATGTACGTGTTTTTAATATATTCACAGTTAATTGCACCAGATGCAAGACCGCTGTAGACCAATCCAGTATGTCAGCCCTAGCATGTGGACACGAGGTTTGCCTTACCTGCACAAATCAGATGATTGCGAACAAGTCTCCCTGTACATACTGAGGCAAGATTACAGGTGAGAAGCATATATTTGACTTGATTCAGTCTCCATGTTATCAACCACGGTAGTGGGTAGGTTGGAGATGTCTTTAGTTGGAGGCTAATCATGGCGTGAGCTGTATTTCTTCTGTGCAATACATCCCCGAAAACCTATCTATATTAATGTCACTCCTTTGAAGATAAATTGAATCTGTCAAGTAAGTATTGGTTCTAAGAATGAAAACATTTATTCATCGGTTGGTTTATTGCAAAGTTATGTTCGTATTTAAAATTAAACAAGTAGTGTTATAGAAAACAGTCAGCATCGATATTACGTGTACACACCTTTTAGGCAACACGATAAAAATTAAAAGCACTTGTTAATTGCTCTCTTGAAGTTTCAATTTGAACATGATTTGTCATCTTCTCTTAAAACCTTATGATTAGACAGATGTCAATACAAATAATTTACCTGTAATACACCAAAATGTATGAATACTTCAGTTCTATAATTTACTTGCATATACTCTATAATATCAATTTGGATTTTTTTCTCAATTTGTTAGTAAAGCACTGATGTAAAAGAAAATAGTGTATATATAGATAGAATCATACTCGCACTCATATTCTCCTCGCAAATATCCTATAACAGTAGGAAACCATTTTTTTTTTAAGATTGTAGAGCACATTATTCTCAAAAGCAAAATCAACATTTTGGTCTCGGACTTAAATATTACAGTTAAATGCAAAAGATGCCAGGCCTCTGTAGACCAATACAATATTTCCTCACTGGCATGTGGACATGAAGTTTGTCTTTCGTGCCGAAAACAGCAGACTGAGAACGAGGCTCCATGTACAGACTGTGGATTGATTACAGGTTTGCTTTACTGGATACGTGTGTGTTTCTGTGCGCTTAAATAAAAAAAAATATATACCAAAGAAGTCGTCTCTAAAATCTCACTAGAATTATGAAACCAGTTATCTTTTATTAATTGTATTGTCTTCTGTAAAATTGAAATTAACAGAATAAAATATTCTCATAGTGATCACGATAAACTTTAATTATCAGATATATGCATGATATAGAGGTGCATAGTAATGGTCTAAGAATTATGTTTGTAGCACTTAATGCCGTGACTACACCATAGAAAAATTTATGGCTTTGTATTATAAAGTCCGGTGTTAATTATTTTAAAGGTAACCAGCCAGAGGGGTCATTCAGTGTAGAAGAAAATTACGCTTGCTTAGATATTAAGGTTACATTTCCCGACGGCAAGCAGAAGGTTAGTATGACAACGTTGTATACCATCATATCCAATACCAAAACGACAGTTTGTGTGTGTTTCTATCACAACTGAAGAAATGTATCCGTAGGAAGAGAATGAGATTCAAGATTTTCAAAGTTTACACTCTAGTTAAATTTTGAATGATTCGATAAAATCAGTCAATAGGATCAAAGATTTATATCACTGTTCAATGATATTTTAGAATATAGAGACATTTTGCCAAAGTTCTAAATTATCAAAGTAATCCAGGGAGTGTTTCCATGCAAGCTAAAGATATACAGCTGATGTGTATTAATTTACTTTAAAAATATATTATGAAGTAATAAGAAGCCCGATTCCATATAAAAATAAACGAATGTACGAACATTCTTGTATTTATTAAGTCATATTTTTTGCCTTCAAATGCAATTCATATGGTTTTAGCCAATTTCGAATCGGTAGTTATTTATGCAGTAATTAAACTCAGTTCCTTACGCATTTATACATTAGTGTCTTTACCTCATACAGACTATACAGGCTAAACTTTTAGTAACACTAGTTTTCAATTTAAAGATAAATACCAACCAATATGTTCTAAAGAAATCACAAAAGTAGATAAATATAAATGCCAAGTCTTCTTCCTCTTAAAAGAAATTGATTAAAAAAAAGTTATGTACTTCTCTAGTTGGGAACGTTCAATATTAAATCAGTGTCCTAAAGTTCTTAAAATATCAATAGACTTTCAGACCATTCGTTTGTAAAGCTTAAATTTAATTTATACAGAATATTTATTTTGATATCTT
This sequence comes from Solen grandis, assembly GCA_021229015.1. Taxonomy (NCBI): domain Eukaryota; kingdom Metazoa; phylum Mollusca; class Bivalvia; order Adapedonta; family Solenidae; genus Solen; species Solen grandis. The sequence goes on from CM037777.1 coordinate 9,061,994, forward strand.
TCGAAATCAAAGGCCAAATAATCAAGGTAGTGTTTCCTGTACATATCATTCATGATTCATTAAACGTTGAGAAAATATAACCGATCAATCAATGAAGCGAAAAGTGGTCGCTTTGAGTCAGTGACAAGAATATAGAGATTAAATATATATATCACATGCATGCTTCTTTATCGAAATATCTGAAATCTATATACTCAGCAAAAAAGGAACTCCCTCCATATTTAAGTAACTTTAAGATGGTCTCAAAGACTAGTCTGTTAACCGATTTCCTCCATTACTTATAAGGCTTAATTAATAAAGGTACGAGCTGGTAGTGTGCTCTATCCGTGTCTTGATGGTGGTTATGATCATCCAAGTGATGTGTACTGCTGTGCAGTTGGAGAAAACAATCTACTAAATAACTTAAGTATAGAGCTTACTTATTGAAATGAATACTTAAAGTAACCAAACTTAATTAAAAGAAAAATAACTTAAAGACAGGGGTATGTAACTTAAGAGAGTCAGGCGTGGAGTCCACGAATTCAGCTTCGAACCACTATATAAAGTACAGCATCGCGCAAATAAATATGTGCGCTATAAATGTAAAACCGCGCAACAGGGAAAGAGCACAACTGTGCACACTTATATATGTTAGCTAAATTGTAAAAACAATGAAGAAAGCCAAATACTCTCTAACCCTACACTAGAAACTTATAATTGATAATAATTTACCAATAAAAAAGGAATTACCGATGATTACCACAAAACTCAATAAAATGATTAATTGGTATATTCAATGGCGAATATTTAATAAAACCGTTTCACTGTAACCATGGCACTTATCCCATGAATCAGTGCGACACAGCATACAAGATGGCCGCCGGAAAAAAAAACCTTTCAAAAAGTAAACAAACTTGACGAAATATGTGCAAAGTTTATTGTAGGGGAATGTTACCCAAGATAAAATTATTCTTAAGGGGATGAACTTCTACAAAGTAACAATAAAAAAGTTAAGGAATAAAAAATGACATACGATCGCTGGAATGCCAGCGCATTACACTAATAACACGTTCATTGTTAGTGAATCAAAGGTCGGTTTATTCCCGATCGCGACATACCAAAGTAAAATAAAATGGTACTGGTATAGCTCCCTTGCTTGGCGCTCAGCATATAAAAGTAGTTCCAGGACTAGTTGGCCTGGTGTCAGGATAATGTGAGTCATGCCACATGTCTACGGTGTGATACTGCAGTGTGGCAGCAATATATCTGTCTCAAGTAGACAAAGTCTCCAAATATGAATGAAATACTGTCGGTGAGACGTTAAACCCAATAAACAAAGATCGATTAATATAATTTTATTGTCAGTTGGATATTCCGGCGAATATGAAAAGGGTCAAAATGTTAAAACCGCAGTTTTATGTGACGTGTAGAATAACGGATTTGAACGTGTTTTTTCCACACATATTGACATTTTCAAATCAGGGATTTGATCATTTGAATAATACGAATTATAACCGACTACAAGTATAGTGTGCACGTGCACCACGTGCAAATTGACGTTACGCCTATTGACCTACAAGTGAGCCGATTACATAGGGAAACTTTGCTACATGTATGACTGAAAGGAATATTTCCTTGTAACAAAATAACAAATGTTCCACAATGTCAATTCAAATGTTTTTTTAAACCTTTATTTTCCCCGTCAATTGGTTGAAGTAGGTCGGGGAACTATCCCACTTACCATCTCACAAATGCAAACATCTATCAAGACATTAGAACAATGATTTCAACATATATGAGCGACAAAGCAATATTTTTTATAGTATTTCACAACTACACAGGACTAACAGTTTCGGGATAAACAATTTTGATTTTAAAGTTGGATTATGTAACAAAATAACAAATGTTTCACAATTTCAACTTAAATGTTCACTTGTAAATAAACAGCTCTCGGTAGGCTCCATCAATTAATAAACTAGTTAACCGATAATATTACTTCCAAATCTCACTCATAAATAAGGTACACTTGATTAGCACACGAATTTTATAAAGCTAAGAACACCACCGAAATTGTCTTCTGTAAAAAGCAATAAATGTATTCTGTTTAAACTAACTGTAATACAGGTGCCGAAAAAAGCAATATGGCTCCTAATAAGCAAACTCAAACAAAATATCGCGGGACCTGGACGTATACATTAAGTATAGACACGGTATTCGGTTTGAACTCAACCTTAATGTAATCTTAAGCTTCATATGTCACTTTAAATAAAAATAGCAAAGCAGTAACTGGTTTTACTCAAAAATTATAGCGTAACATAGCAAACAATATCTGTAATGGCAGTAGTTTTTTCGGCACTGATGGCCGAATGAGTGTGATATGTATGAGTGCCCGACTTAAATTATATAAAATTTTTGTCAGAACCGAAAACATTGATACAACTCGTACAAACATAATGATCTTGAATACTGCTAAAACTGATAAAAGCTGACCAAAGTAACGTATATTGCGAACCTAATTGCTTGGGGAGATTTGGCCTATTACTCGCCTGTCTAGGATATTACGTCATTAGTTTCAGGATAGCTATATTAAAAAGCCAACCACATTTGTATTGTTTATAAATGATTGCTGCAGTGAATTTAATTAAATTATTTTGGTAATTACTGTATAATTGTGAGCCCGAACATTTTCAAAAAATGAACCTATTAATGCGTTTTTCATAAGTTCCAAACGTAATAGTTGCAAAAAGGTATAACTCCATCTGATACTAATTTAAAAAGAACTAGATAAATGTAAGCAGTGACATTTTAATGCAGTACATTGTACTTAACCGATATCGAGGCATTCATACATATTACTTCTGCATTTATGACGTTTTATTAACATTTAATTTTATTTGATAACAATATATTGTATTTTATAACTTTTAATATTATAATCGTTATTAATATATATAATCATATAATAAAAATAGTTTATTTATCTTCTATATATTCATATTTTTATCTATTCTTTATTATTATTATTATCAAAATAGCAGTATTATTTTAAAAATTTATTTACCTAAATTATTTTTTTACTATTTATTATTTCATTATTTTTATTATTAATTTTTATTATAGTTTGCAGTGATTTATTTCTCATTGTATCAGTATTATATGACAATTATATAGATCTGTTATTTTTTAAAGCATTCTATTAAAATATTATTGTCTTTTTATTTTTTCCTTATTATATTAAAAATTATAAATTATAATAACGTTAAGATATTATTTTAATCGTATGTTTACCAATTTAGTTTAAAGTAAATTTATTCTCTTAGTATGATTTTCATCTTTCAATTAGAACATCATTGCTCTGGCCATCTATGTACGAGGTATCTAGTTATATATAACGAAATAATTGCACGGCTAACGTCAGATCTGTTCCTTTCCTTAAATTCAATTATTCTTGTAAATACAAATCGGGATGAAACAGTTGAGCGAAAAAATAATATCAATGTTTTGATATTCCCTGACAATGTATACGCATTTCAAAATTCCAAGGTAGCCTTAAATTAGCAATATAAATAAAGAGAAATATTTTACCTTAAAATCCCATTGGGCGGGAACTGGACAGAAAGGTACTAAACTGTTGAGAGTTTGTCCCCAGTCAACATGCGCTCCGAATATTATATATTTTATCAGTTTGATCGCAAGGTAGGCAAAGCGTTCGTGGATACGCCTCCGGTTTGATTGACAAGTTCACATGGTGTTCGTGTAAGTAAAGTTTGTGTTTCTGGGAAAATTTATGAGTCTATATGGATGTTTTAGCTTTTGAAAAATAACCATGAATTTCACGAAATTCTCCTTTCTAAAAACATCCGGTTTAACTGCCCTGATGTTACAGTGTTCTAGCTTTATACCATCGACATCAAATAAATGTACCAACAGAATGCGAAAAACAATAAGAAAAAATAGTTTCTTGTTTTAGCCCCCTCCGCCCTTTTCATTTTTAGTATTCTTTTTGCCGTACAGTATTTGCCCTCTGTTCATTTATACCCAATCCCTCCGCCCCTGGTGAAAACATCTTTGTCGTCGGATATTTTTACATGCGCGCTTTCATTATTTCTCCGGTTTCGTCAATATGTATAACAATGCATAACAAAACGAGACGTAATCAGTTGCTGCCGAAAGAATCATCGATCGTGATGCTCTTAGGTCAATTAGGCACCATACAGTTACCTTTTTTCTCCACAGTAAGGGCGTATGCTACAGTTCACCATCGCTATCATTCGGGCGTATAAAGTGTAACATATTTCGAGTGCTCCTAATGTTCGGATATAAGGTGTCGTAATGTCACCACAACTACTATTAAAAAGCTGTTTCGACAGGACATCTGATAGTATTTATTATATTCCCGTATATAAGCTTTTATTAATTTTAAATGAATAATGCATGTAAATCAGTTTAGGGTTAGACAGTTACCATAGAAACTGCTCAGTAGCTTTAAAGTGAACTCGGTGAGCTATGCATTTTGCATGTTTTGATCAAGTAAACATTAAAGAATATTTACAAAAAGAAAACAGAAGGACTTTCTGTAAAAAAAAAACTGTTTGAAAATTAACCTTTGTTTTCTTACCCTTCTCCACACATATCTTTTCCATTTCTGTAGAAATAAAGTACCTAAGGATATCTAAACCATTTAATCAGATAAACTATGATGCAATCAATGATAGAATGTGTGGCTTCTATTTGTTGATTTTATAACAACATGTATATATTTTAATCGTATGTTTACTATTTATTGTAAGCGGGTACCATGGATATAGCATACAAAAGAAAACACTGACCTATCATTATTACCCCAGATAAGAGGTAAATTGGGGGGGGGGGGGGGGGGGGGGGGGGGGACTATACTGGAGTCACGTCCGTCGATCGGTCGTCTGTTTGTCGGTCGTTGTCCTTCCTATTTTTCTGCTATCTTTAGCCGCATTTAAAATAAACTTTGTAAGACTGGTAAAATAAACTTTGTAAGACTGGAAAGTGCAACGCCTGGTATCGCATTTCGTTGGCATGTCATAATCGACAGGATTTTAAAGAGTTGTCTTTTGTTATATTTCTTATATTTTAGCCATTTAATATGGCCTAAAGTTGCTAAAATATCACAATGAAGGGCAGATAACTCAAAGAGTAGGACGATGACCCATAAACATGTTTCTTTTATTATCCAAAATTAAAAGAAAAATGTAGCAAACTGACATATGCCCTTTAAGATGTTTTTTTCCGCACTATTTCTTCTCTTCCATTGTTCTGCTTTCGATTTAACTTAAAATCATTAGTAAGTACAAAACTTGGTTGGGCGTATTGTTTGAACTTCTTGGTCAGCTGTACTTTAAATGAGTTATGTAAATGTGTAATATAAATATATTTTGTCAAAACTATAAACTAATCATCATCCATGCGCAATGCCACTGTCAACACTATTTCTCGGCTACTAATGGTCTAATTAAAAGATTTTTATTTGACTTCACAACTTTAATAAGTACCAAGCCTTATATAGTCGACACAACATAACTAGCTTAATTAGTCCCCTACCGGTTTTTACACCGGAGGGGACTATAGGTTTGCCCTCCGTCTGTCCGTCCGTCCGTCTGTCCGTCCGTCTGTCCGCTAAAATCTGGATCCCGCGATAACTTAATAACTAAGCAAGCTAACTTGATGAAACTTGGTATATGACTAGATGGCAATGTGTAGATTATGCACGTCATTTTATTTTTGTTCTTCGACTAAAATTGTGGTTGCTATGGTAATGGAAATAGTGAAAATATGGCAAAAATGGGACCCCGCGATAACTAAGCAAGCTAACTTGATGAAACTTGGTATATGACTAGATGGCAATGTGTAGATTATGCACTTCATTTTATTTTTGTTCTTCGACTAAAATTGTGGTTGCTATGGTAACGGAAATAGTGAAAATATGGCAAAAAATGGGATTGATTACCATATTGAGTCAAGGTGGAGCCGGTAGGGGACTTTATGTGTTGCATACAACACCAGTTACTTGTTTTATGAGTAATAGCACTTTGTTATATAAATTGAATATATTTTGTCCACACTATTTATATTTTTCGGCTACCAATGGTCTGATTTTGATTCAACATCACAATATTATTTTTCTAAATAATTGAATAGTTTTGATTTTGCGACAAATGTATGACCATATCAGAGCTCTTCCTGTTTTTGTGTGTTATTATCTTTATCCTTCAATTGTATCAGAATTGGCTCAGATATGGTCACAGTAACTGTGGCAAAGCTATATCTGGGGGTAATTATCATCTTAAATTATAGTGTTTTTTTCCATTTTCGTATTTAGCGAATTTTTTTATATGGAAATCAGACTATCATATTGATAAAAAGAAAGACTGTAACATACGCTCTTAAAACCTCGCGAATAGATTTTATGAGTTACATCTTCATTTTATCAGCAAAATAAATGCATTTCATTTGACGATTAATTAGGACAAACTGTATATCTTCTTTGGACTTCATTTGTACACATAGAGCTACGTCGGTCATAAAAGAGGGATTCTTTTATTTTAACATTTATTGTATTTAGGTAGTGCATAATATACATGTAATCGATGAAAAGAAAAGTTTTTTTTTTTATTTAATTTGATTTAAAAATATCTTTTTTCTGTGCGGACTTTTGCCGCTGCGAAAACTTTAAGATAAATTTGGCTACCAGAACTCTTAATATTGCCTTGGAATATTAATGAATTCCGTGAGGGTAGAATAAGAATAACTATGATTATCTGGTTTATCTTCATTGTGGGTGTTGTTAAGTACCATTATTGTTGTTCCAGGACTGTTTTTCCAGTGCTAAGATAATGTGACTAGTAACCGACCCCGGTGGCCGAATGGTAAGAGCGACCGCCCCGAAATCGGGAGGTCGTGGGTTCGATCCTCGGCCGCGACATATCAAAGTCGGAAAACAATGGTACTAGTATTGCTCCCTTGCTTGGTGCTCAGCATATAAGGGAAAATCCGGGACTGGTTGGCCAGATGTCAGGATAATGTGACTAGCTCTCTTGCTTGGCGCTCAGCATATAAGGGTAGTTCCAGGTTTGCCCTGTATCAGGATATGTGACTGGGTGTGGTATCATGCCACATGTCTACGGCATGTTGTTTCAGTGTGGCAGCACCTAATCTGTCTCAGGTAGACATCGTCAAAATATAAACATATTTCGAATGTGGCAGCATTATATCTGTATCATAGTGACAAGATTCCCGATTGATTGAAATTATGATGATTTGACGAGACAGCAAACAAAATAGATAGTATAGGTTTATACAGTTTAAGTAAGAGTAATATTGAAATTATTCTTTGCATTTCTCAATACCATAGAATGATATTGTTTAAAGTTTTTCACATACAAGAGGAACAAAAAATAAAACATGTCATGATACCATATTGTTTGATGCGATTAACGGTTGATATATTGAATGTTTCACTAAACTTACTCTCTTAAATAATACTTACGAATCATTTTATTGCATTTTTCGTCTCAATATATATCTATATATTTTAAAATATGCCCTTCTCGACAATTTGAGACAATATCGTTTAACAGATTTATTATACGTATTTTGTTTAAATAATGGCTCAGTCTTCTTCTGAAATCTCATTTATTTACATTAACATGCAATTTCGTTGATGATGTACAGAAGGATTCCTTTAATCGTGGACTTATGTTCTAGAAAAATCTTCAGGTGTATATGTAAACTGTGTTACAGAGATAAGCATTCGGTGATTTAATAATACATAAAATCGACGAAAATTAGTCTTCCACGAAAAATTATGATTCCTCAATATATGAACTTAAATTAAGGATTTGGATTATACAAATATACAGTACTGTAAAATGATCATCATCCATGCGCAATGTCACTATCATATCCGACAGGAAAAACCTTGGATTTAAAAAAACAACAACAACAATAATCACATTTATACTGCGCTTGATTTATAACAGACAGATAGATGATCGTCTATTACAGACAAATAGTGGACCGTCTATTTAAATATAAATCGAACCCTAAACCAAATGATATAAACGTAAAACAACACATATATGTACTTCATCAGTAGATGCTATAATTACTAGTGACTATAAATACTGTACTTGTTCTACACTTGCAGAGCCACCATCCACGTCCAGGGGAGGCCTACAGGGGACATACACTGATCTGCAGACTCTTCCCAAATGAAACAGGAAAGGAAATTTGCCAAATGTTAAGGACAGCATTCGACAGGAAGCTTGTTTGTAGGATAGAGCAGGACAAAGTTACACCGAATATCGAACTGTATACTGGAATTGTCTAGTGAGTATAATGATATTGTTCTTGTTAAGGATAAGAATACTACACACCAATATCACAGTTGAGTGTTATATATCTATATTATGGTCATCATTTAGATATAAATCAAATGGTCACTATTCAAAATAATAAGACCAATATTCAATTGGATGGCATGTTTATGTAACAAGCTTTCAAATGTCACAAAGTTCGACGATAACTGACAGTAAGCAGACTGATATATTTACACGAGATTTATGGCTCGACAACTGTGATGGAGATACTTAAGGCAAAAACAATTCACAGTATCGAAATACGTACAGCTTATTTGGGTCACTTCAAATACACAGTGAATTTCCCTTCACCGTTTGAATACAGTTGCTGTTTATATCCGTATTTTTAACGAACTTTGTTAATTAGGGATTAGACAAGTTAGACAAAAGTGATGTTACCTTACCGCCGCACCATGTAATTTTTCAGATTATTCTCTTGACTCCCGGCCAAGTTTTTTTTTTACAATGAGCGCAAAATAAACTACCGTATATATTTTAACGGCGTTGATGTCTACCAAATCTGCTGTATCCCGGAGATACTGCCTTACACCTCTGTAAAAGTGACAGATAAAGTTGAGTCTTATCGTGTGTGTCAGAATAAGACTGGCACTACAACAACATAAGTCGATCGAAAATGAATTTAATTTCATCATGGCTGTGTAGTTTAACTATATAAAAGTATTAATTGGCTCTGTTATCTGTCCTCCTATATAGAATCACGCTGTCCGATATTGATCGACTACGGAGCTCGTAACTTTGCATGCAAATATGTTATCAGTGTCCTTTATATATGATGGTCTGATATTAAATTAATGCATGCTGTAACAGGTCTTTTATGCAGAAATAAAGCGAAATGTCACCATTTTATACATAGCAAAAAACAAAGCAACGACCCCGGATTTTTCTGTCTATTCTGTATCGAGCAATCTAATAGAGTTACACCGGAATTAATTATATTTCGGTTTTTCCCATATTTTCCTAAAGTTTGTTTCCCCGGATTAGATAGGAAAAAAACCCACATTTGCCGAGTTCCGGATGTCATCTATTGGAAAAAGTGCCACATTTCTGAGTGCCAGTGAGTTGTACGGGTTTTAGGTGAAAGTAAAAATTAAATCTAATAGTTAAGTTTCTATGTCCTTTTATAAGATAAACATACACGCTGGTGGTATCCAATGTCAAATAAGCATGACTTACATTTTTTCGCTATTAATCCTTTGTTGTAGATACGCGTTTTTAGTAGACTAGAAAAACATTAAACTTAAGAAACCTATACATAGGTTTAGCGTATTGCAGGTGCAAAGATTTGATCAATATCATTTATAAAAAAAGAAACAAGGTCGGAGAGAAATAATTGAAATGATTGGACCTATATGCGACAGGATGAGGAAATGTGCAGTCTTACCCGGATTTGAACCCGGGGCTTTTCGCTTACAGGGCGAATGCTTTACCGACCTAGCTTCCCGGCCAAATACACTTTATTCTCCCCTATTGCGAGTAATCGGTACTGTGACATATACCCTTCCAATTTAAGTAAAATATTTGTAACACAAATTGGATGTCGTAAAGAACAAAACGATTTTATTTTAGAATTATATCTCTTTTGTAGAGATAACGGAAAAGTTGGGATGTTAAAATGCTAGTTTTCCTTCATTGCTACAGCGTTATAGCCTTGTAAACATGTAAATAAAAATGAATAAATTTATAGCGCCATCTATCCAGCAAATTGTAAAATTAGGGAAGTTATCTGGTCATTATTTCTTAGGGATTTTATATTTTTGTCTTGATCATCGTGTATTTATTAATGACAGTATTAATAAGTTAACAATGATATAAATAACGATTTCGCTCGCGGTAATTTGCGACACAGGACAGCGCCTTTTAAAAACCAACACTAAATGCGGAATGCCAGGGCTACGTTATGTTCCATAGTGCAATACAATGAAATACTTTCGGCAGATATGAATGTATGATTCCATCATAAACACTACTGAGGAGGAAAAAGGGGATTTCGTTAATTGTAAGCTAGAGTTATCCGGGCGTAAAATCATACAGTGCGAATACTACGAGAGCATAACCTGAGAATTAAAATGAAACTTATATCTGACTCATGTTTGTTTGATAGAATATAACATTGTTTTGTTTGGGCAATTAACCACACTAGTAGCTGTACTTAATACGATAATTTCTTGCTTTGTGGAATGATGTGCTTAACCCTAATAAAGGGAATGATTAAAAAACACAAGATGAAAACATATTATTTAACTTAATATAAGCAGCATTATATGAAATAAAGACCTCGACTAATAATATGAGTGTGTAGCGCGAGATGCTAGTCTACCTTGGTTGATAATAATGAGATTGTCTGTAATTAGAAATTAAGGGATGACATTGTAATCAATCTAAAGGTATGAATCATCTGGATACGAATTGTGTGTCAAGTGTGTTAAGTAGTGAGAAATTATTTGTTAGAAATCTAAAGGTCAGGGAAAAATTAATTAGGGAAATGTTCTTACGATTGTGAATACATAAAAGGGGTCGACGTAGTACAGAAATAAGTGGCATAGTGTCTTTTCTAATATAGTTACTCATCAGCTATTTTATCATTTTAGTTTTAAAATTAGGGATGTTATCTAGTCATTACTTTTTAGAGACTTTATATTTTTGTTTTGATTATCGTTTTATTAATGACCGATATAAGAACACACTCTTGTAAAAATATTTTAAATGATAGATAATGGTTATCAGTTCTAAATATAACTTTGTTATGTGTTGTGTTATATGAGTGAATCCTTTCTAGTTGCCATCCTTTTAATCACGACTTAATCTGGTCTATAATATATATTGAATCTTTGTAAATAATTTACTTTATTTTCATTTATTAATGATATTCAATCTGTGTAGCTGGAACTGCAGAGTCATTATATCCTCCGAATATTGTTTAGTTCTAATAAGTAAAACATTGCTCTTCCAAGATCTGTTTGAGCTGTTTCTATAGTTTTCACCAAGACTGTATTATACTTGTGAAAGTTTAATTGAACTGTTGACAATTATGGCTGTTAAAATGATGCGTTCTGGAGCAGCTATTGTGTATAAAAACATCTTGTCCCACAGGTCCGTCTGGTATAAGAGAAATATCTGTTTTTAGCAATTATAAAATTACAGAGTTTATGATTATAGTGAGATTACTTAAAAACTCTCTCTAAATATTTTGTTATATACTTGCCTGCATGACATAACGTTTATAATTTATTAGAATTTATTAGGAGAAATTCAATCAATACTTGACTGTAACGCACAGGTGGGAGACATGATATTGGCAGCTGATTTCAATGCGCATTATCAATGCGACGATGAAACATCTGGTAATGCTTACGCTAAATGGAGATTATGGACTACATTTGTAGACAATAACGAACAAGTTACTCTTTAAACCGCCTTTGGAAAAGACCTACTGTACACATATATTCCTAGATTACCGTTTCTTTCTGGGCATTACTTCGTCAGATAAGTAGCCAATTTATTCCAGCCTAAAATCAAATATACTTTAAAAATATACGATACCAAGGTGAAAACGTTCCACGTGGATTTGAGGTCAGGTCGAGAAAGAAAGTAATGTTTATAAAGCTTTGCGCGACCATAAGAGCCTTTGAGTCGGTCTGGGATAGGAGTCTCTTCTTAAAATAGGGGCGTTTTGGCTTTGTATTATTAAGTTTTCCTACATAGATATGAAATGCATCATTAATTTTAATGATTATTCTTGAAGGACTGTACCTATAAGAAAATCAGACAAGGGGTGGGGTGCATTTTCTCGGTTTTAGTGTTTAAAAAAAAAAGTCGTGCGACCAATCATATATAGTCAACATATCCTTGTCAGCGTTTTCGCCCCTAAATCTACAAAGGAAAATATATTCGTTACTTCCGCCTCGGGAGTGGGAGGTCTTTTGTTCGATCCCCGTCTGCGACATACCAAAGTCGTAAAGACTGTTATAGCTCCCTTGCTTCGCGCTCAGCATATAAAGGTAGTTGCAGGACTGGTTGGCTCGATGTCAGGATAGTGGTATCATGCCACATGTCTGCGGCGCGATACTGCAGTGTGACAGTAGTATATGTCTCAAGTAGACATCGTCTCCAAATTACTGAAAACTATCCGTGAGACGTTATCCAACAAACATTCTAAGTGCTATAGGTAAAAGTGTACAACGTAAAACCTTTTGACTAATGGCTTGACTTATTTATGACTAAAGTCAGCGTTTAAGGCGATGACTAACATTTTACAAATTAAATTATATGTCTAAGTGCATTTAGTGGTAAAAAGTGATAAATAGGTGACGACGTAAAATGATTGAGTCCTAAATTAGATACTAAGTGTCTAAATCATGATATATAATATATTGGAAAAATATAGTATAATGGTTGCAGTTTTATATTAAAATACTAATATTCAGGTTAAGTTTTGTTAAACTGATTTACGAAGACAAGTTTATGTATAAAACAAAATATAATTTCTTTGAATTTGCTGATAAACGAATGGGAAGCTCAATGAAAATAGCTGTAGTTCGATCCAGCAAACGAAGACGGGTATGCTGTACACGTGAATTATAATCTTTGCAACGAGGTTTATTGTAACGCTATACATTTCTTGAGCATATAATAACGTTTTATGCAGAGTTGAACCTGTAATTGCGGCAACCTGTATTAAGCGGCAAACCTGCATTTAGCGGTCAGTTAATGTACTACCGAACTATAGCATTTTGCTTTATATTCAAACTTCATTTATTGGTCACCTCTGTTATGCGGCCACGTTCTCTGGTTGCTACCGTTACACTTTTTTATAGATACCGTTTATTGTCTCAGTGAAACTATTCATACTTATTATATGTGAGCAAATCTGTGATCAATGATATAAAAATCTGCGATTTTGATAATAGTCACTAATCACCGTCAATTTCAAATTACTTTAAATCATATTCTTTATGTATGCTGGGAATTGATACATGCGAATTCCCTCAGTATATTTCCGTATAGTAGGTCGAATATTTATATGATATCACACTATGAGCTTTAAGGTTGTTTCAGTTGTTGTCACGAGTGTCTTCTCACTGTCAAGTATCAGTGTATCTATGTCATATACCGTTGCATTGTGTTTATCACAATTATGACTTGTATTTAATATGACTTATTAGTATAACTCATGATAATGTAATAAATAGTAAGGAAAAAAGAAAAAAAAGCCCTTTTGTTATTCAACCAGACTCTAAATATCAAATACATTTAGTTATGGTGACCCCTGTTGTAACAGAGTTGCCACAAAGTTATCACTTTTCCGTCGTTGACTGTCCGTCTGTCCACCCGTCTTTCTATCCGTGGCAATTTTTCCGTCATGCTTCAGCAGGTGACACATGCGTTTCAAAGAAGTCTCTTGTCTTTATAGATGTATAAAACGTGGATTTCACGAAGATTCGTTTTGTTTCTGATATAATGACGAACCGATGTGTTTTTCAGTCAAATGAATACATTGTTTTGAGAATCTTTTATTACAATTAAAAAGCCTGGCATGTTAATATTAAAAACATAAAACATTTATAGCATTATCTTCAATGTTAAAGTTTAAACGCATTAAAACTGCAAAATGTAACGGTATCTATTTCATTTTAATATTCGTTATTGTTTTCTTTTTCATTGGCAGTGGGTAAGTAGGATGTTATTTATTTCTTATATCTACACTTTAATGAAACTTCCTTATTTCTGAGGCATTAAAATAACGGAGGTCCATGTAAATATTTCAGTTACCCTAATTGTATTTCTCAATATATACTGCTTATATTGAAATGCTTATAAACCACGCTAATACCACATCAAAAGAAAACAATGATATGTATACACGCCTCAATGTATTTTAATCAACACCCATACTTCTTAATCATCAAGTTTACACAGAAAACATACTATTTGTTGTAACGATCTTAGAATGATGTTCATAGTCATTGTGTGCTAAAAAGATTAAGAAAACAAAATGAGGAACTCAGATTTCATCAAAAGGTCCAATTAATACAATGTCTGTAGATATTTTTATTTATTAAGTGCTAAAATTTTTTATCTTTACAAATGATATCATCAATTGTTTTCAGTCCAAATCCATTTTAATAATGCATAAGGGATGTTATTTGGTAATTAATCTTTTTAAGTTCTAGACCATTTTTTTAAAAGGAAATGAGCATTTTTCTGCTGTTTTTATATTCTTTTAGGTTTTTATATTGTTTTGAGCATACGGAACCACGCGGATGAATTCGAAGTCCTATCTTATTCCTCACCTTAATGTGACCTATGCAATGCTTTACCAATATAGTGACTCATCAGCTATTTTTCATTTTAGTTTTAAAATAATGGAAGTTATCTATTCGTTATTTTTTATGGACTTTAAATTTTTTGTCTTGATCATCGTGTATTTGTTAATGACCGTATATATAAGTTTACAACGATATAACTAAACGATATCGCTCACGGTTATGTGCGGCACAGACCAGCGACTGTAAAAAACCAACAAGACAAGACACTAAACGCGGAATGCTAGGGCTACGTTATGTTCCATAAAGCAATATAATGTAATAATTCCGACAGAAATCAAACTATGATTCCCCCATGAACTCTACTGAGGAGGAAAAGGTGATTTCTTTGATTGTAACCTAAACTTATCTGTACTTGCAGCTGTACTTAATACGATGATTTTTGACTGTGTTGAATACTCGTAATATGATGTGCTTAACCCTAATAAAGGGAATGATTAACAACACCAAATGGAAACATATTATTTAACTTAATAGAAGCAACATTATATGAAATAGAGACCTCGACTAATAATATGAATGTGTAGCGCGAGATGCTAGTCTAACTTGAATGATAATGATGAGATTGTCTGTAATTAGAAATTGAGGGATGATATTGTAATCTATCTGTAGGGATGAATCATCTGGAGACGAATTGTGTGTCAAGTATGTTATGTTAAGAGAAATTATTCGTTATTTCTTAGAAATCTAAAGGTCAGACTGGGACTCGAACGTATGAGTCAGTGTTTACAGGGAAAATTTTCTTACGATTGTGAATACATAATAGGGCTCGACGTAATACAGAAATAAGTGGCTTAGTGTCTTTTCTAATACAGTGACTCATCAGCTACTTCATCATTTTAGATTTAAAACTAGGGTTGTTATCTAGTTTTACTTTTTAGGGACTTTAAATTTTTGTTTTGGTTATCGTGTAATCGTGTTATTATTTATAACCGATATAAGACCAAACTCTTGTAAAGACATATTAAATAACAGAGAAATGTTATCAGTTCTAAATAAAATATATAAATAGAGTTCCTTAATTGTAAGAACAATGTAAAACTGTACTTTAACGTTTAGACGGGAACGAAAAAAAAGTATACCTGAGGTTGCGATGACATGCACATGGGTAAATCATACTGATGAAGGCTAACCGACATATTGTTTTAAATCGGCTGAAGAAATACACTGTTGCTGATTTTTTCCATTTTTTTCTTTAATGGGAAATATGTTTAAAAAACCTAAATAACAAAATAACATTCATGTGCATAATACTTTGATTTATAACAATTGATACAGCAAAAATATTACTTTGTTGAGTGTTGTGATATACGAGTAAATCATTTCTAGTTGCCATCCTTTTAATTGCGAATAGACCTGGTCTATAATATATATTGAATATTTGTAAATAATTTACTTCATTTTCATCTATTAATGATATTCAATCTGTGTAGCTGGAACTGCAGTCATTTTATCCTACGAATATTGATATAGTTCTAATAAGTGAATATAAGCTCTTTCCAAGTTCTGTTTGAGCTGTTTCTTTTTTCTGTAGTTTTCATCAAGACTGTATAAGTACTGTGAATGTTAATTGAAATGATGACAATTATGGCCTTTTAAAATGCGGCATATCTGGAGCAGATATTGTGTATAAAAAGTTATTGTCCCACTGTTCTGTCTGGAATAAGAGAAGTACCAGCTTTTAGCAATTAAAAGGAAATTCAATCAATAATTGACTGTAACACACAGGTGGGATACATGATATTGGCAGCTGATTTCAATGCGCAATATCAATGCGACGAGGAATGTTTTGGTGATGCTTACTCGAAATGAAGATTATGGTCTACATTTGTAGACAGTAACGAAAATGTTTCTTTTTAAACCGCCTTTGGGCAAGACATACTGTACACCTATTTTCCACCGTTTTCTACCTATTTACCGTTTCTTTCGGGGGCATTACTTCGTCAGATAAGTAGCGATTTTTTCCCAGCCTGAAATAAAATATACTTTAATAATATAGATCCAAGGTGAAAAGTTCCACGCGGATTTGGGGGTCAGGTCAAGAAAGAAAGTAATGTTTATACAGCTTTGCGCGACCATTAGGCCGCCTTTGACTCGGTCTAGGATAGGGGTCTCTCTAAAAAATTAGGTGGTGTTGGGGTACTTGGCAAAGTCTTTGTTTATTAAGTTTTTTCCTTCATGGATCGGGAAATCCCATCATTAATTTTAATGGTAATTCTTGAAAGCCTCGAGATAAAAAATCAGGCAATGGGGATGGGGGTGCGTTTTCTCGGTTGTAGTGTTTAAAAACAAGCCGTGCAACCCATCATATATAGTTAACATATCCTTGTCAGCGTTTTCGGCCCTTAATCTACAAAAGAAAATATATTCGTTACTACCGCCTCGGGGGTGGGAAGTTTTGGGTTCGATCTTTGATCCCCGTCTGCGACATACCAAAGTCATAAAAATGTTATAGCTTCCTTGCTTGGCGCTCAACATATAAAGGTAGTTGCAGGACTGGTTGGCACGGTGTCAGGATAATGGTATCATGCCCCATGTCTGCGGCGCGATACTGCAGTATGAGAGCAGTATATTTGTCTCAAGTAGAAATCGTCTCCAAATTTCATTTAGTGGTCACCTCTGTTATGCGGCCACATTCTCTTGTGGCTACCGTTACACTATTTGTATAGATACCGTTATTGTCTACATTGTGAACTATTCATACTTATTATATGTGAGAAAAACTTTGAGATTACACAATGATATAAAAAATCTGCGTTTTGTTTTAAAAAATAATCACCCCCCGTTTTTTTTTTATTTTTTAAAAAAAAAAAAAAAAAAAAAAAAAAAAAAAAAAAAAAAAAAAAAAAAAAAAAAAAAAAAAAAAAAAAAAAAAAAAAAAAAAAAAAAAAAAAAAAAAAAAAAAAAAAAAAAAAAAAAAAAAAAAAAAAAAAAAAAAAAAAAAAAAAAAAAAAAAAAAAAAAAATGATTTATTTTTTTTATTAAATCTACATCTGTAATGAATTTTTATTTTGAGCATTAATAAAAAATCCATGTAGGTCGAATATTTTTTATATCGGACTATGATCTTTAAGGTTGTTTCAGTGTTTCACGTGTGTTTTTCTCACTGTCAAGTATCAGTGATCATGTATATACAGTTGCATTGTCTTATCAAAATTTTAATTTTATTTAATTCAAATTATTATTAAAAAATGATTATGTAATAATAGAATTAAAAAATGTAAAAACCTTTCGTTATTATTCAGACTTTAAAATATCAAAGGGATTTAGTTATTGTGCCCCTGCTGTAAGCAGAATTGCCACATGGGATCACTTTCTGCTGACTGTCCGTCTTTTTTTATTTTTTTGGCTTACATTTGAATTAAAATTCCAACTTTTAAGTACCAATGTTGTAGGCTATCCTTACATTCGTGATCGGCTTAGTTTAATTAGTTAATGTCCATTTTTTAATATATTATTGCGAAACTTTTAAGTTTTTAAACTCTAGTGTTTTCATTGGCAGTAGGTTAAAAGAATAAATCTGGTAATATATTCAATATTTGTATACCATGTATTTCTCAAAAACATCTATAGTATTATCTTCAATGTTTAAGTTTCAATGCATTAAAACTGCACACTTTAACGGTATATATTTCATTTTAATATTCTATATTGTTTTATTTTCATTGGCAGTGGGTAAGTAGGATGTAATTTATTTTTATTATAACTACACTCTGTAATGACACTTTCTTATTTCTGAAGCATTAAATTAACAGATCCATGTAAATATTTCAGTTACCCTTATTTTGTTTCTCAATATATACTGTTTATATTAAATTTAAAAACAACATCCATATTTCTTAATTATCAAGTTTACACAAAAAACATACATTTAATTGTAACGGTATAACAAATCCTTTAAATTGTAACGGTATAAAACATACGTTAAATTATAACGGTATAAAACATTCTTTTAATTGTAACGGTAGATTGTCTAGTTTACTGGTCTAATATTGTGCGTGTTACCTTGAGCCTTACATCAGGAGGTTGATATTATATATGTTGTACAGACGTTTACGAGTATAATGCCATATACCGTTACAGTGGTTGAACAATACAATAACATATCTACATTATGAACTGTTCATAGTCATCGTATGCTAATAAAGATTAAGAAAACAAAATGAGCAACTCAGATTTCATCAAAAAGTCCAATTAATACAATGTCTGTCATGCAAATGTATTAAGTCCATATCCATTTTAATAATGCATAAGGGATGTTATTTGTGTAATTAATCTTTATTAAGTTCTATATCATTTTATATCTTTACAAATGATAATGATTTGAGCATTTTTCAGTTCTTTTTATATTAATATAGTTTTTCATATTTTTTGAGCATACGGAACCACTCGAATGTACTCGAAGTCCTATCTTCTTCCTCACCCTAATGTGACCTATGCAATGATTTACCAATATAGTGACTCATCAGCTATTTCATCATTTTAGTTTTAAAATTAGGGATGTTATCTAGTCAATATTTTTATGGACTTTATATTTTTTGTCTTGATCATGGTGTATTTATTAATTACCGTATAAATAAGTGAACAATGATGTAACTAAACGATATCGCCCGCAGTAATTTGCGACACAGGTCAGCGACTTTAAAAAACCAACACGACTAGACACTAAATAAGGAATGCTAGGGCTACTTTATGTTCCATAGTGCACTTAATGTAATTCTTCCGGCAGACATCAATGTATGATTCCATCATATACTCTCCTGAGGAGGAAATGGTGATTTCGTTGATTGTAACCTATACTTATCCGGGAGTAAAATCATACAGTGCGAATACTACGAGAGTTTACATTGAGAATTAAAATGTAACTTACATCTGACTCATGTTTGATTGATAGTATATAACATGGTTTTGATTGGACAATTAACCACACTAGTAGCTGTACTTAATACGATGATTTCTTACTGTGTTGAATGATGTGGTTAACCCTAATAAAGGGAACGATTTAAAAACACCGGATGAAAACACATATTTTAACTTAATAGAAGCAGCATTATATGAAATTGAGACCTCGACTAATAATATGAATGTGTAGCGCGAGATGTTAGTCTAACTTGGTTGATAATGATGAGATTGTCTGTAATTAGAAATTGAGGGATGATATTGTAATCAATCTATAGGGATGAATCATCTGGAGACGAATTGTGTGTCAAGTATGTTAATTAGAGAGAAATTATTCGTTATTTCTTAGAAAGCTTAAGATCAGACTGGGATTCCGAACTTATGAGTCATGTTTTTTTACAGGGAAAATGTTCTTACGAGTTTGAATAAATAACAGGGCTCGACGTTATACAGATATTAGTGGCATAGTGTCTTTTTTAATACAGTGACTCATCAGCTATTTCATCATTTTAGTTTTAAAATTAGGGATTTTATCTAGTTTTTACTTTTCAGGGACTTTATATTTTTGTTGTTTTGATTATTGTGTATTTATTTATAACCGATATAAGACCAAACTCTTGTAAAGATATATTAAATAATAGAGAAAGTTTATCAGTTCTAAATAGGGGGCCTCCGTGGCCGAGAGGGTTAAGTCGCTGACTTTAGCCCTCACTTAGCACCTCACCACGTGGGTTCGAATCCCAACAGGGTCATTCGGATTTTCATGTGAGGAAGCCTTCCAGCTGGCTTGCGGTAGGTCGGTGGTTCTACCCGGATGCCTCCACGCATTCGGGGTCTTCCTCCACCTGTAATTAGCTGGACGTCGCTATATGACTGAAATATTGTCGAAGCGACAGTAAACTCAAATAGTCAAGTCAAGTCAAGTCAGTTCTAAATAAAATATATAAATAGAGTTCCTTAATTGTAAGAACGATGTAAATCCGTACCTTACCGTTTAGACTGGAGCGAAAAATAATTATACCTGATGTTGCTGTGACATGCGCATGGGTAAATCATACTGATTAAGGCTAACCGACATATTGTTTATATCGGCTGAAGAAATACACTGTTGTTCAGTTTTTCCATCGTTTTCTTTAATAGGAAACATACATAAAAATTCCTAACAATATAACATTTATGTGCATAATACGTTGATTTATAACAATTGATATAGCCAAAATATATCTTTGTTATGTGTTGTGTTATGTAAGTGAATCCTTTCTAGTTGCCATTCTTTAAATTACGACTAAATCTGGTCATAATATATATTGAATATTTGTAAATAATTTACTTCATTTCCATCTTTTCATAATATTCAATCTGTGTTGCTCTAACTGCAGAGTCATTATATCCTCCGAATAATGATATAGTTCTAATAAATGAATATAAGCTCTTGCCAAGATCTGTTTGAGTTGTTGGTTTTTCTATAGCTTTCATTTAGACAGTATAAGTAATGTGAATGTTAATTGAAATGATGACAATTATGGCCTTTTAAAATGCGGCATATCCGGAGCAGCTATTGTGTTTAAGAAATCATTTTCCCACTGTTCTGTCTTGTAAAAGAGAAATACCTGCTTTTAGCAATTATAAAATTACTTGGTTTGAGATTATATTAGATGACTTAAAAACCCTTTCTCTATATATTTTGTATATACTTGCCTGCATGTAGTAAAGTTTATAATTATGAGAATGTATTAGGAGAAATTCAGTCAATAATTGACTGTAACGCACAGGTGGGATACATGATATTGGCAGCCGATTTCAATGCGCAATAACAATACGACGAAGAAACTTCTAAAGCTAATAATGCTTACGCTAAATGTATATTATGGAGTACATTTGTAGACAATAACGAACAAGTTTCTTTTTAAACCGCATTTGGACAAGACGCACTGTACACATATATTCCTAGATTACCGTTTCTTTCTGGGTATTACTTCGTCAGATAAGTAGCCGATTTTTTCCAGCGTGAAATCAAATATACTTTAATAATATACGATATGCAGAAAACGTTCCACGCGGATTGAGGTCAGGTCAAGAAATAAAGTAATGTTTATACAGCTTTGCGCGATCACAAGGCTGCCTTTGACTCGGTCTTGGATAAGGGTCTCTTAAAAAAATTAGGACGTTTAGGGTACTTGGAAAAGTGCTTTGTATTATTAAGTCTTCCTACATGGATTTGAAATGCATTGTAATGGTTATTCTTGAAAGACTGTACCTATAAGAAAATCAGACAAGGGGGGGGGGGGGCGTTTTCTCGGTTAACATATCCTTGTCAGCGTTTTCGCCCCTTAATCTACAAAAGAATTTATATTGGTTACTTCCGCCTCAGGAGTGGGAGGTCTTGGGTTCGATCCCCGTCTGCGACATACCAAAGTCGTAAAAATTGTTATTGCTTCCTTGCTTGGCGCTCAGCATATAAAGGTAGTTGCATGTTGGCTCGGTGTCAGGATAGTGGTATCATGCCACATGTCTGCGGAGCAATACTGCAGTGTGACAGCAGTATATCTGTCTCAAGTAGACATCGTCTTCAAATTACTGAGAAAACTATCAGTGAGACGTATATCCTAACAAGCAATCATGATTTACTTATATTGCATGACTTGGCGAATTGAAATAAACGTTAAACAGTCGGAATGGTTGATTTCAGTAAGACATATATGCACTCTTTGGTAAATGGCTTGAATTATTTATGACTAAAGTCAGCGTTTAAGGCGAAGAATTACATATTACAAGTTGAATTATATGTCTAAGTTTGTCCAGTTGTAAAAAGTAATAAAAAGACGATGAATTAAAATGATTGAATCCTATATTAGATAGTGTCTAAATCATGATCTATAATATATTGGAAAATATAGTATAATGTTTGCAGTTTTATATTAAAAAACTAGTATTCAGGTTAAGTTTTGTGAAACTGATTTACGAAGACAAGTTTATGTATAAAGCAAAATAGAATTTGTTTGAATTTGCTGATAAACGAATGGGAATCTATGAAAATAGCTGTAGTACGAACCATCAAACGTAGTCAGGTATGAAGTACACGTGAATTATAATCTTGGCGAAGAGGTTTATTGTACTTTATTCACGCAATCGTAGTAATTATTACCGAACTATACATTTTGATATATATTCAAACTTCATTTAGTGGTCTCATCTGTTGTGCGGCCACATTCTCTTGTGGCTACCGTTACACTATTGGTATAGATACCGTTATTGTCTACATTGAAACTTCATTCTTTTATGTACAATTTGATTATTTTAGAATATTTATGTTATATCGCACTATGATCTTTAAGGTTGTTTCAGTTGTTGTCACGAGTGTTTTCTTACTGTCAAGTATCAGTGTATCTATGTCATATGCCGTTGCATTGTGTTTTTAAAAATGATGACTTGTATTTAATATGAATTATTAGTATAACTCATGATAATGTAATAAATAGTAATGGAAAAAAACAACATTCCGTTATTTAATCAGACTAAAAATATCAAATGCATTTACTTATTGTGGCCTCTGGTATAGGCAGAGGTGACGCGTAGGGATCTTTTTTCCGTCGTCTGACCGTCCGTCTGTCCGTCCGTCTTTCTATCCGTCACAATTTTTCCGTCATGCTTCAGCAGGTGACACATGCATTTCAAAGAACCCTTTTTTCTTTTATAGATGTATAAAACGTGGATTTTACGAAAATTTATTTTGTTTTTGATAAAATAACGAACCAATGTGTTTTTCAGTCAAATGAATACATTGTTTTGAGAATCTTTTAATTTATGACTATGAAAAAGCATGTATATTACAAGTTACAAAATATTCATAGCAGCGTTTAAAGAAAACTATATTGAAGTTTAAACGGATTAAGTGTCCTATTTGAATTTGTTACACATAAAAAACTACTTCATTTTAATTCGCTATAAAGTTTTTGCTTTATTCAGCCTAGGGTAGATATGATGAATATGTATTATACTCTTGCAATTGTTTTGTGAGTTATTTCTCTAGGAAAGGAATCCTTACAAAATCTCCAGACACATAGAAGCTATATGCGATCGGTCTCTCTGTATACGAGATTTGTCCCCTCTATTTCTTGGCTACATTTGGTCAGCTTTTGAATTAACTTCGCACATTTTTAAGTACCAATGCCTACAGGCATATACCTTAAACGTCGTGATCGGCTTAATTCTATTCGAGTTAATGTCCTTTTTTAATATATTATGTCTGCAATTTATGTATAAGTGTATTACAACTTTGTTTTTCAAAGTGTCAAAGCAGCATCTTGTGGTATTCATCATCTTCAATGACAAGTCTTGTTATGCATGCTTAACATTCATCGGCAGTACGTTAACAGAATAAATCTGGTAATATATTCAATATTTCTATACATGTACATATAAAAAAATCATCTATAGTATTATCTTCAATGTTAAAGTTTAAACGCATTAAAACTGCAAAAATTTAACGGTTTCTATTTCATTTTAATATTCTATATTGCTTTTTTCTTTTCATTGGCAGATGGTAAGTAGGATGTTATTTTTTTCTTATATCTACACTCTGTAATGACACTTCCTTACTTCCCTTACTTCTGAGGCATTAAAATAACAGATCCATATAAATGTTTCAGTTACCCTAATTTTGTTTCTCAATATATACTGATTATATTGAAATGCTTATAACCACACTAATATCACGTCAAAAGAAGAATATGATATGTATATACGCCTCAATGTAATCAACATCCATATTTCTTGAGTATTAAGTTTACACAGAAAACATAGTTTTAATTGTAACTGTATAAAACATACGTTTAATTGTAACGGTATAAAACATTCTTTTAATTGTAACGGTAGATGATCTAGTTTATTGGTCTAATATTGTGCGTGTTTCCTTCAGCCTTACATCAGGTGGTTGCTATTATATATTTTGTACAGACGTTTACGTCTATAATGCCATATACCGTTACAATGGTTGAATCAATACAATAACTGACTATATTATGAACTGTTCATAGTCATTGTATGCTAATAAAGATTAAGAAAACAAAATGAGCAACTCAGATATTATCAAAATGTGCAATTAATACAATGTCTGTCATGCAAATCTATTCAGTCCATATCCATTTTGATAATGTATAAGGGATGTGATTTATGGAATTAATCATATTAAATTCAAGATCATTTTTATCTATTTACAAATGATAATGATTTCAGCATTTTTCTGTTGTTTTTATATTTTTATAGCTTTTCATTTTGTTTTGAGCATACGTAATTCGAAGTCCTATCTTCTTCCTCACCTTAATGTGACCTATACAGTGTTTTTCCAATATAGTGACTCATCAGCTATTTAATTATTATAGATATTCATGATATTAATGGCAAATTGATACGCATCCCGTATCTTAAACAGCCTCAAAATATCCGCCTTATACTGTGAGTTACAAGTGTTCTTATATCAGCTGTTTATTTAAAATACAGTCGAACCCCGGTTACTCCACCACCTCTCATTCAAATACCCGGCGTCATTCGAAATACTTTGCTGGTCCCGATCACTCTCCTTCTTATTTCTTTATAAAAATATCTGGGTTATTCAAATTTGTGCCATTCGAATACCTGGCCTCATCCGAAAAGATTTTTTTAGCCCGTGCCAATCAATTCTAATGATTTTCGCACCTCCTTATCCGAAGTCACTGACGAGCATAAATTACCGGCGACATTTTGAAAACAAACAATGGAAAGGTGCGAACGTCAATTAATTACTGAAATGGGGGGAGACAGCCGCTTATAGTTTACATAAATTGTTATTTGATTGGGTGTTTGTGCATTTCAATCATAAAGGTGATGATTGTAGTATTTCGGATACGCTGGTAAAGGAAAATTTAAACAAGTGTAACAAGCAGACCACGATTACATCCGTTTTACGAGACGACGTTGGTGTAACGTTGATACATGTAGTAACTTGTGGTTTTAGTCAGACATGATGAATGTTCATTTATGCATATATGCAGAAATGAATGTTGGTAAATTAAATATTAATTATCCATTGCAGTGTTATTCGTTTTTATGACACATGTTGAAAGATTAGAACAATATGAGAGGGTTGTATAAAACAAAAAGCTAAATATAATTTTATATAATGCCATAATTCGTATTTATCGATAAATGCATAATAAGATATTAATATACCCAAGGCACCTTTAGAAGAGTAATTACTAGTGAAGCATATATATGAAACAATACATAGTCCGTGCAATGATAAACGGTATATATGTAGGCATGTTGTATGTATGTAAGTATGAACATGTATGTATGTATGTATGTATGTATGTATGAACATGTATGTATGTATGTATGTATGTATGTATGCATGTATTTATGTATGTATGTATGAATTTATGTTGTTGTTGTTGTATTTGGGTTTACCGTCGCCGCGATAGTATTTCAATCATATAGCGACGTCCAGCCAACTACAGGTGGAGGAAGACCCCGAGCACATAGAGGTACCCTGGTAGAACCACGGACCTACCGCAAGCCAGCTTGAAGACTTCCTCACATGAAAAATCTGAAAACCTTGCTGGAATTCGAACCCATAGTGGTGAGGGGTCGGGAGATTTGTAGTCCACGACTGTAACCGCTCAGCCACGGCGGCCCCCATGTATTTATGTATGTATGTTTGTATGTGAGTATGTATGTATGTTTTTGTTTTAAATACACATATTCGCACATTCTGTAATATTAGGGTTATTTTTTACCTCCGTACATGTATAGTGTGCAGAATGGGAAATGTTCACATACTTTCAATTAATTCATACTGTATTATGGTTAGACGCAATTGTTCTTTGAATTAGCATTATGCCAGTATTACAGACCAAACACAGAATCATTCAATGCTTATAATAGGAACAATTCATGGTATTGTTAGAGCAGAAGAAAATGATTTAGGACATTTTGGGTTTCTTGTAATTCTTAAATATATTTAACTTGTGATCATTTAGTTATCTGAAGGATTTTAGACATTGGTATTGTAAATGGGCGAGGTATTTACATTATGAATGTTATTGACTGTTTTTCTTGTTTTTACCTTTACCCCCCCCCCCCCCACATACACACACCAAAAAATGGCTATATCCGCTAATTAACTCATGAACGGATTGACAGATTTATATGATTTTGATTCAAAATTTATCTCAATAAAAATCAGTTCGACATATGACATACTCATTTAAGTTTTGATACTTCGACTAAAACTTTGCCGAAACTACCTTGTAAAATTGATAACACTTCATAGGCTTAAGAGATTTAGATACTATTAGTAAAAATTTTCATCTAAAAAAACTGAAAGAAAAAAGGGACTTTGGGCAAAATACGTTATTTATTGACACTGTTATTGCCCTTCTTTCGACTAAATATTTGGTAACTTTTCCAAAGGATACGGCTTCATAGTCTTTGTCAAAGAACTGCTTGGGGTGATAAATTTCCTTTAGACACACCTTATGTTGTATTTTGTGGTGGTTTGTGATGACCTATTCAGTTATAAATGATACTTAATTGAGACGGCAACACAAATGTGTTGCTTTAACATCTATTCAAAAGAAGTAAGTAATGCTCAGTCCAACAGACTGGCTAAACTACACCAACAGTTTTTCAATAATAAATGGTACTAAAATGAGAAGACAACAGGAATGTTTTGCTTCTCCATCCATTTACAAGAAACAGGTAATGCTCAGTCCAGCAGACTGACTAAACTGCATCATCAGAGCATGCGCATTAATCTGGGATATATTAGCCTGTATCATACAATATAAGGTATTTCGGTTCGAAATGAAAGGTGCTAGTGAACTGGCCTTTTATCAAATATAAATGTCTTAAATTAAAATTTTTAATATTAATTGTCCGTGTTTTTTATAATTATGCTTATGTATGTTTTCACTGTTTCTATAGTTTTAAATTTGTCATGATTACTTCTTTGTATTTTCTACCCAAATTTGTAACCCTATCCGAAAACGAAGTTACCTACGAAAGAAACGTCTTTTTAATATTTTCAATTTTACATTTCACAGGTCTGGGTAAGTATATTTTATTACATTTCTTTAAAAGTATTCCTTGATATATAATCAGCAAATTTAAAAACATAAAGATGAGACATAAGCCTCCAATCTATGAAATTGAGATTAACAAAATATTCAATACTATTTTTTTCTTTCATATTATTTGTACAGATTACACATAATTATGATGCAATTCTAAAAACGTGTCATGTATGGAGAAAATAACTAAGCATGCTACAAATAGATAGTTTACAAATAAAACCAAATCATTTTAACAAAGGTCAGGGTCAAATTAATATTCCATGAGTGAATACGTATAGAGTAACCAGAATAATTAGGTCACATTAATATAATAACAATTCCCTGAGTAGAAACCTAATGCAATTTGATAAAACTATTTGATATATAAGATTTTTCGGCACAATTCCTAACTACGGACGACATTGTACATAACACTCACCCAATGTTTTTTTTTTTTTTTTTTTATTTTTATTTTTTTTTATATAAGAGTCTTATTAGACCGGGTAGGAATTATGACTTCCGGAAAATCATATAATTATACCCTTGATTAGATGTTATTGAGGGCTATATAGGACTCGCGACCGTTAGATGGTCGGATCGTCGGATTTAGGTTAAGTAATTTTTCTAGTAATTTTTAAATATATTTCAACTTGTAATCCCTTGGATATTTGATGGATTTGGTACAATGGTATCGAAAATGAGCATGTTTTGGAAAGTTTTGTTGTTTTATTATACCCCACAATATTTGGCTTGGCAAAATTATTTAAGTTTTGATACATAGACATTGCCAAAACTACCTTATAAAATTGGTAACTCTTCATATACTTAAGAGATTTTGATACTACTAGTACAAATATTACCTCAATTAATGGAAGGCTGAATTCGACATTGGCCAAAATCCGATCATTTTAGACGCAGTTTTGGCCCTCTTTTCGACTTAAAATTTGATAAGAATATCTTTACCGATCGATATGGCTTCATAGTCTGTGTCAAAGCGCTACTTTGGGTTATAAATCTCCTTCAGTAATATTTCTATTGTATTTTTGTGGGTTGTGTTGACTTGTTCAATTATAAATGGTACTAAAATGAGAAGACAACAGGAATGTTTTGCTTCTCCATCCATTTACAAGAAACAGGTAATGCTCAGTCCAGCAGACTGACTAAACTGCATTATCAGAGCATGCGCATTAATCTGGGATATATTTAAGTAATTATAAATGGTATTAAAACGAAACGACAAGAGGAATATTTTTCTTTACCATTCATTTATATAAAAATTTAAAAAAAACAAAAAACAAAACATGTAATGCTCAGTCCAGGAGACCGACTAAACTACATCATCAGGGCAAGCGCATTAATCTATTATTTATAGTCTGTATCATGAAATATAAGGTAAATAATAATTTCTAATTCGGCTCGAAACGAAAGATGTTAGTGACCTGGCTATTTAAAAATATAATTGTCTATAATTCACCATCTTAATTTTAAAATGTGTGTGTTTTTTACAGTTATGCGTAAGTACGTTTTGACTGTTGTTATAGTTTTAAATTTGTCACTATTACTTCTTTGTACTTTCTACACAAATTTGTAACCCTTTTCTAGAACGGAAGTACCTACGAAAAACGTCTTTTTTATATTGTCAGTTTTTTTTACCTTGAGTAAGTATGTTTTATTTTAATTATTTAAAAGTATTCTTTGATATATTCAGCAAACTTAAAACCGTAAAGATAAGACATAAGCATCCCATTTATGAAAATGAGATTAACAAAATATCCAATACTATTATTTTCTTTACCGATTATACATAATATGCAATATTTAAATCGAATTATGTGTGGAAAAAATAACTAATCATGTTACAAATAAACATTTTACAAACATAATCATTTCGATAAAGTTCATGGTTAAATAAATATGACATAAGTGAATACGTAAAAATATCAAAAATTATTAGGTCGCCATAATATCATTTTCTTGAGTAGAAACATTGTTTAATTTGATAAATATATCTGACAGATAAGAATTTTCGACACCGCACCTAAATATAGACGATATTGACATAAAGATTTACCCAGTGTCTTTTTTGTATGAATCTTATTAGATCGAGTAGGAATTATGACTACCGGAAAGTCATATAATTATAACTAGATTCGAAGTATATGGGGGCTATATAGGAGTCACGTCCGTTAGATGGTCGGTCCGTCGAATTTTGATTTAATAATTTTGTCTAGTAATTTCTAAATATAGTTTAACTTTTAATGTTTAGTTCTTTGAAGGTTTTGAAACAATGTAATCGTAAATGGGCATGTTTTTGTCTGTTTGTTGTTTTACTTTACTCCCACAAAATGGCTTTGTCCGATGAATAACTCATGAACGGGTCGACAGATGTAAATAATTTTACTATACACACATATCTCAATAAAACAAAGTTAAAAAAATGGCAAGATCATTTTAGCTTTGATACTTCGACATAAACTTTCCCAAAATTACCTTGTTAGGATGTTAACTCTTCATAGGCTCAACAAATATATATGTATTATAAGTAGAACTTTTTTATCTTAATAAAAATGAAAGCAAAAAAATTCGACTATTGGCAAAATCAGTTTATGATTGTAACATTTATGGCCCTCCTTTTGACTTAAAATTTTGGTAAAAATACATTTCCCAATCGAGACGGCTTCATAGACTGTGTCAAAGCGCTGCGAATTATGCCGATATTTCAGACTTAACAAAACATTCAAATCAAAGATATAATTTTTTTAAGATAGGGACAAGCTTTTACATTGTTAGAGCAGAAGAAAATGATTTTAGACATAATTCTTAAATATAATTTAACTTGTGATATTTTAGTTATCTAAAGGATCTGAGAAAATGGTATCGTAAATCGAGCAAGAAATTAACATAATACATGTTTTTGACTGTTTTTTTTTTAATACCCTTGAAAAATTTGCTTTGTCCGATAAATGACTCATGAACGGGTCGACAGATGTTGGTTCACAATTATCTCAATAAAATGGTGTTAGAAATTTGGTAAACTCATTTAAGTTTTGATACTTTGATTCAGGCTTTGCCAAAACTAGGTTGTTAGATAAATGACTCTTCATTTTTCTCAAAAGAAATAAACGCAAAATTCGACTTTGAGCAAAATCCGTTAATTTTTTTATTCGGTTATGGCCCTCTTTTCAACTTAAAATCTTGTACAAAAAAACTTTCCAAATGATACGACTTCATATTCTGCGTCAAAGAAAAGATAAACAACAATTTCTATTTCATCTCGAAATGAAAGGTGCTAGTGACCTGGCCATTAATCAGATATAAATGTCTAAAATTCACTATTTTAATTATCATTTTGTGTTGTTTCGTTTTTTTTTTTTTTACAGTCATGCGTAAGTATGTTTTGACTATTGTAATTGCTTTAGATTTGTCACAATTTCTTCTTTCTATTTTCTACCCAAATTTGTATCCCTGTCCTAAAACGAAGTTACCCACGATAAAATGTCATTCTTATCGTATTTTTTTTTTAATTTTTACATGTTAACGTAAGCATGTTTACTTTATTTCTATATAACTGTACTTTGATATATTCAGCTAACTTAAAAACATAAAGGTAAGACATAAGCATCCAGTCCAAGAAAATAAAGATAAACGAAATATTCAATATTATTATTTTCTTTCATATTATTTATACAGATTAAACATAATATGCAATACTAAAAGCGTATCATGTATGGTGAAAATAAGTAGCATGCTACCAAAAGACTTTAGTAAACATGACCAAATCATTTGAACAAAGGTCATGGTCAAATTAAAATGCCATAAGTGAAGACGTACAGAGTAACCAAAATTATTAGACCGCATTAATACTATATCATTGTCTTATATAGAAACATATCACAATTTGATAAATATATTCTTAAAATTTCTGGCACAGTATCTCACGTTGGACTACATTGAACATATAAATTAGCTCTATGTTTTTGTTTTTCTTTTTAAACCGGTTAGGACTTATGACTGTCGAATGTTATATAATTATACACTAGATACGAAGTATATGAGAGTTATAGAGGTGCCACGTCCGTTAGTTAGTCGGTCCGTTAGATTTTGATTGAACTTAAAAATAAGTACCAAGCCTACTTGCGCATATTCTTGTCAGGGTCATGTTCGACTGCTTCTACAGGACCGATTTTGATTTAGCTTCTCAGCATTAATAAGTACCAACTTTAGTTGCGCATGTTTTGCAAGTCATGGTAGTCTTGATTTTATATGAGTTATAGCCTTTTTTCATATTTATTGAATATTTTTGTCCACACTATATCTCAACTACAGTTGGTCAGAATATCAATGAACTTCTTATCAATTAAATTAAAAAAACACTACTTGTTCATATTGTAGGCTTGTCATGCTCTCTTCAAGTTCACTGCGTATTGCCCCTTGTCAGGTTTCTTTAATATATTTTATCTGCTCTTTTTCGTAGGAACTATTTTTGATTTTAACTTAACAGCATTTATGAGTACCAACGTCAGTTGTGGATATCCTTGCAACAGCATGATCGGCTAAATTTAGTTGGGTTCTTGCTTGTTGTTATATGCATTGATTTTTGTCTGTGATACGTATACATGTACATGTACAAGTATATTGGAGATCTACCAGTTTTTTTTGCGTGTTTTTATTCCTTTCTCGCAACTGTGTCAAGACTGTCTGTCACTTTAACAGTAACTCTGATAATGTGGTATCAGGGGGTATTCATCATCTTCAATGATGGTTCTTGTTAGTTTAATTTAATATGCAATGTACTTATCAGGACAATAATTATCACTTCAAAAATGTATCAAGACTTCAAAAACAGCAAATAATTGAATTTATTGTCAACCGTTTTGTACTTAGACATTTATTGATAAGAAATATATCAAGGTCCTTCCAAAATACATCAAACTGATTCTTAAATGTGCATTATAACTCATTGCCAATTACTCAATATTGAGTTATGTTTACATGCAGCGACGAATACATGGCTTACATTAGGCGTGTCACGGAGAGATTGAAGAAGCTAGGGATTACAAAATAAAAACAGTTGTACAAGGTTAGTATTCCTACATGACTGGCTTGACTATTATTGTGTCACCTGCTGAAAGCAGAGGTGACATATCAGGGCCACACCTCCGTCGCCTGTCTTCCTATCTGTCTGTCCCTCTGCCTGTTACACTTTGTCACAGTATTTCCGTTCCGCTTCTTTATTATGTTTATTATTTTGTGTAATCTGCTGTAAGCAGAGATTACATATAGGTATCACTTCTCTGTCGTTTGTTTGTCCGTTTGTCTGTCTTTATGTGTCTCACACTTTGTCCCACACTTTCCGTCACGCTTTTTTCAGCAGGTGGTACATGTATTCCAAGGAACAAGTTTTGTTTCTTGTTTCATCCTTATTTTGCAATCTTCGCATATACGTGGGTGGTCAAAGGTATTGTGCCTGGTTGTACGCAAAAGGCATTGGATCAGCTTATGTTTATTTGTTTGTTTGTTGGGTGTAAAGTCCCACCGAGAGTACTTCAGTCATTTGGAGACGATGTCTACTTGAGACAGACATAGTGCTGCCACACTGCAGTATCACGCCGTAGATATGTGTTATGATACCACTCCAATTCACATCATCCTGACACTGAGCCAACCAGTCCTTTAACTACCCCTTATATGCAGAGCGCCTAGCAAGGGAACTATAACCCAAGGATCGAACCCACGACCTCCCGCTCCCGAGGCGGACGCTCAACTCAGCCACTGGGGACGATAACTTGTTATAAACACATATATATATATATATATATATATATATATATATATATATATATATATAAAATCAAAACGCATAGGTCCTACTGATTAGCGTGGAATAAGCTGCACTGCATAAGTTGAATTAGTTTTGGCGATTTCCATTTCAATTTATACAATGTACTTACAAAGCAAAACATGTTTAATCTAACAAAATTTTCAATTCGAATTATTATATTCAAAAACGTATAATTTGAATTGGTGTATCTATTTTGTTCTCATTTAATAGGTGGAACAACAACGCA
The DNA here is from genome assembly GCA_021229015.1 of Solen grandis. NCBI lineage: Eukaryota > Metazoa > Mollusca > Bivalvia > Adapedonta > Solenidae > Solen > Solen grandis. Next base: position 9,095,764 of record CM037777.1, read on the forward strand.
CGTTAACCGGTTTTAGACTGTTTTCATATAAGAAGCCAATTATTAAACCAGTATTGTCAAATACGGTATAAGTAAAGTGTATGAGTAAATATTTTATTAATGATATATCGTGTTTGAACGAAGCTTAATTTACAAATCCATTTATGATCCTGAATGATTGACATACAGCATTCATGTACATGTAGTATATTTTGATGCATTGTATTTAGCCTAGGAGAAAACATGTCAAACCGAATTTTTGACGGCTACTTTGTCACTTTACGTTGTCTTATAATAAGAAAATGAACAAGAGAGTCACCTGTTAAAATGTCGGGTAGACTAAAATAAAGATTATATTTGTATTTAAGAAGTGTGACAATGTAATCAAAAGAATGACATCGATGTGACACATTAATGTGATTTAATTTCGTATAAGACATTTAGTGTAAGGAAATGAAAATATATTTCATTTGCAAGATAAAAGATATTTTTTCTTAACGTTTTAACTTAAATTTGCTTGTATAAAATAAAGCTAATTTATTGACCAGGGTTAATTTAATTTGTATTTTGTATTATTTGTAAAGCACTACTTTTTTTAAATTTTAATGGGGAATTTAAAGCTAATCAATAATTCAATTACATAATGGATCATATCACAATGTAATGTGACTTTAAACAAATAACTGCTTAAAAGGTATTTAACCTTAGACTTTTAATTTAGATCAGATGGATATAGAGTACTTCATAAATATTGGCTAGGAAGTGTATTAAAAGGTTATACAGAATCATACATATTTTGTAACAAAAAAGCTTGCTTTACGCAAAATATTTTGTAAAATTTTGACTAGTCTAAATTTGTTTTATGTATATATTTTGTTTTATGGCATTTACAAATAAATGCCCATTTTTCATTCAAAACTTGTTTTGTCTTTTTTCCCTTCTGCCATACGAGTTCGACCGGACTTCATCATTATTTCAGCCCCATGGTAGGACAATACATAAAAGCTAATTATCATACCTGCTCAGAGTTCGCAGTATAGCCGTTCGTGTGGACATCAGACAGACTATTTCGTGCCAAGAGTGTGTGGTTAGATCGGTGCTTATTGTATGTAGGAGAAAGCCAGAAAGTTGTCATAAAAATAAAATTGCAAAATTATAAGTAATTATGTGCCTCTACGTTCTTTTGATAATATCATCTGTATATATTTTTACAATGCTATCTCTTGTCTAGCAATTAGATTACAGATAATATCACCAACATACTTTATTTATGTGTTAAAAATATATGACAATTAATTAAGATTGACTTTGTGATGTAATTGTTTGAAATATATGGTTTCAATACTTTGTGGAATTGTTTTAAACAGCCACCTTTTCATTATGAAAAGCTATTTAAACTACTGTGTCTTTAATACCTGTGCGGTCTGAAATAAATGTAAGACTCTACAATGTTTTGCTAGGCATGTTACGTACATGTAGTTACAATTAATTTTATTGTGTGTACCCAATTAGATACGCTTATATTCTTATATTTGTATTGTTCTTGGATCATGTATATAATGGTATTTTGGTTTAGTTTGTCAGCGAGCTGTAAGTTAGATGATTTGCATAGCACGACACTTGTTGTTGGTGTGCATACTTTATTTGACACATGTTTGTTGTTTTGCGTGAATCGTGTTTATGTGTATGTACATGCATATATATCCGTGTCTATATATCATTTGCATCAAATTATGTTAAACTGATTGTGATCTAGACTGTTGATTTCGACCTATATTATATGTAACTTAGTCGTCTGATGCTTAAGTATATGTACTACACTTAAGTTAATTAGTTATATAGTGATGACGTGAAGCTGTATTTGAGATTTCGATGTAAGTGTACCTAGATTTTTGTCCTAGGTCCGTACAAATCTGAATAATTTAGTAATAAACTATTATTCACTATTAGCATGATTTGTATAAAGGTAATCATTTTATGACATTCTGTAATTAGTATGCTCTAGATTTGCTATTTTTTATATTAAAAAATGTCACGTCATAAGTCATACGAGTGGATAATACTTTGAGTTAAGAGAACAATTGATTATTGTCTAATTGGTATGCTGAGATTTCTACAAAGGCATTGGAGGCCCGATCAGGGTGAGAAATGACACATTTATGAATATTGTAAAGACTGTTTTTTTGTTCTCTAAAGTGTCCATCACAGTGTTTCGTTTATATTCTTATGTTGTGCCAGATTTCATTTTCATAGTATTAAAAAATTATTGATCAGTACAGTGTATATACTTTATGTACTTTAACATATCGCAATGTATGTATGAATAACTGTATGCTTGAAATAGATAATTTCATAATATGGTTGTGTCACGTTCAATATACAACAATGTATTTTGCTGATGTGAATATATGCATATATCTTTAAATATTGATAAAGTAAATTACAGTGGAATGTGTACAATAATAATGGTATTAGTAATGTCATTTCTACATTGTTATGTTATGAATAACATTACCATATTATTATAGCCATATCTAATGCAATGAATTAAATTATGTGAGTCACCCTATGCCATCGCCAAGAGGAACCCAGTAAATTAACGAAATTTATTATTGTCTATGTTTTGACTTTGTTAAGATAACAACGTGTACCTCATTCATTGGAATATTTTTGAAAATCCCACCTAGTTAAACTGTTGGTCGAAATTATTATTTTAGGCAGTCTCTTTTGGTGTTTGGAAAATAAAGTTCTGACCGGACTGGTTTCCATCATTGTTATTTCATTGGTTTGTTCTGCGTGTAATATGTTCAGTCATATTGATGGTTTGATTTCTCGTGTTTCCACCTTTTCGACCCTTTTTTAGCTCACATGAGCACAACGTGCTCAAGGTGAGCTTTTCTGATCGCCTTTTGTCCGGCGTCCGTCGTCCGTCGTCCGTGCGTCCGTGCGTGCGTCCGTGCGTGCGTGCGTCCGGCGTCAACAATTGCTTCAAACAACATCTCCTCCTAAACGGCTTGGCCAATTTGAAAAATATTTTGCAGGAATGTTCCTTGGATAAAGTTCTATTAAAGTTGTATAAATGGTTCTGGTCCATTGCATAATTAGGTCACAGGAGCTAAAAATAGATTTTAAAAATGCAAACTTTGAAAATCTTCTTCTGCAAAACTGCAAGGCCTAGAGCTCAGATATTTGGTATGTAGCATCATCTTATGGGCCACTACCAAGATTGTAAAATCATGCCCTATGGTGATAAATGACCCCGCACCAGGGGTCACTTGTTTTACATAGAGTTATATAGAAAAATCTTAAAAAATCTTCTTCTATGAATCCATAAGGCCTAGAGCTTAGATATTTGGTATGTAGCATCATCTTATGGGCCACTACCAAGATTGTACAAATCATAGCCCTATGGTGATAAATGACCCCGCACCGGGGTCACTTGTTTTACATAGAGTTATATGGAAAATCTTAAAAAATCTTCTTCCATGAATGCATAAGGCCTAGAGCTTAGATATTTGGTATGAAGCATCATCTTATGGGCCACTACCAAGATTGTACAAATCATAGCCCTATGGTGATAAATGACCCCGCACCTGGGGTCACTTGTTTTACATAGAGTTATATAGGAAAATCTTAAAAAATCTTCTTCCATGAATGCATAAGGCCTAGAGCTTAGATATTTGG
>CM037777.1:9099526-9149526 GCA_021229015.1 Solen grandis
ATTATTTATTTATTATCAGTGTCCTTGTTTTTAACGACACAAATGAATTTGAAAGTATTGATTGTATATCTTTTATAATCGATTATCTTTTTAATTTGTCCATGTGATACGTGTATTGGGGATTGTTACTGTGAGTGATTTTTTTTTCAGCAGTTTTTGGAAAATATTTAATTCCACAAATTTGGGAGAGAAGATTGCAATGAAATAGAGAATTGTAAAATACATTTTATTCTAGCATTATATGTATGATTAAACAGTTTTCATCCATGGAATCGTTTCTATTCTGTTTTTTCCATTTTGAAGACATACATTGTAGCACAATTTTTACTTTGGGAAACATAAAGGAAAAAGTCCCGTTTTGGGATTTCTTAATTATATATACTGTATAATTATTTATTCAAAAACAGGATTGTAGGTAGTGAACTAAAGTCTTGGGTTTGCCACCATCTCTTAAAACAATTATGTCTCCCCCCCCCTCTCTCTCTCTCTGTATATATATATATATAGAGAGAGAGAGAGAGGGGGGGAGGAATTAAACTATGATTAACCCTAGCACAACTCCCATGTCTATATACCATTTTCACAGAAAGGGGAATAGTGTTTTAATTTGCATCAACACACAGGTCAGAAGGATTTGCGTAAGTTGTAAGAACTTGCGTCCAAATCTGAAATAAGTTCTTATAAAAGAGCGTGACTTTGGAGAGACACACTGTTCCTTACCGTCTATCAGTATGCAGGGTCCACACTTCTTAATTGGGTTGAATCAGTACTTTGCACCTGGGATTGTCATAAAAGAATCTGGCTTCTAATGTGGTTCAAACTCACAAACCTCAGTGTGCTACCACGGCATGGTATATGATATCAGAGTGGATTGTAGTAAAATATAATGTGGAGGAGGGGGTGACGGTAACCAGTTGTTTAAATTCATGTACAATCAAGGATATTGATCAAAGCGCCCATTGCACCAAGAGACTGTTGACAGGGTTTTCATGAAATATAAATCCCAATATTTCCCCAGGGTTTAACCCTTTCCCTCATATAGACTCATTTTGACACACTCAATAGGTACCACATAAAGCCTGATCTGCAGAAAACCACAGTTAAGCCTTACCAAATTTAATTATAAAGTCCTCATTTCCAGACCACTGAGGAACAGCGAACAGAATAAAACCTGATCCGCCTGCGAGTTACTCACAGGCTTATCTGGTTTTTTGTTGTTCGCATAGGTCCTTTTATGGTTTCCTCTATGAGGGAAAGGGTTAAGTCAATACAGGCAAAGGTCATATGATGCCAAAAACTCCACAGGTTTTCTGTAAGTTGTATTGGTATTCAGCTGAATTTGTATACAGTATACAGTCAAACCTGTCTTAAGAGGTCATTCAAGGGAAAAATAGGAAGCGGCCACTTAACAGAGGTGACCATAAATGAAGATAAAATATAAAACAAAATACTAGTTGAAAAAAAATTGACCGCTCAAAGCAGGTTGACCACTTAGTACAGGTGGCCGCTAATACAGGTTCAACTGTATACAAATGTATCTCACCACCTGCAAAAATGCAATGTGATAGGTCATGTAAACATGGAGTATTTTCCATACACCTCTGTAATTTTCACACAACCAGTGAAACGGTCATATCCTATAAAATGACCAACAGCCTTGTTTTTTTCATAGGAGAAACCTTAATATTCTTTTTTTTTATCCTGTACTTCATTATATAGACACATTTTGATGCATTGGCAAACAGAGCAGACCCAAATAAGACAGCTCCAATATAAGACAGCTCTTATAGGATCTGTCTGATCAGGGTCTCAACTATTTTCTCATACAATACTGTAGCTCAGTTTCTACGGAATCCTTGCGACAAAAAAAAAATCATGATTCCATATACCATTTTAAGTTCATTCAATATTCATCATGCTTGTTTGGAAATACCGTATATTTGACAAAAGAATCATTAGGGCTTTTGTATAGTGCACAATTTTCTTCTTCGCATGTCCTATATCCCTATAAAATAAAATACAACAAACCATTAAATCCATTCTTTTTCAATATTTTGGCAAAAATTTGCCTTTCTCAAAAAAAACAAGAGGCCCAAGGGCCATAAACGCTCACCAGTAAATCAGCATATTCAAGATGATTTTTTCTATAAGGAAATCAAATGACAAACCAGAGATCAACTTCATTTTAGCAATCATGGCAGACATTCATGAAATCAATCCTGACCATTAATTTCATGGAAGTAAAATTCTGAAATTTATTAATTGAAGATAATATAATATATTGTATTATCAGTTGCAGTTACACGATGTGAATGGTGTTCGAAAAATAAACTAGCAGAATTTATCATGATAGTTTGAAAGCCACAGAGCTTTTTGTATGGGAAGAAAATGAAAGCAGTTCGTTAAAATGGTTGATTTAACTTTTACATAACATGATTAAACTTTTAAATAACAATCTGTAACAAAATATTTCGAAAATTCTTTAATATCGTTTCAGATTCCTTTTATTTACAAGTTGTCAAAAGAGAAAGTAAATCCGCGAAAACTGATGACATTTAGAAATGCAAAGCTTTTTTGGTTATTAATTTTATTTACATGGTCAGAGAAAGTTGTGAATCTATTTTGCAAAATACTAAAAGTACTCTCCAAATTACCTACAGTGTGTCTTTTAAACTTTTATCCACAAAACAATGCATCTCTACATTAAAATATTTTCGTAACAAAATCGGCAATTTGCGTACGTGACATCGCCATGGCAGAATTTTATGCAAAATAGAAAAAGTGGGAAAAAATGAAAAAAAAGTTAAACAGATAAGCTCATTTCAAGTTTTTTCCTCTCTCTTTTTAGTTCTCTTTAGATTACCAGGCGGATTACCAGTTACATGAGAAAAAACAAAACAAATTGAGAAGGAGAAGTGTGTAAAATGCGGAGAAAAGCTAAAAATGCGGATCATTTAACGGTCTTTTATTTTTTTATTATTTTATTTTATTTTTTTTTTTGGGGGGGGGGGGGGGGGCATTTTCACCTACAGTTGAGGAAAAATATATACTTTTACGGATGGGAATGGGGCCAAATTTCGGCCCCAAATTGGCCTTTGCACAGAAGAAGAATTTTGATGTTTTCTATATAGAGTATATAAGGGAATTAGCCAACCCCCTAGGGACCTCATTCTTTTAGGAATTAACTTTATTTTAGCCATATTGGTATACAATCATGAGGTAACCATTTGGGCCAAAGGAAATTAAATTCTCACAGCTGGCCTCATAAAACAAGAGGGCCATGATGGCCCTAAATCGCTCACCTGAGTACCATTGCTACAACTGATTACAAGGTTTTTAAACAGACAAGAATTCTGATATAACTCAATCTTAAACATTTTAGCCCTGACAATACTACACACCAAATATATAAGCACTGGGCCTTATGGTTTCAGAGGAGAAGACTTAGTGCGGGGTCATTTATCTCCAAAGGGCCACCATTTTGAAAATCTTGATAATGAACCATTAGATGATACTACATACCAAAAATCTAAGCTATAGGCCTTATGGTACAAGATTTTTTTTAAAGATTTTCCTATATAACTCTATGTAAAACAAGTGACCCCTGGTGCGGGGGCATTTATCACCATAGGGTCATGATTTGAACAATCTTGGTAATAAACCATTAGATGATGCTACATACCAAATATCTAATCTCTAGGCCTTATGGATTTATAGAAGATTTTTAAAGATTTTCCTATATAACTCTATGTAAAACAAGTCGGGGGCATTTATCACCTGGGTATGATTTGAACAATCTTGGTAATAACCATTAGATGATGCTACATACCAAATATCTAACTCTAGGCCTTATGATTTAAGAAGATTTTTAAAGATTTTCCTATAAACTCTATGTAAAACAAGTGACCCATGGTGCAGGGGCATTTATCACCATAGGGTCATGATTTGTATAATCTTGGTAATGAACCATAAGATGATGCTACATACCAAATATCTAAGCTCTAGGCCTTATGGATTCATAGAAGAAGATTTTTAAAGTTTTTCCTATATAAATCTATGTAAAAAAATGACCTCTGGTGCAGAAACATTTATCACCATAGGGCTATGATTTGAACAATCTTGGTAGTGAACCATAAGATGATGCTACATACCAAATATCTAAGCTCTAGGCCTTATGAATTCATAGAAGAAGATTTTTAAAGATTTTCCTATACAACTCTATGTAAAACAAGTGACCCATGGTGCAGGGGCATTTATCACCATAGGGTCATGATTTGTATAATCTTGGTAATGAACCATAAGATGATGCTACATACCAAATATCTAAGCTCTAGGCCTTATGGATTCATAGAAGAAGATTTTTAAAGATTTTCCTATATAACTCTATGTAAAACAAGTGACCCATGGTGCAGGGGCATTTATCACCATAGGGTCATGATTTGTACAATCTTAGTAATGAACCATAAGATGATGCTACATACCAAATATCTAAGCTCTGGGCCTTATGGATTCATAGAAGAAGATTTTTAAAGATTTTCCTATATAACTCTATGTAAAACAAGTGACCCATGGTGCGGGGGCATTTATCACCATAGGGTCATGATTTGTACAATCTTGGTAATGAACCATAAGATGATGCTACATACCAAATATCTAATCTCTAGGCCTTAATGGATTCATAGAAGAAGATTTTTTAAAGATTTTCCTATATAACTCTATGTAAAACAAGTGACCCCTGGTGCGGGGGCATTTATAACCATAGGGCTATGATTTGAACAATCTTGGTAATGAACCATAAGATGATGCTACATACCAAATATCTAATCTCTAGGCCTTATGGATTCATAGAAGAAGATTTTAAAGATTTTCCTATATAACTCTATGTAAAACAAGTGACCCCTGGTGCAGGGGCATTTATCACAGTAGGGCTATGATTTGAACAATCTTGGTAATGAACCATTAGATGATGCTACACACCAAATATCTAAGCTCTAGGCCAAATGGATTCATAGAAGAAGATTTTTAAAGATTTTCCTATATAACTCTATGTAAAACAAGTGACCCCTGGTGCGGGGGCATTTATCACCGTAGGACTATGATTTGTACAATCTTGGTAATGGCCCATAAGATGATGCTACATACCAAATATCTAATCTCTAGGCCTTATGGATTCATAGAAGAAGATTTTAAAGATTTTCCTATATAACTCTATGTAAAACAAGTGACCCCTGGTGCAGGGGCATTTATCACCATAGGGCTATGATTTGAACAATCTTGGTAATGAACCATTAGATGATGCTACACACCAAATATCTAAGCTCTAGGCCTAATGGATTCATAGAAGAAGATTTTTAAAGATTTTCCTATATAACTCTATGTAAAACAAGTGACCCCTGGTGCGGGGGCATTTATCACCGTAGGACTATGATTTGTACAATCTTGGTAATGGCCCATAAGATGATGCTACATACCAAATATCTAAGCTCTAGGCCTTGCAGTTTTGCAGAAGAAGATTTTCAAAGTTTGCATTTTTAAAATCTATTTTTAGCTCCTGTGACCTACTTTTTTGACCAATCTGAATAATTTGTACAACTTTGATAGAGGGCATCATAAGGATGATTCCTGTGAAGTTTGGTCAAAATCCCTTCAGCGGTTCATGAGGAGATGTTGTTTAAAGCAAATTGTTGACGACGGACGGACGCACGCACGCACACACGCACGCACGACGGACAAAAGGCGATCACAAAAGCTCACCATGAGCACGTTGTGCTCAGGTGAGCTAAAAAGTATTTTGATGTTTTCTATATAGAGTATATAAGGAAATTAGCCAACCCCCTAGGGGCCTCATTTTTCAAGGGATCAACTTTATTTTAGCAATTATGGTAGACATTAATGAGGTGACTATTTGTGCCAAAGGAAAATAAATTCTGACCATTTGTTTCAGAGATGATTTTCAAAGTTTTCAATTATTTTTTTCTATTTGTTGCCATGGCAACCAGAGTTCTTCATGGATCAACTTTATTTGAGCAATTTTTGTAGAGGCCCACCCAAGGATCATACATGCCAAGTTTTATCAAATTCTGTCCAGCGGTTTCAGAGGAGATGTCTTTTAAAGCAAATTGTTGACGACGGACGACGACAGACAAAGGGTGATCCCAATAGCTCACCCAGAGCACTTCGTGCTCTGGTGAGCTAAAAACAATATGGTAACTGTAGTTGCTAAAAAATTGTTTGTTTTTTTTCCTTAGGAAAGGCAATTTTTTGCCTAAATATTGAAAAAGAGTGAATTTAATTGTTTACTGTATTATTTCCCTCTGGAAAACCAACAAATTTTAAAAAAACAAGTTTTCTTTTTCAAATCGAGGCAAATTACGCTGCTTGTGATTGCTGAAAATTACGTCATATACCACATAGTATGGCCACAAGGAGAGTTGGTGAGATATTAAAGCAACTCTGGTAATGGATTCATACACCTGCTGTAACTCCACGAAAGTGAATTACAGTTACAGTGGGTGGATGAGCCCATACTTAAGGGCTACAAACAGAGCAACTTATATTATATGGGCATGGAAGAAGATTGAAAATGAAAACAACATGAGTGTCTTCCGCTGATCTCTTTATTAGTTTGTACATACTCAACCTTTATGCGGATACAAAAATAGACAAAAAATGGACGGGCGTAAAAAATGTGATTTAAAACAACGGTAAACTTATACTTTAAGAGTTTTAAGACACTGGCTTTAAAATTGTTTGTAACAAATAATGCAGCGTCGGATACCCAAGGCTGCTTATAACATCTGTCAGCTGTGAGATACATACTTGGCTAGCACTTTATCATTATAAGGATATTCATAAGAAATATGTCGACCAATCAAAATGCTGCTTGCATAAATGAGTACTCTTCAGTTGGAAGTCAGTAAAGGCTTATCTAAGTACCATAAGTACAAGAGTTTCTATTGGTCAAAAAATTCTCACTACCTAGTGGGGCTGCGAATAGTGGCTTTTCAAATAATTGATAATGAGCAAATACTAACTAATAATCCCACAGAGATGTATGGAGTAAAGGAATGAGCACTTGTGGGTTTCAGACGCTGCAAATTATGTTATATGGCACATTGTTACCTTGCAATATCCCTATGCCCTTTAAAGATAAAGGAACATTTTCTGAACACAACACATACTGTGTATACACATACACGTTTATTACATGTACCCAAAGTTTGTCCAGAAGCATTAATCAAAAATATCTAAAAACTCTTCCATGTTAAGCATCTACTTTAAAGGCCCAATATTCTTCCAAAAGCAGTGTATATTCTTAGGGCAGAAAAGTAAAGTGTGTACTACAGAGTTTTTACGAGATGTAATCCGTACATACTCAATGGTGATATTGTCTCAACAATGAATCTTTCAAAGAATTTTTCGCTTAAGATCATTCAATTGTTTACAAAATTAACTAATTTGCATATCCCTCATGTCTTTGTCAATCTTCCATAGACATTCTGTATGTCTCCTTAAATGCATCAAGAGTGCATTAATTGATGACGTAGCAAATAAACAAATTGTGATTCGGCGATTCAAATTATTTCCAATAACAGACTGTCTTCGGGAATACTCACCAATGCAAAATGTAAACAAGAGCTGTCAGAGAACAGCACGCTCGTCTATTCATAATGCTTGTTGGTAAATAAAATCTATTTCAATTCTTGTCCTTCATATACCCTGTATTTAGTAATAGTCAAAAATAATATATCTTGATAGTCTGATACCCCTTAATATATTTATGATGTCTAAAATCAATCCCATGCCTAGTAACTTAGACATAAGAATAATAACACTGTGCATGCAAAACTTTAACCAAATATCCAAGTTAGAAAAGGGCCATAATTTTTATAAAATTCAGTCCAAGAGTTATCCTCCATGGTTTTCTGATGTCCTTTAACACATTTCTTAATTTACTAGTTGATACATGTACCATAAACACTTTCTAAGATACAAGCTGGATAGTAGCTTGCATGCAAAACTTTAACCAAAAAGTCTAAGTCAAAAAGTGGCTCTAATCTGCATTATATTCAGTCAAAACCTATCTGCCATTATAGTACATGTATGATACCACTGAACATATTAAAGAAGTTTCAAATTAAACCCATGCCTGGTTACTGAAATATAGGCATGAAATTCCTTGCATGCAAAACTTTTACCAACATTTCTATGGTAAAAAGGGGCCCTAAATGGAAATATATTACATCAAATGTTATCTTCCTTCATAGTATAATACCCCTAAATATATTAAAGACGTTTCAAATCAATCCCATGCCTGGACTCTGAGATATAAACATGAAAGTACCTTGCATGCATAACTTTAATAAAAAATGTCTAAGTTAAAAAGGGGCCATTATGCCCATAACTTGTAACATATTCCATCAAAAGTTATCTACCTTGATAGTATGATACCCCTTAACGTATTAAAGATGTTTCAAATCAGTTGAATGCCTGGATACTGAGATACATTGTATAAGCATGAAAGTACCTTGCATGTAAAACTTTAACCAAAATTTCCTAGTTAAAAAAGAGTCCATAATTTTGAAATATATTCCATCAAGAGTTATCTACCTTGGTTGTCTGATGCCCCTAAACATATTCATAAACTTTCAAGTCAATACCATAAATAGTTATCGAGATATAAGGTTGATAGTAAAACTTGCATGCAAAACTTAAACCAAGAGCTGTCACGCCAACGCAAGGGCAACTACAATAGCTCTCATAACCCAACGATGAGAGCATTTTGACATCCATCCAAATACTAAATTGCATAATGCATTTAACTGCTATTTAACAGCAGATATTTGCACATTATGTGCCGTTTGTTCATAGTAAGTCTATAAAAAATCTAGTGACCCCTAGGACGGCGCCAATTTTGACCCAAGAGCCAAGATTTGATCAAAATTGGTAGATGTTTACTAGGCCATGTTACTTACCAAATATCTAAACTCTAGGCCTTGTGGTTTCTGAGAAGATTTTTCTAGTTTTTTCCTAAATAAGTCCATGTAAAATCAAGTGACCCCTGGGGCATGGCGAATTTGACCCCAGGGCCATGGTTTGAACTAACTTGATTGAGGTCTACTAGGCCATGTTACACACCAAATATCTAAGCTCCAGGCCTTGTGGTTTCTGAGAAGAAGATTTTTCTAGTTTTTCTTATATAAGTCTATGTAAAATCAAGTGACCCCTGGGGCGGAGCCAATTTTGACCTCAGGGTCATGATTTGAACAAACTTGGCAATGGTCCATAAGACAATACCACACACCAAATATCTAAGCTCTAGGCCTTGTGATTTGGAGAAGAAGATTTTGGTAGAGCTTCATGCAAGGAACATCACAGGCAATTTTCATCAAATTTGGCCAAGTGGTTTCAGAGGAGATGTCGTTTGAAATAATTGTGGGCAATGGCCGGACACTGGACAACCATTGATCCTAAAAATACCATCGTGTCATATTTTAAGGTAAAGTCCATGTAATGGTTTCACCACATTTCGGACCACAGTAATAACCAAGGTTTCCTAATGTTTCATTAGGGTACCTTGGTTATCTTGGTAGAGGTTAAGTGGTCCAAGACGTAGCTGAACCATTTCAGGAACTTTACCTTAAATTCAAAGTTCAGTAAATTAATATTCATCAAGTAAGAAAATTGTACATGAATATTCATGAGGTAAAGGGTTTATTAGTTGGGTTGATTGGACTGAAACTGTTGATAGTTGTAATACACAGGATATTGGTACTCCCAGTTGCTAAGTGCATTTGTACTTGTCATATTGCAGTCTGCTGAAGAGGACGTTGCTGTAACGACGGAGGAAGGAGTTGAAAATGTTAACTGTCCTTGACCTTGGACCCTCTGAGAAATGTCAGCAGAGGACAATGGGGCCAGCACCTGGGTGCTGATGAAATCTGACCCTTGAATGACCCCAGTGTCCTGAATAACCCCTGACCCTTGCTGTTTCAAAAATGCTGCTACCATATTCTCATCGGTCAGCAAACCCGTTGGGTCACTAGAGTTCACGCTGCCGATGAACGCTGGTCCAGAAAGCACCTGCAGGTTACCCATGTTGACCTGCCCTTGACTAGGGGTCACCTGGAGGTCAAGGTCAGATGTTTTTGAACATGCCTGTACAGAGGCCAACTGCGAGACTGTTAAACCCCCGATTACTGGGTTGCCATATAGGGAACCAACATCATTAGTTGCTATAGTAACAGTGCCGTTGTCAACAGACTGACCTAAGAGAGAGGAACCAGCTACTTTCTGTAATGTAACTGGGGTTATGATTCCACTTTGGGCCAAAGTACTTTGAGCTCCACTTTGCACCAATGACTGGTCTTGAAATACATACTCTCCAATGAACGTCTGCCCGCTAACACTCACGGACTGTCCAACATTCTGCTCGTTTTTCATGTCTTCCGACTTGCTGCTAATTTCACGTGGTACATACCCTGGGCCCCCAGAAATGTAATGATCCGACATTTTTTTCTCCTCTGCTATGATGTCCGATTTCCAATCTAGCTTGTTCTTCTTGTGGCTCATGAGCATGTGTTTGCGGATAACCGCGTAATCGCTGAACGATTTATTACACAGTTTGCACATATACGGTTTGTCGCCAGAGTGAATGCGCTCATGCCGCAACAGAGACTGTTTCTGTGTGAAGCCCTTTCCGCAGCTTGAACATATGTGGTCCTTCGTATCTTTATGAACCTTCATATGTATCAATAAACACGTACGTTGTCTAAACGCTTTACCGCAAACAGAACACGGAAATCTACGAATATTATCATGCATGTAGCGATGCTCTTTCAACGACTTATCATACGTGAAAGACTTATTACAAATTTCACAAACATAGGGACGGATTCCGGCATGGACATTCGCGTGCTGCCGATATGACCGAATCTGACTAAATGATTTACCACATGTTGGACACAAAAACGTTTTCTTTAGCCCTAAATGTTCGGACTTTATATGACTTCCGAGTGAAAATTTTGTTGTGAATTTCCGCTCACAAATCTGACATGTAAACATCGGCTGAATGTATCCCTCCGCGTGAGTTGCCATGTGTTTGTCAAAAACGTATTTAGACTTGTACGATTTGTTACATGTTGGGCAAAAATGGCTCTGTCCATGGTGAACTATCTTTTTATGACGGTTGAGATCTTTTCCAAACACGAAACTTTTGTCACACTGATCGCACGGAAATGCCGTCTGCTCTTGGGTCCCACGACAATTTTCCGTCAGCAGTCCGTGTACTCTTCCCATATGTTCCGTCAAACGCTTTTTTCGTCTCCCCTGGTAGTCACACTCTGTGCACTTAAAGATCTGCGGAGTTTTTTCTTTGGCTTCTGTGCTCTGCGTGTCTAATTTAGATCCATCTGACTTATCTGTAATGTCACTGTCAGGTTTTAGATCGTCCAATTTATTCTCTGCAAATGAAAAGAAAATCAACTGTGAGAAGTAGAAATGCATTTCCTTCAAATTGTATTCAAACCATTTATCTCATTTACATGTATATACACAGAGATAAGCTTAACTGAATGGAACAGATTAGCTGCTGGTCTGAAATTTCCCACTTTATAAAACAAGAGGGCCATGAAGGCCCTGGAATCGAACACCTGAGAACCAGGTATTGGTGGGTGGAAAAGAAACAGCAAATATCTTATGATATTATGGAAAATGAGCTCTGCACCCTGCCAGCCATATTTTTAGACGAAGCCAAAAAATTTTAACAGTCTAGGTAGAGAGTGACCAAAGGAACATCTGTGTTGAAAAAAATTAGAAATTCAATATGTATTATTGGACACAAAGATTTTTCAAATTTGAACTACATGTAAAAACAAATAAGGAAAATGGGCTCTGCCTCCTGGCAGCCATGTTTTTGTACCAATCCAAATAATTTTTAAAATCTTGATAGAGAGTGACCCAAGAACATCTGTGCAAAATATTTTTGAAATCTGACCAGTACTTTTGGAAAAGAAAATTTTTGAAGTTCCCCTTTTAGTTGCCATGGCAACCAGATTTTGGCATAGAATTCAATTCTATGAACAACTTTGGAAGAGGACTACCCAAGGAACATTCTTGAAATCTGGCCAGTGCTTTTGGAAAGGAGATTTTTGAAGTTTTCACAGTTGCCATGAAAACCAGATTTTGGCATGGAATGCTTTGAACAACTTTGGAAGAGGACTACCCAAGGAACATTCCTGTAAAGTTTTATGAAAATTGGCCCAGTAGTTTGGAAGTAGATATCATTAAAATTAAATGTTGATGACAGACGCCGGACATTCATCGGTCACAATAGCCCACCTTGAGCAGGTTGTGCTCAGGTGAGCTAGATAAAGTATTTGTTTTTTTGTTTGTTTAAATTTTACAAAAAGAAAGTAGATCAAATTCATTATTCCAGCACTGCAAACCTACAAGAATATCCATCTGTAGTAAACATAACATCCATATAGCCCGGTTTAAATGCCACTGGGGCATTCCAATTCCCCTCGATCCCTACCCATTTTCTCAAAAGCTTTAAATCTTCCAACAAGTTTTAAGGTCAAAACAAGAACTATTGCTAAAAGTGATTTATTACGCCGCATCCCAAGTAGCCCTCATGTACTTGACGAGCATACATTTTTTTTTTTAATGTGACCGACTTTTCAGTTTTAACAGATGTAGGTCAAATGGTCACAAACAGTATCAAGACAAACAAAACTTTCATTTTGCTTTGCTTAAATCAGGTGAACCCTTGCCTACTTGTAGACCTTTACCTCATAAATATTCATGTACAAATTTATAACCTGGTAAATATCAGACTTGGCACAATCTATGAAACAATACTGTACGACCAAACTGAGACTACCATCATCAGACGGTGTTAAACCTTAGAACAACATGATCACAAAGTAAAAACACTGACCTTCACTTTTGGAATCCGGACACTCCGAGACCGTTGGAGCTGTTGACGCTGTTGTTGGCATATTGACTTCCGGAAGAGGTTTGGACGGATTACTTGGTTTGGATTTGGACTTTCCAGATTTCTGAAGCATGATAGAAATCAAAAGATACCAAAACTGAAATAAGAATACATAGGACAGTTTGTATCAACTTAAGATCAAATCAGGCATAAAAAATATGTCTGTATCCTGTAACATGGTGAAACAAGAGTGCCAGTGATGCCACAATATACGCCGCCACAAAATATAAAGACCAAGAGGGGTCTTTTAATTATTGCTTTTAACATTTCTGTAAGCATAACCTCATAATGAAGTCTGTAAGACCAATTAATTTAGCTGAACAGAGATAGAACCCTAAAAATGCTTCCAATATGACAGTAG
Organism: Solen grandis; assembly: GCA_021229015.1. Classification (NCBI taxonomy): domain Eukaryota; kingdom Metazoa; phylum Mollusca; class Bivalvia; order Adapedonta; family Solenidae; genus Solen; species Solen grandis. The sequence goes on from CM037777.1 coordinate 9,112,885, forward strand.
GTTAAATAGCAGTATCAATTTGAATCCTTTTTTCTTTCTCCCCATAACTCTTGCAAAAATCACTGTACCAGAAAATCCTTGCCTTATGCACTTTTACCTGTTTAGAAACTTGAGTTGTGTTTTAAAGAGACCATGTTTAGAAAAGCATAACTATTGCAAATATTGATGAACATCAAAGCCCCTGCTTTGTGCATATCTACCCAGTATAGTAATGACATTGCCCAAGTTTTGAAAAGATTAGGTCAGAAACATACAAGAAATTGCATTCCCAAAGCTGAAATATCAATCAGCTAAAAAAAACTAAGTTTCAGGGGACACAAATCTTGTAAAAATTAATTTTAAAGTAGGAGGATTGCGTTCACAAGGCTGCAATATCAATCAGCTACAGAGACTAAGTTTCAAGGTACACAAATCTTGTAAAAATCAATGAACCATAAAATCGCCACTTCATGCACATTTACCCATTAAAGTAATGACATTGACCAAGTTATAAAAAGATTCATTCAGAAATGTAGGAGGAGTTGCGTTCACAAGGCTGCAATATCATTCAGCTACAGAGACTAAGTTTCAAGGGACACAAACCTTGTAAAAATCAATGAACCGGAAAATCACCACTTCATGCACATCTACCCATTATAGTAATGATATTGACCAAGTTTTGAAAAGATTCATTCAGAAATGTAGGAGGAGTTACGTTCACAAGGCTGCAATATCAAACAGCTACAGAGACTAAGTTTCAAGGGACACAAATCATGTAAAAATCAATGAACCATAAAATAACCACCCAAGTTTTGAAAAGATTCATTCAGAAATGTAGGAGGAGTTGCGTTCACAAGGCTGCAATATTATTCAGCTACAGAGACTAAGTTTCAAAGGGACACAAATCTTGTAAAAATCAATGAACCGGAAAATCGCCACTTCATGCACATCTACCCATTATAGTAATGACATTGACCAAGTTTTGAAAAGATTCATTCAGAAACGTAGGAGGAGTTGCGGTCACAAGATATGGACGTACGGACGTACGAACAGACGGACGTACGTACGGACGGACGGACGGACAGACGGAGAAGATGACGCCAATATACGACCGCCTCCGGCGGCGTATAAAAATATACAGTCAAACTTGTCTTAAGCAGTCAATCAAGGGAATAATAGAAAGTGACCGCTTAACAGAAATAGCCGCTAAATGCAGGTTAAATATATACAAAATGCTAGTTTGGTGATATTTAAACTGACCGCTAAATGCAGGTTGGCCGCTTAACACAGGTGACCGCTAATACAGGTTCAACTGTAAATAGAACTATGACTCAAAGGATAAATAACCTAACATGAAACCGTGTTTTCTTAAATGTAAGAGTTGGACAGGATGTGGCCTGATGAACAGGATGCCTTTATAGAATCCACTTCTGTGTAGTGGGATCATGAAAAATAGGCCTGTATTCGGTCACATGGATAACAACTGCCACGCTAGAGTGAACGCCATGCCCACCATTGCCGTGCCTTAGACCTTGGGGGTCAATGTCATTTGAAGGTCATTTGAAGGTCAAGGTCACCTGGTGGGTAGAGCTCATCAAGGTGCATGCACCTTCAAAGTTTGGAGGCTGTAGGTGGGAGGACTGCCATGTCATGTCCAGGGTTAAAGTTTGACAAACAGACAGACAGACAAATAGACAGACCAAAAACAATATGTCCCCAGATCTATCAATGCAGGGGCATAAAAAACAGGAGCGCTATTTGTCCCAAAATATGCCAGTTTTGCAACTCTATTAATTCAGGGGCCATGACTCTGGAGTGTCCAAGGCCTTCTGGCTGGTTATTAAACTTGGTCAATATTTTGTGCCCATACACATTGTGGCAAAGTTTGGTAAAGATTGATTCAGGTTTGTTAGTGAGAAGGGGGACAAGTTTTGCAATTTTTCATTAATTCAAGGGCCATATCACAGAGAAATGATCAATACTTCCCTACTTTTGGGAAAAGACTCCATATCTTGCTGGGGAAGAATTTGCCTTATTTTTTTTCTTACTTGTCTTTTTTTCTTTTTTATAGATTTTATCTTTTTTTCAGGGGTAAGCTTGCGGTCCCGTTTGGTTTAATTTTTTTGGTAAAGGGTGGGGGGGGGGGATACACCTATTTTGGAATATTTTGGAAAATGACTCCTAGGAGGAACTCCCATTTCTTTTAAAAGGAAAAGGATTCTATGTTTTTGTCTTATGTTTCTTGTTTGTGGGTGTGTGGGGGGGGTCCTATTTTTGCATTTTATTTTGGGAAAAGAAGCCTTAAATTTTTATGAACTTTGTCATGTTGTTTGGGGATCAAACCAAACTCATAACCTCCCAGTTAAAGACTGGGTGCTCAAACCACTCTTAACCACTCCCTTAACCACTCTTAACCACTCCCTTAACCACTCTTAACCACTCCCTTAACCACTCTTAACCACTAGGATACTCATTGCCTACCTTGTTAGGTAGAACCTTTTTCTTTTTCTCTGCCACCTGCACGCCTTTTTTCTTATCTACCTTCGTGTTTGGTGTGTCATCAGTTCTGCTTGGCTTTGACTTCCGTTTGGATTTCTTTGTTGTGTCACAATTTGATCCTTTCCTAGCTGGTTCCTTTTTTGTATCTGGACCATCCTGCAATACATCTTATGTAAATTTTACTTTTTCTTGGGGTTGGTGAGAGACTGATTTTCTTTTCACTTTTGACAGGCTTTCCCAAGATACACTTTCACAAGACTTCTTAATTTTTTTATCAAAAATTTGCCCTTTGAATCTTAAGGGATGGAAAACTATACATGTTTGGTTGTTTGTTGGGTATTTGCCATTTTGAGACTATGTCTACTTGAGACAGATATAGTGCTGCCACAGTGCAGAATCATGCCATAGACCTGTAGACATGTGACATGATGCCATGTCCTGAAACTAACCTTATATGCTGGGCCACAAGGAAGATATACAAGTACAGTCAAACCTATTGTAAATGGTCAATCAATGGAAAAAGAAAAAGTGGCAGCTTAACAGAGGTGGCAACTAAATGACGGTTAAATATAAAATGAAATGCTATAGTTTGGAAATATTTAAACAGATATATACAGGTACAACTGTTCATTTTCTAACTGTGTCACAGCTGGGGATCGGTCTCACAACCTCCTGCTCCCAAGACGGCCACTCTAACCACTCAGCCACTGGTAACAGTACGATAGGGCTTGAAGATACGCTTAATTTACTACTGCAACTACATCTATCACTACAAGTGATTAATATCCCCTCATCCCACCTTATCTTCATGAAATGTGAGTGTAGGACGGGACGTAATGGGACGTGATGGGATGTAGTGGGAAGTGATGGGATGTAGTGGGACGTAGTTGGACGCAATAGGAGGTGATGGGACGTAGTGGGAGGTGATGAGACGTAGTGTGACATGATGGGACGTAATGGGACGTGATGGGACACAGTGGGACATGATGGGACGTAATGGGATGTAATAGGATGTGATGGGACGTAGTGGGATGTGATTGGACGTAATGGGATGTGATGGGGCGTAATGTAACTAATGGGACAGGATCTGACATGATGTGATTCCTATTTAGTCCCCACACCTCGCTTCTATGAAGCAGTTGTTTTATATTTACTGGTACATTTCTTTTCTCATAAAAATTGCAAGTCTTATTAAAACCATTGCTGTATCTCCCCATCCGACTTCTTCCATTTCACTGCATGACATCATGCTGTGGAGAAATAGGCAAGTAAACCATCATAATAAAGAAGTTATTGTTCTTTTCACAATCTTGTGACATTTTGACTGACTTGACTTGACTATTTGAGTTTACCGTCGCTTCGACAGTATTTCAGTCATATAGCGATGTCCAGCTAATCACAGATAGAGGATGACCCCAAATGCAGGAGGCATCCTTGAGTTTCACAGAATATTAAGGGCCCTGCATACAATATCACAATGCAAGAACTTTTTGTCCCTAATAAACAAATTCTTAAGGTTAATGAACCAAGGTAATGGAGCTGCTCATACCTTACAGTCCAGTTCTGCAGTCTTCTCCACTGGGTTAAGCGTCGGAGTGGCTACATCTGCAGATGGTCCTGTTTCTATGGAGACGCTGCTTTCCTTAGCATCCTGGATCCCCTCCTGATGTGTACTGGCTAGAACCTGGGTACCACCCATCTATGAATAAGAAATAAGAGTGCCACTGAGGCAGGGCAATATGCACCCAAAGGCAAATTCAAATGCGGGTATTTAAGTACAAAAAACTGTTCTAAATATGAGGCAGCAGTTTTGTTGTTGTTGCAATTTGTAAATATTGGTGTGTGGGGGGGGGGGGGGGGGGGGGGGTATATCAATATCACATGATTTGTACTCCACATGTATCTGGCTTGGAAAGATACATTTGTACCTGATAATATACATCATATTGTAATACAAGGTTTGAATTCCACCATCAATACTTAGTGCTATGGTAATACTTCACTTCTTAACCCTTTCCCTCATATAGACTCATTTTGACGCACTCAGTAGGTACCACATAAAGCCTGATCTGCAGAAAACCAAAGTTAAACCTTACCAATTTAATTAAAAAATACTCATTTCCAGACCACTGAGGAGCAGCGAACAGCATAAAACCTGATCAGCCTGCGAGTTACTCGCAGGCTGATCTGGTTTTATGTTGTTCGCATAGGTCTTTTCATGGTGTCCTCTATGAGGGAAAGGGTTAAACTAGGTAGACACACATTCCAACATTACTATTTTATGAAAAATTTAAGTACACGACTAAGTTGAAATTAATTATTACCTTAATTACTAACAATAATTGCTAAAAAATAAAAGATGTGGGTACTTTTATTAGAGAAATGAGAGTTATGAAATTCGCTTTTAAGTATTCAAGTTTTACTTAGCACTAAGAATTGTTGGTGATATCTGACCCAGATCTAAACCCATGCAAATGCTTTTTGCATTTTTCTTAGCCAGACAGACCCTTAGCTATTGCTTATAATGAGAGTAGTCCATTAAAAGACCATCTTAACCCTTAACCTCATGAATATTCATATACAATTTACAGTAAAACCATTAACCTCATGAATATTCAGTACAAATTACAGTGAAACCATTAACCTCATGAATATTCATATACAAAATAACAGTAAAACCATTAACCTCATGAATATTCATATACAAATTACAGTAAAACCCTTAACCTCATGAATATTCATTATACAAATTACAGTAAAAACCCTTAACCTCATGAATATTCATTATACAAATTACAGTAAAACCATTAACCTCATGAATATTCATATACAAATTACAGTAAAACCATTAACCTCATGAATATTCATATACAAATTACAGTAAAAACCCTTAACCTCATGAATATTCATAATACAAATTACAGTAAAAACCATTAACCTCATGAATATTCATTAATACAAATTACAGTAAAAACCCTTAACCTCATGAATATTCATAATACAAATTACAGTAAAAACCCTTAACCTCATGAATATTCATAATACAAATTACAGTAAAACCCGACTTATCCAACACCGACTGCGACCAACTGACTGTGAATGTCAATAAGACAGGCGGTCATTATATACATATATTTAGAAATTGATAGTATTTGCTATATGAACAAGAGTGTTCCCTGGAACATATGTGTCACCTGCTGAAGCATGATGGAAAAAGTGTGATGGACAGAGAGATGGAAATGGATAATATTAATTTTATTTGTGCACACCTCTGAATTTACAGCTTGGTAACACAAATCAAGGCACATTAATAATGTTCTGTTTAGTTAATGTTTAGTTGTGATGCATTACAACAATGAACAGAATATGTGTCATTTATACATGTATGTTCAAACATTAAACTATTATAACATAAAAACATTTCAAGTGTTGCTCTTAAACATAAACTACCATATAAATTTAACATCTGAAATTCTACATATAGTATGTATTAACAATAGAATCCATTCACATTTGATTAGTTTGCATTGAAATTACTTCATATAATTTTTTCTATATTTTAGACTCAAGATTTAAGAATCTTAAATGATGTAATAGTATATTTCTTCATATATAACACATACATTTACAAAACCACAATTGTATCCAAGTAATGTGTCCTCCAATTGGATTTAGAAATATGATTTTAGCAACTAAAGTATTTACAGACTAAGTCAAAAAAGTAATAAATCACATTAAAAATGGGCACTCTTTGAATCTAAGTGTAAAATATTGTACAGGTTAACCTTTCCCTCATAGAGGAAACCACGAAAAGACTTATGCGAACAACATAAAACCAGATCAGCCTGCGAGTAACTCGCAGGCTGATCAGGTTTTATGCTGTTCGCTGCTCCTCAGTTGTCTGGAAATGAGGACTTTATAATTAAATTTGGTAAGGTTTAACTGTGCTTTTCTGCAAATCAGGCTTTATATGGTACCTAATGAGTGCGTCAAAATGAGTCTATATGAGGGAAAGGGTTAAGAATTTTGATGACTTTGGACCCAGATGATTTCACAAATCCATTATTCTCACCTTCGGAGTTTGTCCGTTGGTCTGAATGTCCCCTGGTCCCCTTGTTTCTGCCCAGTCCATCTGTTGGCCCATTTCCAGCAAGGCCAAAGACTCTGTCTCCTGTTGCTTAGCAACATCCAGCTGTTGCTTAGCAACCATTTCAGGAAGCCTGATCTGATTTGGTGTGCTGTGAGAGAAACAGAAAATGAAAGAAAGGTACAAAAGAAAGAAAACAGAGAAATAAGTAAATTCACCAATACGGACAAATTCATACCTTGAGAAAATGGAGGTTTTACTTGACAAAATATGATTATTAAGGCTGCTTCCTCCTCATCAGAAGAAAAAAAGCATATATCATTTACAGTCAAACCTCAGAAAAACAGCCAATCTGTGTACAAAAGTTAATGAAAATATTCCCAGCACTGAAATAATGGTGAATTTAACCTCTGAATGAAAGTCACCTCCTAATAAAGGCTAATTTTTGAGTGGCCCTTGTTTACAGGTTTTACTATCTATATAGAACTGAAAAGAAATATATCACCTGTTTTGAGGTGGAGCACTCGCCCTGTAATGTATTGTTCCTTTCTGGTGCGATGAAGTGCTCACTTCGCTGTAGACGCCAAGCTCATGTGACATCAATCCACCGGTTACCATCGACTGGGAACTTGGCACACTGTCCCTGACCAAGTATGACACTGAGCTTGGAATGGGATTCACCCCTGGTATCATTCCATAGGGAGTCACACTGTTAGTATAGCTTGTCATGGACGCCTGGGACGTCATGTCATTCAAGTTTGACATAGGCACGATATCGGACAAGGCCGACATAGCAAGCGACGTATTAATGCTTGGATTCTGAGCATGAGCTGTTGTCAGATTTCCGGCCACGCTGGTCGCATACTGCATGAGTGCATCCATCCCTGTGACACTGAACTGACCAATGTCCGGCTGCCCAATTCCAGCCAGTACCCTATCTAAGCTGTTGGCAAGCTGATTTTGACCACTAGAACTGCTGGTCATGCCTGCGGTATTACTTTCCACAATTGCTTTCATGGCCGCCCCATCACCCGAAGAACTCAACTGCGTGCAATCATCTGCTGATTTCTCAGGTAATGAGGCACCACGTGGGAGACCTCTATTCAAAGGCCGCCCCATCTGGTCAGTGTTTTTATCAAGTATTTTTTTAAGGTCATCTTTTGTGACCTTTTTATGCACCTGAGTACGTTCGTACTCTTCCAAAACTTCTTCCATGTTGAGCCCATCTTCGTTAGTGAAAGAACTGTCCTGATACTGGAAGTATACCACGGGATCTGGGACAGCACTTTCCTTGTTGCTGTCTTTGGCATGCCGTCCTCTTTTAGGATTTCCTGAAATATTCAATAATTTTACCCCTTAGGCATAAAAAAGATGTGTTTCTTGCAATGGTCTAAAAAAATTAATTAGGTACAGTCAGGATTTATTTATTTATTTTTTAAAGTCCAATCATAACAGTGAATGACTCGCGGAAAACGGTGGTCTCAAAATGGCCGCTAAAATCATCGCTAAAAACTTTAGGGTCAGAGGGTTTTCCCTAGGTAGGGTCTGGTTGCCCAAAACACCGATTTTTTTCTTTTTAGGCCTTACCACTATATCAGGTTTCTCTCAAGGATTCACAAAACTGTAGTCCTTCAAAAAAAAGAAATTTAGTAAAAAATTTTGGAAGTCCTCCCATCATACATAGTCCCATGGAAGTTCTCTGAAGATCAGGCCACCCCTTTTTTCCCTTAAAATTGGTGTCCTGAGGCCGTATTCATAAAGCTCCTTAGTTTTTATGGAAAATTATTCCTTAACTGGAATAAATCTCCTTAGATGTTTTATATTTAAGACTTAAGGAAATCATAAATAACTAAGGGAAATCTATGTGATTTTAATGAAAATCTTAGAAACTAAGGGAATTTTTTAATACGGACCCAGGACTCCAAATTAGGGTGAAAGATTTCATTATTGTATTACAGCATTTAAGTTTCATTCAAACATTTCTTTTTACATCCAACAGGAACATATAATATTTCCTATTAGAGTTGGATAGACATAAAAATAGACATGAAAGATTCTTGCTGGTAACGGGAGTTCGAACTTGCAGCAGACGGATCTGCAGTTATGGATGCCAAGACAGTCAAATGATCGTTCCAGATTTTTTTCTTGAAATCATTTGAGTCTCTCTTCCACTTAACAATTATTTAGTGGTTGTTGACACTAACAGAGTCCCAGGATCTGGAGGAAACCAAAAACTGGGAAGAGACTCCAGAATTGACATGCCAAGAGTTCCGTCAAGACACTTGCATTTGAATTAAAAGTAAATTGAACAGCCACATTTATTGTAAACAAATGAATCTCCTTCTTAAAACATTCTTATTAGTAACTCTCTTTGATAAATTGCAACTTTTCAAGCAGTGTTTGTACCAAGAAGGTCATCCTATATACCCAGGTAATGTGACAGTGACTCCTAATTTTCAGAAGGGACTCCTGAATTTCAAAGGTGTTTCGTCACCTCGGGATACCTAGCCAAAATCTTACATTACAAAGTATCGCAGTATAGTTGTATTGTTTCAGCCCTATTATTGTGTCCTGTATCCCTTGATTTGTGAAAAGTAATGTTCCTTTTCCCAAAATTGTGGAAAAAAAAAAGTAATGGCGTTTTAGCTGATATTGTGAAAAGAAAATGTGGGCTATGACAGAATACCGTGCAATTTTTCTGCAAAATGATAGGGAATGGTTTATATATTCAAGAAACTTAGATATTGAGGAAGAGAAGCACTTCTGAAATTAATTCAGCTGAGAAGGAAGGGCATAAACCAGGTCTCTATCAAAAATACATTCAATTTGGGTCCCTTCTAAATTGTTATGGGTACCAGATATAGAAGAAAAAAATCGCTTACAAACCTTTGATTTTGTACACAGTATTTTCTTGACTCAGCTGATTCTGTTGGTCCAAGCTTCTGTCTTCCTGTTCATCATTCACAGCTGCCATGCCATCATCATCATCATCATTAGCAGCAGTAGCATCATCAGCAGCAGTGTCTGGATCAGGATCACTTGGGAAATCTTCTGCCATCTCAACTAGAAGTATGGCAAAGTAGATTTCATTCTAAATGTGTGCTTATTCAGTGACTTTATAGACGAGAGTAATGAAGCTGCATACGTCATCGGCAAAAAACTCTTATGTTCATTTTGTATCGCGGTACAATACTGACTTTACCCCGTATCACAATATACTTATTTTATATCACAACAGCCCAAATGATTAAGCTACAACATGTTCTGACAACCACCTCATCATCAGCACAACTTTCCACAACCTTCATTTGGTCAGGGTAGGTTATGGATTTTTTTTAAACATTATAAAATATATCACTAATAGCCCTTCCTGCCTTCACAACAACTTACAACCCAAGACCATGAAAATCTTCAGGTCAGCATCAGCAGGGAAGGAAGTTGTGTAGGAAGATGTTCAAGAAGGTTCAACTATCAAATCTGCATGTATAAACAAAGGCCCTTGTCATGCCAAGGCTGTTTATTACAAATAACAAATTTGCAAATAAGTTTAATCCAGAATTATTCTTTCTCAATGAAAACAAAATGGTAAAATTCTCCCTAAATATGATACTAATTAAGGCCCCCTTCCCCTATATCTGAAAAAAAGGCCTGATTACACAAGCTGAGATTACTCAGAGAACATTAGAAGACACATGTCATGCAAATGTTCATTATTTCCTAGGACAGTAATACAATCAATAGAACATGATGTTAGCTTACCCTGCATGGCTCAACAAGCAGTCACAGATGAGGCTTTTAAAGACCTCGTCACTGTGCCTGTTCTTGTCTCTTATTTACAATATCCCCGATTCTCATAATATTATCAGGGATTCTCATAATATTATCAGGGAATCGCATATTATCGTGACATCCATTAAGTTCTAAGAAAAAAGTTTACTTTTGCAGAAAAAAATAAGAAAATAGTCTGTCGGCAGCCATGCAGAACAGATAAGAAATGGTTTCAATTAAGTGATCACTCCCTGTTTTTGTACTAATACTAGTACTATTTGGGTGAAAATGGGAAATTTGACTCATTGAAACACAAACAATAGTTCACTTTATACATCATTAAAACAAACTTTTTCATCAAAAACCTACCCTATACCGGTATGACTAAAACACGAAAGGAACGAAAGGAACTAACAAAAAACATGAAAGTGATTTTTTATCACAACAAAAATGTAATACTTTAGTTTTTGATCCATGAAATATGAAAAGCCATCACGTTTAATAAAATTTGATGATTAAATGTTATTTTTGAGTCTTCCCTATGTTCCAGAAGTGTTACGATAGTTCCTTTTGCTCCTTAAATCATTAAATCACTAATATATGCCAAAATTAAATATTTGGAAAAAAATAAATAAATTTTATTAAAATATCATACTTTAAATATTAATGGAGGTAGTATTAAAATTATTTAATCACTAATATATATAGCATTTTCTAAACCCAGGCCCCGTGGATCCGCAATTTAGACCCGCCTGTTTCACCGGGGCTGCGAAAGGAAAATAGAAAATATAAATAACTTGTTTTCCCCATAAGTATGGTGTCAAGTGTTACATATAAGATCTTTTTTGTAATATAAATCGTATTTAATAATAACAACAGCTAATTTAGTCTTAACCGAATAAATTTTTATTCTTTTGTTGTATTCAGATATACATGTATTTGAAGCGAACGAAAGGAATTAAGCAGGCATGCCGCATGTCTTATAAATTATATATTAACAAAAAATGAACAATACTGGACTTAAAGTTTCGAATTTTATAAATATTATTTAGTATTTTAACAATCCACCATAAAAACATGACTATTAACAATTTTCTCTTGAAAATACCATTTTAATAAGTTCCTTTCGTTCCTTTCGTCCCTTTCGTTCCTTTCGTGTTTTAGTCATACCCAATACCGTGACCTCAGGCAGTGTGTTCAATAATTTTACCTACAAGAATTGTTAATGTAAACAAAACCAATTTACTTGGGAAATATTTGTTAAAAAATATATATTTCTTGGCTTTGGGATCTTTTTTTCTTGATTAGGAAAAAATGTACCTAGATAGCATTGGGAATGGGGCTGATATTCGGCCCCATGGGATACCTGAAAAAAGCCCTGCTCTGTCAGGGATGAAATCCTCAACCCATTACCAATATGTAAAAAGTTCTAAATTATACTGTAAACTCATTCGAACTGTCAAACACTTTTATTCTAAGAAATGTATAAACACTGTTTTTTTTGTATTTTTTTTTTGTTGTTTGTGTGTATGTGTGTTTGTGTGTGTGTGTGCACTTAATCTAACGTGTTACGAAGAAATAGGGAACTGACTAAACAGTCCAGTGATTTTTCTTTGGTTAATTTACAACATGTCACTGGGGGGTTTTCCTATCCAAAAACTGACATTTTCTCCCAAAATAACCACCTATTTTCCCAATGAAATAGTTTTTTTGTTGTTGTTGTTTTCTTTTTCGTTTTCTTTTTTCCAATAGAAATAAAGTCATGGAATTTTAATAAAATGTTATTTGAAACTTCCTATATACCACCTCTAATCAGATCATTTTAGGATTGATTTTAAACAATTTCATTATCTTATAATTTCCTGATCATTCTTTTATAATGCTAATTTTCCCAATAAGAAAGCAAAAGATATAGAATAGAAAAGAATGAATTACAGACATTTCGTCCAAATGACATTTCGTCCAAAAGAAATTACTGTCATTTCGTCCAAATAATAAAAGATAGTATTAATAGTGTATAAACGTATGAAAAAAAAAATGATCAGTTTAATTTGTTTTTATTTTTGTTTTTTTTTCAGATTTACGAATGGTGGTGGATATGTTTAAGTATCCATCCGGTATATGAAAGAATCGCAGACGGCGTCGAAGAATTTGGCTTGCGTTTTTTATTTTGTGTGAAATTTGATTAAATAAAAAATCTGATCATTTAAAATTTGAAATTGAAAGGAGGCAAGAAATTAGTGAGCAGCCACGGATATAGTTACACTGTTAAGGTAAGAGACTGATACGGCAATATTTTATAAAATGCAGACGAAAAAGTATGATATAATTTCAAATTAATAATTAGTATTATTAAATATTAATTACCCATGTTATTATAAATTCCTTATTTTTTTCTGATGATACTTGGCCAGGTTATTTTCTTTTTTTTTTTTTTCAATTTATATAAATATTGTTGTAGAGTGTCCTAGGGAAGCGGACGTACTGGACGTGCAGCATACGAGGGAAACAACACAAATGTCCGGCCAGCGTAAAACAGTTCGGAGATATGTTTACATCAGGTTCAGCGTGTCACTCTCATCCTGCAGACCCCAGCGCGGCAAAGAAAGTAAAGATCTCAGTGAAGGTAGTTAAGAAACAGCAAATAATGATTTATGATAATAAAAGAAAAGAAATTTAGTAAATTATTAAAACAATTCCTATGTTAAACTAATCATAAAAAATCGATTTGCATAAAATATCATTTAAATCTTTAACTGAGGGTATATGAATTGTGACTTGATCAATATGTTTCAGGTTAAGAAGATTGCGCGGGAACATGTCTTCAAGGCTGCGGGCGACATAGTAGAGTCTGTGATGCGAGATATGGTGTGCAGTGACGATGTCTATCTCCCGAAACCGGTAAATCTGACAAGAGCTGCAAACAGACACCGACAGAACTTAAGACCAAAGGAGCCAACTGACATTGACTTCGAAGTAAGTATTGTCCCTTAAAATAGTATCAATCAATATTTATTTAATGTAACCCCAAATCATGAAAAAAAATACAATACCACACAAAATTATATTGCCAAAGTATTATAAATTATATATTAATTATATATTTAAACATACATCTATATTCTTCAAAATGCTAAAATAAATGCAAGAACGCAATCACATGTTTTTTTATCTTTTTCAGCTCGACAGAGACTTCATAGGTCCAAACTTCGTCGTAGACGATCTAAAGATGGACGGTGCCCGCCACATCATACTGGCCACTCCAACACAGCTGAAACATCTCAGACGCGCCACACGTTGGTTTATGGATGGGACGTTCAAGATCGTGAAGCGGCCGTTCTACCAACTGTCTTCCATACATGCATTTGTCAAGTCTGGAGATGACGTGAAGCAAGTCCCGTTGGTCTACGTCTTTCGTTCCGACCTAGGCCTGTATCTTCTGATCCCGCTCTTACAGAAGGAATCTGAGACTGTGGAAATTCAGATTAGGCTTGTCACCGACAACCTCCTGACCCGGCTTCACCGTAAGAGGTACCGCGATGTTCATGGGAGACTGTTTGATGCCTGGGACTCTTACGAAGATGAGGTAATCACGACTACCCAGCTCCTCAGGACATGTGCCATGATTGCGGGTCTTGGCACCGTGGATTGAAAGGATCCAATCCACGACGAGGATTAGAGCTACACAGACCCCGTGTCAAGCAGAGTACATAAACCCATGTCGAACAGAGTGTACATATGTATATATTTGTAGGTGCAAAATGTGTGTGTGTGTGTGTGTGGGTTTACATATACATGTAATGGGTTCAATATTTATATTTAAACATTCGTTAAACATTTCAATGAAAAAATTATGTATATATTAAAAAAAATACTTAAAAAATATACTTATGAAATGAATTTTTTTTGTATATAATAAAAAAAAATTAAAAAAATATAGTGAAAAACATAATGAAATAATAAATACAATGAATCTAATCTGACTTTTTGTTATCTTTTTTGTCCTATGTAATTATATCGACCCGTTCCTTATGCCGAGAGAGAAAGAGAAGAATAGAATGAACGAGTGAGAGAAAAAGAATGTGGCATAACAACAAAAATAACCTTTAAGAACAAATCGTATCTCAAACTTTTTTACTTCAAAGTAAATCAAGAAACTATTTTTCCAACATACAAAATAGAAATATATGACACTTAAACTAATTTCCCTATATGAAATACATTTGGGCGAAATGACTACCCTTTTTGCACTATATTGCCTTTTGGACGAAATGTCATTTGGACGAAATGTCCATCACCCGAAAAGAATCACTGCTAACCTTTCACTAAAGCCATTCCTGCTTGCGTCTCCGGTTCAATTCCTGCCCTACCATCGAATGGGTCATCCGCGTCTTTAGCCATAAGACGTTTGAGACTCTTGTGGGCATTTCGCACAGACTCCCAGTGTCCAACGATGTTAAATGTGCTTTTAGTTTTGTTGAATTTTACTCCATATTCTTTCTCAACTTTTACGAACTTCGAAGCCAATTTCGCTGGGTCAAAACTTTCAACAAATTCGGGGGTTAAGAGAGCAGTTGCCGTGGCAAATATAGCGACCATATTTAGATATTTATCCAGATTACCAGCACTGAATTACATTCTTTCATAACTTTTTATTTGATAATAAGCACAAAAAAACTTTGAAACCTAATTTTTTTGTCTACACCGGATGTTATACTGTTGTCGTCATTCATTTTGAAGAGCATCCAAGGGGCGTAATCTATGGGCAAAGTGTAATTGGCGGATCCGCCGAATAGAAGGACGAATATGGACTAAGACCACAATTAATTTTACTATATGTTCTATATAAGCATATATGCAAATGACAATTTCTGTAAGGGAAATTGACATCCAAACTTACCCTCATTAGATAGATCTCAAAAATTCCCCTCTCAGTAATGCTCAACTTTTAAGGTTGTGGTGCAATAAGGCCTCTAAATTGGGCATTTTATGACTATTTTAACTGTGTTCTATAGAATTTGATCCTTTATTGCATGTCTTTCAGTCACCCACCTAATTCAGCATTAAATAGGGTCACTATTTTCTGTGTAGGCACATCCGGATACAGGGTAACCAAGGGCAGATAATTGTGGTCTTAGTCCTTATGTAGGGGTTACGGATCCATCTATAACTTTTTTTATTTATTTCACATACAATTGAAAAAGTAAAAATGCCATGAGAGTGAATGTGCTTAATCTAAATGTATATTTTTGTTGTTTTGACTCAATCGATTCCTTGTAAATTTATGTTGAAAGTGGCGGACCAGGACCCAATAATTTTAAATTTTTTGAATATATATCATATGGGCCATGGATCCTATCAAAACTTATTTGTTTCACCGTCACATTGAAGAAGCAAAACTGTCATATTAAAGGATAGTGATTTACCTTTAAATACATATATATGATATTAATTCAATCGATTCTCGTAAGTGTTGAAATGAAACGAAAGGGAATTAATCTTCCAAAAGTTGCAAAGTATACGCGTATGTTACTTACCTTTATTTCTTATATATCAGAGATGTGAATACCTAGATGTAGTTTCGTGATAATGTATATCTTATAATTTGATTTTCAAGTAGAAATAAAGATAACTAAAATTACTAAACCAATTTGTATGAGTAGTCTCCCTTTGTACTATAATACATAAGATACCCACTAGGTCAGATCAAATTAGGATTTGATAACCAGTTGTTCAAAATAATAAAAAAAATCTTGATCTAGTTAAAAAAAAATAGGATTTGATAACCAGTTGTTCAAAATAATAAAAAAAATCTTGATCTAATTAAAAAAAAAAAAAACAAACAAAAAAAACAAAAAAAAAAACATTGATATATAAAGTTTGCTGTAGCAGATATTGTTTAACCATTCTCACTAGACATTACAAATAAAAATTGCTCAGATTTGGTTAAACTTTCAAAGTGTGCAACAGCTTTGGATATATTTGACACATACAAAATTCTGCCTTTCTTCATACAGAGTGCATCTAAAAAGAAAATGTACTTCAGTTTTTGTTTCTGTTTGAAGTAAAACATTTACAAAGTCTGTCATTAATAGCAATATTTCTGTACCGACCAGTTTCAATTTCTAATTTGTGTGCACTTATTCTGAATTTGGTTACACAAGATCTAACTGCAGGATCTTTAATAATATTTAAATAAGATTCATACAATGCATAAGTTCTTAATTTTCCACTTTGTTCCTGTTCACAAACATTTAACTTTTTGTTTATTTCAATTTAAATTCATTAATAACTCTATGAATCTCTCTTTCTAATTTTCAGTGGGGCACCAGATGTAAGTAACCATCAATTGATGATTCCCACTGCTGTACCAGCCGTGGCCACCCGAACTGCAGACATTCCGAAAAGTTTTTAGGGATCACACGACATTTGGTCCTGTAATTTTTCAAAATTCACAGGACCGAAATTAACTTTACAGGGCCAAACTCATCACTTAGGTCAGTCATATGTGTATATAGTAAATATTGCTGCTAGACACTCTACCGGACATTTGGACAAACTGTAACAGTCCAGATGTCCGGTAGAGTTTCTAGATGATTGAAATAATCCCAAGACCGAATTAGATATCACCAGTCAGGTCAGACAGACAGACAGACAGACAGACACCTTTCGGAATGACTATAACTGGGGAGGTTTGGGTTGAGAAGGCGAAAACAAAGCTGTCAGTTCTTTATCTATTTCTCACCTACCATCAGATCCTTGCCTTCCTTCAATCTTTACTCTTTATAACTCTAACTTTATAAATGTCTTCTTGACCAGCACCACCCGGTTTGTAATTAGTCAGGATTGACTGTGCTTTGGTAATGGGTACGTTTTGTTTACAATTCGTCGACGTAACGATGTAGATGTAGAATTAAAATCACTTCGTACCACTGGTCCGTCATTTTGTACATTTTGTTGATAGTATTGACCGACTCTGTTAGTTATTATTTCCATTATTATTATAATTTATTTATTTTAGTCTCATGTTATCCGGTTTAGCTCCCATACGAGTAGATCTATAAGGGATGAGTCCAACTCTTTGTCAAAGACCCCCTGCGATATTCCGAATTCTAGTGAGGACGGATCGAAGTGTCTATGTCGTTTCCATTTTTAAATGACTTCAAATAAAATCAAAGGACCGATAGTCCTGAGAGCTGCCTATTGAAAAATACTGCTACAATATATCCTAGCTTAAAGTTTGTGCAAGACAATTCATGGAATTTTGAAATCATAGACGCGTGTTTATCTAATGGTATATATAGACGCGTGTTTATCTAATGGAATATATAGACGCGTGTTTATCTAATGGTATATATAGACGCGTGTTTATCTAATGGAATATAATCTTTCAGAACATATATATACGTACTATATATCGATCTGCTAAGATACTGTCATGATTAAGAAATTTTTTCGGTATTAAACTTTAGACCGGGACGGGGTTGATATGTAGGCACTGACATATACAGCAAATGGTGAATATGTCTATGATGTAGGTCAACCTTTTCGTACTACTTTCCTAATTTTTATGCGCAGTAGATATAAACAAACAATAACAATATATCGCTCTATCCGGAGTTACAAAGACAAACTATCATAAACATGTTAAAATTAATCAGATTACATTACTTACCAGAGCAACATGTAGTAGCATCAGCATCTGATATATGCATTATATATATATCTTTTGGGACGGCGCCTTGTCCAAAAGTGTACAGACGCGGATACGATATCTAAAGTCGCTGTTTCCGCTATTTCAATTTAAAATGCCCAGTATCTTATGAACAATGCAATGTCGACCATTTATGCATATTAATTGTATTCAAGCTGCATCAATATTGTTCTATAACATTTTAAGATTCGTATATGTTGATCTAAATTCGTTCACGGGTCCGTACATATAGCTGTGGACTATGATATTCATCCGAGAATATGAGCCAGAACGAAATATTAATTTCTCAAACTAATGGGGGCTAGGACTGTAATATATGGTTTAAATACAACACTTTCTGAAACAGTTACTTATACAAGAAAGATACGGATAACTCACGTTATTATATTGAAACAACTTGGCCTATTTCATAGGGAGCATGTATACTGAAGTCTGAGTTATCAGGTTCCGGAGACCGAGATCATAGCAATGAGACTGCATTCTGAGAATCAGAGTGCAGTTCAAAAATCGGTGTTTTGATACCGATGGCAATTTAGTTTGGTTATTTTTGACCTGAATTTTGTGCCACACATATACGGCAAATAGAAATTCAGTATGGCAGTTTTGGACCTGAAATGTTTGTTTGTTAAGTTTAACAGTCCATCAACAGTATTTTTGTCACCTGAAGTGTCTGCCAAACATATATATATGTAGGCTGATAGAAATACAGTTTGGCTATTTTTTACCTGAAATGTATGCCATGCATATAAGCCGATGGAAAATTAAGAAATGTATTAGGTTTGGCTATTTTGAACCTGAATTGTGTGCCATACATATAGGCCAATAGAAATTCAGTTTGGTTATTTTTGACCTGAAATGTATGCCATAAATATAAGCCGATGGAAAATTATAGAAACTTGTTATGTTTGGCTATTCCTGACCTGAATTGTATGCCGTACATATAAGCCGATATTCTTATTATGTTTGACTTTTTTGTCTGAATTATGTGCCATGCAAATAGGTCTATAGAGAATCATAGGAACTCATTATGTTTGGATATTTTATCTAAATTTAGTTTGTGAGCTGTTCGATCAATGTTAAGCTTGTTTATTTGTTTCGTCTCATCGACAGTATTTCAGTCATTTGGTTGTTGTTGTTTTATATCTACTTGAGACAGATATAGTGCTGCCACACTTGTGATATCGATCAAGCTGTTAACTAGTGACATGACACCACTCCCAGTCACATTATATCCTGACACCGGGCTATCCATTCCTGCAACTACACTTATATGCTGAGATCCAAGCAAGGGAGCTATACCAGTACCTTTTTCTTTTAGTCCCCTACCGAAGGGACTATAGGTTTGCCCTCCGCCTGCCTGTCCGTCTGTCCTTCCGGAAGTCTGGATCCCGCGATAACTTTAAGACCGTTTAAGATAATATTATGAAACTTGGTATATGAATAGATGGCAGTATGGAAATTCTGCACGTCACTTTATTTTGTTGTGTTGTTTTCTTCTCGGACCAAAATTCTGGTTGCTATGGTAACGGAAAAATTATGCACCTCACCGGTAGGAGACTCAAGTAACTCAGTTACTTGTATTCTTTTTTTTTTAACGACAGTGCTATGAAGTGTCATTTTAAAAAGAAACTTAGAGGTTAGAGCTAAATAAATGTATTAGGCAGATGTCATAAGAGAATGGATGATATATGTTGTTGGCGGTATTTAAATCTTATGATGAGGAAAAAAAAAAAAGTTCCGTTTCTGGTTTCCCGACCGACTCTCTTTTTTAACGACCGATCTTAAAGTTTTATTTTGCCTTTCCGCCTTAAAAAAAATATTTCCCCTTTTTTCCCCTTTCATTTCATGTAGAAAAATACCGACCTCCTTTTTTGTTTGCTGGAGACCAGATACGGAACATTTTTTGTATAACCTGGTGATGATAGTAATGCAAGCTGAGGTCCATTAAAATTCTTTACTCCCGCGCCTTAATAAATGTTACACAATTTTTGCCAGGTAGTTTACTCTCTCTCTCTCTCTCTCTCGCGTCTTTGCGAAATGTAAAATTTATTATACTGAAAAGTATAGTGAAGATCAGCTTGAATAGACCATTTCACCATTGAATCAGCAATGCCCGGCATAATTCTCTGATTCAAACTGACTAATCAATGACTGGAGAAAATCTCAAGTGACCAATCAATGACTGGAGAAAATCTCAACTGACCAATCAATGACTGGAGAAAATCTCATGTGTATGTTTATTTCCAATTAACACTGTGTGGATTTATACACGGGAACTTCTCATTGATCTAGGCAGGAGTAGTCTCATTTCGGAGTGAAAACCAGAATAAATTATTCCCCTTTATTTGTATGTTAGCTAGTTTTCGTTCATTTTACGTCGACTGTGAAACAGATCGTTTGTTTTCTTCTACTTTGTGGCTTTGATGATTTTGAGTATAAAGAAACTAACTATGGATTGGTCCGGGGTCGAAATCCAGCAACAATTATTGGCGCCAAGTAATACTTAAATACTTAAGACTAAAATTTCATTTTTTTTTATTTTTCTAATAACATACGATATTTCATTTCTTAACAAATATTGATAGATATTATGGTAATGATTGATTTCATGTCAGTCATGTTTTTAAATATTTTATAAAATTGGAATGTCTGAATGTGCGTCTACCCAATTAGGAATTTAGGTATGACTTAGCACTAAGTATTGTTGGTGGAATTCGAGCCTGTTCTTTGCGCGCGGGAATCTAGTTGGATTTTATGTCCCACAGACAACAAAACAAAACAACAACAAAACAAAAAAACAACAAAAAAAAAAAAAAACGCCTTAGATGTACGGCTTTATAAACACCATATTCAAATGTTCATGTTACCGGGTCAACCAGTCCTGGAACAAGGTGGGCGTGGTGCGAGGTAAATTTGAGTATCACTATGAATAGGGTTTTGGTTACAGGTATCGAGGATCGAATCCGCAACGTCTCTCTCCCGAGGTAGACAGTATAACACATCGGTCATTTGGGGCGTAAGGTATGTCCATTGCTCTTTCTATATGCAGACAGGGGTGTTGTCAAAGGTTTAAAGACTCTCCCGCTATTATTATTATTATTATTAGTGTGTGTGTGTGTGTGTGTGTGTGTGTGTGTGTGTGCGTGTGTGTGTGTGATCTAGAATCGAGTTAAAGCTAGATCCGGGAGAGAGAGAGAGAGAGAGAGAGAGAGAGAGAGAGATGGGGGTGGGGAGAGAGAGAGGGAATGAGAGAGAGGGGGGAGATATATATATATAGAGAGACAGGGGTATATGAGAGAGAGGCGGGGTAAGAAGAGAGAGAGGGGGAGATATATATATAGAGAGAGACAGGGGTATATGAGAGAGGGGCGGGGTAAGAAGAGAGAAAGGGGGAGAGATATATATATAGAGAGAGACAGGGGTATATGAGAGAGAGGCGGGGTAAGAAGAGAGAGAGAGGGGGTGATATATATATATAGAGAGAGAGACAGGGGTATATGAGAGAGAGGGATATATAGAGAGAGACAGGGGTATATGAGAGAGAGGAGGGGTAAGAAGGAGAGAGGGGTTATATATAGAGAGAGACAGGGGTATATGAGAGAGAGGCGGGGTAAGAAGGAGACAGGGGTTATATAGGGGATATATAAAATATATATATATATATATATAGAGAGAGAGAGAGAGAGAGAGAAGAGGGGTATATGGGGGGCGGGAAGAAGAGAGAGGGGATAATGAGAGAGAGGGGTTTGAGAGAGGGGCGGGGTAAGAAGAGAGAGAGAGGGAGTGATATATATATAGAGAGAGAGACAGGGGTATATGAGAGAGAGGTGGGGTAAGAAGAGAGATAGAGGGGGGAGATATATATACAGAGAGACAGAGATATATGAGAGAGGGGCGGGGTAAGAAGAGAGAGAGAGAGGTGTTTGAATGAATAGGGAGAAAGAAGGAGAAATGGAGGGAAGCTATGTGTATAAGAGAGAGAGGTTAGGGGGAGAGAGTCAGAGAGACAGACAGACAGACAGAGATGGCGGGTTTAAGGCGTTGAATGAAAGTATTTGTTGACGAATGAAGAGCCAAATGCACGTGGGATACTGGGGATATATATTTAGATACCAGATGACCCATTATTTCTCTTTTCATCATAAGATTATAACCATAGGACTGGGTATTGCATATCATTTTCTTTTCTTATCAATATGTGTATAAATAAACAAATAAATAAGAAATATAGAAAATAAAATTGTACATCAATAACATACATACATACATACATACATGTAACAGATATGGTACCCAGCAAGATGGAGAATGCATATAATTACATATATTTGACAACCTAATATATATATATATATATATATATATGCATTCTGAATGAATGTGGCCTTTGTTGGTACTTTTACGTGACCACCTGACTCATATGTATACCCGAAAAAAGAAAAAAAAATCAGTCCCACCCGTTTTTCGGTCTCCATGGAAATCAGCCGTGTGTATCGAAGCAATTCAATGACGCCCTCATCAAATACATATATCTCGGGGAAACTTAAGTAAGCGTATCAGGAAATGTATAGATATAAACGCCCGTTGCTACTCTTAACCCCTCTCTCTCTCTCGCTTTTCAAATTGAAAAATAACTATAACTAGGAAGAACAAAGTAAAATTTTGAAATTTTTAGTCTACATTTGTCAAATTCTTATCTATCTTGCAAGATGATGTTGATGATGACGGTGGTATGGTGATGATGTTGATGATGACGGTGGTATGGTGATGATGTTGATGATGACGGTGGTATGGTGATGATGTTGTGATGACGGTGGTATGGTGATGATGTTGATGATGACGGTGGTATGGTGATGATGGTATGTTGTTGTTGTTGATGATGATTTTTTTTTAAAAATATTTACCGTAATGTTAACCGTTAAGTTTATTCTATCACTTACTAACAGGCTACATCCTGTATCTCCTGTCCTAGATACATAATAATTCGGCGAAAGAGAAAAGGGGATAGAGGGGTTGAGGGAGGGAGAGAAAAAGGGGTTGAGACAAAGAGAGAGGGGGGATAAAGAGAGAGGGGGTGGGGTGGGGGTGGGGGAGAGAGAGAGAGAGAGCACCATTAGTTGGGCGTTTTACATCAACCATTAAATTGTGGGAAACAGACCTGATTGGGATTTAAGCATTTTTTTTTCAAGGAATGACATTTTTTCTGTTTTAAATAAGGCATGGTTAGTCACCTGAAGTCGTGACGCCGATTTGATGATACAGGTAATGTCGCTTGGTGTAGAGCTGAATTGAATTGTTGAAAATTATGCATGATGCATCGATCCGACTTAAGTTCAGCAAGTTTGTGTTTATGCGTGCAATGCACAGTAATTGTTTATTTGATTGGGTTCAACGTTCCACCTACTTTGAGGTAATTTCGTCTCCACGAAACATGTAAAGTGCTATCTCAATGCAATATTACACCCTAAACAACTGATATTATACAACACCAAGTTACATTATCCTGACGCCGTGTCCACATGTGTATTTGCCGAGCGTTCAAAAAAGCGACTTCATAGAGCGCAAATGTCACCTTGAATTTACAACGTTTAGTATCGTTCCACACTTTCTCGTCGCGTCGCATACTGTGTCGTTTCGTACTGTCGTGAGTCGCGTGGAAAGATCGAAGCACGACATTTTGAAATGACACCCGACATTATGTCAGTCATTTTGAGACTATGTCGACTTGAGACCGACATGCTGCTTCTGCACTGCGGTGTCACGCATAATTCCAAATGTAACAGAGTGTGGTATCATGAAACATGCCTACGGCGTGGTACAGCAGTGTGGCAACACTTTATCTATCTTAAGTAGACATCGTCTTCAAATAACTGAAATACTGTCGTTGGGACGTTTTACCCATTAAAACATATAAGCAAACAACATCGCGAACCCCTATACATTTAAAAGGCGTAGTCTCTGAATACAAATGCAATATACATTCAGACATATTTTGTTGGCAGATGCGTATTGCCACATCGACGCATTAACCGCAGACTTATAAAATACAACGTGTTTTGCATGAATGTATTTGTACGTGCATTAGAGTATTAAGATTAAGAGGGAATGTAAACATAATGTTTGAAAGTATTTATTTTACGTCGATTGGGAAACAAGTTCTCAAAATTTATGGTAATCCCTCTTGATGGTTCCTGGGTTGGACCAGTATTTTGTGCCTGGGAAGATCCTAAAACTTCCATTCCCACGACGGGATTCAAACCCAAAACCTTCTGATCTGCAGTCAAGTATGTTACCACTGGACCACGCACGCCAGCTATATTTGTAACCTGTTCCATTAGGCCTGTAAACTTCAAATTCTTTTCAACCTTTTCAACCCATATACGATGCTTTCGCGACCTCTATTCGACCTTTCAATACATACATGATCCTTTCGCGATCTATACTCGACCATTCAAATCCTTTCGCGATCTCTATTGACCATTCCGACCCATATACTATCGTTTCGCGATATCAACTCGACAATTCTGATCCATAAACGATCTGTTCGTCATCTCCTTTCCATATTTTCGGTACATACACGATCCCTTCGCGATCTCTACTCGACCATTCCGACCCTTACACGATCCCTTCCCGATATCTACTCGACCATTCCGACCCATACACAATCCCGTCCCGATCTCTACTCGACCATTCCGACACAAACACAATCCCGTCCCGATCTTTACTCGACCATTCCGACCCATACACAATCCCGTCCCGATCTTTACTCGACCATTCCGACCCATACACAATCCCGTCCCGATCTTTACTCGACCATTCCGACCCATACACAATCCCTCCGATTTCCAAACTATATACGATCCCTTCGCGATCTCTACTCGACACGACTATTCCGACCCATATACGATCAAACACGATCCCGTCCCGATCTCGGAATGGTGAAGAAGAACGGATTGATAACGATACCAGAATAATTATAATGCACTTATTATATAATTACAGCGAATGCGCGCCGTTTTAATATTGTCACGGTCACGTGAGCTCGTGTATGGTCGATTTTCGATCGCTTATCGATTGGGAAGTGATCGATTGTTGTCCGGTAACGGTCGAGTGTTGCCCGTTAAAGGTCGAGTGGTGTCCGGTAACGGTCGAGTGAATCAGCAACATATCAGACAGGAATCACGTATGGTTATTACTCGTTAAGATTTCGAAATGTCCAGATACTTTTAAGAGTATACTGTAAATATACTATGAGCAAATGTAGCCATTGTGTCTGGATCTACTATATACAAAAACTACCAAAACGCTATGAAATTTTATACATATTTTTCTTGATAACAAAAAAAAAAAAAAAAAAAAAAAAAATCAAGCGACAGTTTTTTTTGTCACATTCATTTTTCTGATATAAAGGCTTTCTGAAAATGTAAAAAAAATGTATGTTTTTGTAACTAAAACTGATTTTTTTTTTATTGAAATCAAAGCCAAATTTACATAAAAATACTAGAATGTGAATCTGTGGACCCTCAACATCGAGCAAATATAATTCTTATCATGTTTCCAATACAGTAATTTTAAAATTTTGGGTGTCCTTTAACATTTTACTAAATGAATAAATAAAGAAAATCAGTGGTAACCTGCTGAAACGTCCTTAAAGGTAATGCAGGCCAAAACCTGAGAATCTCTATCACCAATGTGCTTTTATTCTTCAGTTTTAATTAATCATAAATAATAATCATAGCTAAAGATAACTATACCTCTCGTATTCTATCATGTGTCAGGAAACTTGATTTAGCGGGGGAGGGGAAACTAAATGTCCCTAAACATACATTGGACCGAACAAGATTAGATAGTTGAAAAAAGATGTTTCTCACAACG
Organism: Solen grandis; assembly: GCA_021229015.1. Classification (NCBI taxonomy): domain Eukaryota; kingdom Metazoa; phylum Mollusca; class Bivalvia; order Adapedonta; family Solenidae; genus Solen; species Solen grandis. Next base: position 9,138,807 of record CM037777.1, read on the forward strand.
TTATCCGTCCAGACAGTTAATGATAATTAAACAGACAGATGAATGAATCAATTAATAAGTGTGTGTGTGTGTGTACTCGAGCATTTTCAAAGGCAGGGAAACACATTCCTTTCAAAGCTTTTGATTCTGACTGTAAGGGTACACCTTTTTTCGTACCTCATTTTGCACTTGTTCGTAAAATATGTTCGCAGCAGCTATGCTCTCTCTCTCTCCCTAAACGCTCTATCGCACACACTTCCTTCCCAAAACTCTCTCTCTCTCCACACACACACACACACACACACCTCTCTCTCAATGATGAAATGATGAAATGATACGATATATTATGCAGGACCAAATATAATGAATACATATAATCGATTTGGTATACGCATTGACACAAAGTGAACATGAATGATAATGATACGGTATCTCATATACAAGATGAAATATGAACAATGAAAATGCATATGTATATGAAGAAAATATGATGGACATAAATAATAAATGATTGGTTATATGAAAGAACAATGATGAATGATGACAAGAATAAATCGAATGATTTGTAAAGGACACAATAAAACTGACAAATGAATAAACGATATGTAATGCAGATAAATGTAATGAATAATAATCGATATGTATATGCAAGACACAATGATAATGATACAAATGAAAAATCGATATGATATGCAAGACACAATGATGAAATGAATGAAAATCGAATGGTATAAAGGACACAATGATGAATGAATAACAAATGATAAATCATAAGATATGCAAACACAATTGAAATAATGACAAATCGATATGTAACAAGGACAAAAGAGAATGAATGACAAATAAATAATATTTATTCAGGATGATGAATGAATGACAATGAATAATCGATATGTATATGCAGACACAATGAGAATGATGAACAAATGATAAATCGATAGTATAGCAAGGACACAAATGAAAATAACAATGAATATCGTAATAATGCAGGACACATGATAAATGAATGAACAAAAATAAATCGATATGTATATGCAAGAACAAAGATGAATGAATGACAAATGATAAATCGTATATTATGCAGGAAAAATGATGAAATGAATGACAAATAATAAATCGATATAGTATATGCAAGACACAATGATGAAATATGAACATGAATAATCGATATGTTATGCAAGGACACAAATGAGAAATGAATGAACAAATGAATAAATCGATTAGTATATGCAAGGACACAAATGATGAATGAATGAACAAATGAATAATTAAGTAATGCAAGGACACAATGATGAAATGAATGAACAAATGAATAAATCGATATAGTATATGCAAGGACACAAATGATGAAATGAATGAACAATGAATAAATCGATATGGTATATGCAAGACACAAATGATGAAAGAATGAACAAATGATAAATCGATATAGTATATGCAAGGACACAAATGATGAAATGAATGAACAAATGAATAAATCGATAGTATATGCAAGGACACAATGATGAAATGATGAACATAAAAATCGATATGTAATGCAAGGACACAAATGAGAAATGAATGAACAAATGAAAAATCGATATGTATATGCAAGGACACAATGATGAAATGAATGAACAAATGAATAAATCGATATGTATATGCAAGGACACAAATGATGAAATGAATGAACAAATGAATAAATCGATATGGTATATGCAAGGACACAAATGATGAAATGAATGAACAAATGAATAAATCGATATGTATATGCAAGGACACAAATGATGAAATGAATGAACAAATGATAAATCGATATGGTATATGCAAGGACACAAATGAGAAAATAAATGAACAAATGAATAAATCGATATGGTATATGCAAGGACACAAATGATGAAATGAATGAACAAATGAATAAATCGATATGTATATGCAAGGACACAATTGATGAAATGAATGAACAAATGAATAAATCGATATAGTATATGCAAGGACACAAATGATGAAATGAATGAACAAATGAATAAATCGATATGGTATATGCAAGGACACAAATGATGAAATGAATGAACAAATGAATAAATCGATATAGTATATGCAAGGACACAAATGATGAAATGAATGAACAAATGAATAAATCGATATAGTATATGCAAGGACACAGATGATGAAATGAATGAACAAATGAAGAAATCGATATAGTATATGCAAGGACACAAATGATGAAATGAATGAACAAATGAATAAATCGATATAGTATATGCAAGGACACAGATGATGAAATGAATGAACAAATGAATAAATCGATATAGTATATGCAAGGACACAAATGATGAAATGAATGAACAAATGAATAAATCGATATGGTATATGCAAGGACACAAATGATGAAATGAATGAACAAATGAATAAATCGATATTGTATATGCAAGGACACAAATGATGAAATGAATGAACAAATGAATAAATCGATATGGTATATGCAAGGACACAAATGATGAAATGAATGAACAAATGAATAAATCGATATGGTATATGCAAGGACACAAATGATGAAATGAATGAACAAATGAATAAATCGATAGGGTATATGCAAGGACACAAATGATGAAATGAATGAACAAATGAATAAATCGATATGGTATGCAAGGACACAAATGATGAAATGAATTGAACAAATGAATAAATCGATATGGTATATGCAAGGAACACAAATGATGAAATGAATGAACAAATGAATAAATCGATATGGTATATGCAAGGACACAAATGATGAAATGAATGAACAAATGAATAAATCGATATGGTATATGCAAGGACACAAATGATGAAATGAATGAACAAATGAATAAATCGATATGGTATATGCAAGGACACAAATGATGAAATGAATGAACAAATGAATAAATCGATATGGTATATGCAAGGACACAAATGAGAAAATGAATATCAAAATGAATAAATCGATATGGTATATGCAAGGACACAAATGATGAAATGAATGAACAAATGAATAAATCGATATAGTATATGCAAGGACACAAATGATGAAATGAATGAACAAATGAATAAATCGATATAGTATATGCAAGGACACAAATGATGAAATGAATGAACAAACGAATAAATCGATATAGTATATGCAAGGACACAAATGATGAAATGAATGAACAAACGAATAAATCGATATATATATGCAAGGACACAAATGATGAAATGAATGAACAAAGAATAAATCGATATAGTATATGCAAGGATACAAATGATGAAATGAATGAACAAATGAATAAATCGATATGGTATATGCAAGGACACAAATGATGAAATGAATGAACAAATGAATAAATCGATATGTATATGCAAGGACACAAATGATGAAATGAATGAACAAATGAATAAATCGATATATATATGCAAGGACACAAATGATGAAATGAATGAACAAATGAATAAATCGATATGGTATATGCAAGGACACAAATGATGAAATGAATGAACAAATGAATAAATCGATATAGTATATGCAAGGACACAAATGATGAAATGAATGAACAAATGAATAAATCGATATGGTATATGCAAGGACACAAATGATGAAATGAATGAACAAATGAATAAATCGATATGGTATATGCAAGGACACAAATGATGAAATGAATGAACAAATAAATAAATCGATATGGTATATGCAAGGACACAAATGATGAAATGAATGAACAAATGAATAAATCGATATAGTATATGCAAGGACACAAATGATGAAATGAATGAACAAATGAATAAATCGATATAGTATATGCAAGGACACAAATGATGAAATGAATGAACAAACGAATAAATCGATATAGTATATGCAAGGACGCAAATGATGAAATGAATGAACAAATGAATAAATCGATATAGTATATGCAAGGACACAAATGATGAAATGAATGAACAAATGAATAAATCGATATAGTATATGCAAGGACACAAATGATGAAATGAATGAACAAATGAATAAATCGATATGGTATATGCAAGGACACAAATGATGAAATGAATGAAAGAAGAACGAGTCAACCAAAAAAAAAAACGACTGAACGAAGAATGAATAATAAAGAACGAATGATGAATGAATGAATGAACAAAAACCAATTGAATGAATGAATGAAAAGGGACCTTGAATAAAAAAAAAAAAAAAAAGGAATGAATTAATAAACTAAGGAATGAATGCATTCAGGAATAAATCATTGAATAAATAAAGAGCTAAAGCTGTGTATAAAACCAACTGCTCGTATTTGCTACTGAAATATATGTACTGTAATACAAAATAAGCAGAAAAAAAATGAAATAAGTAAATAAAAACGGGGGAGAGAAACACAGAAATGACGGGATGAAAGAGGAGGTGGGTGGAAAACAAGAAAACATAAAAGGATGATGAAAAACTGATGAAATGATGCAAATGATGATGAAGAAAACAATGATGATGGTGATGATGATGACAAATGATGATCACTGTGATGAAGAAAATGAAACGAACAAGAAGAAGAAAAAAAAGAGGAGAACATGATGATGATGATGACTGTGATGACGAAAATGAAACGAACAAGAAGAAAAAAAAATGAGAAGAACATGATGATGATGATGACTGTGATGACGAAAATGATAGTAACAGAGAAGAAGAAGAAGAAGAAGAAGAAGAAGAAGAAGAGAAGATGATGATGATGATGATGATGATGATGATGTGGTGGTGGTGGTGGTGGTGAAAAGCAATAACCCAAGAAAATCCTGTGTAATATTCAAACACAAAACTGGAACACGCATTTTGAGACTCGTCTGTGTAATGTATACTGTCCGTTAATTTTCGTGGGGTACATATTTTCGTTTATTTCGTGGAGGGATCTATCCACGAATATTCAGCCTGACGAAACTCGTTTATTTCATAGGCGTTGTCAAGAAGATAAATCCAGGAATAAATGTACCCACGGAATTTCCTTTGCTGTAGATTCAACGAAATTTAATGTCAACGAAAAGTTTACAGTAAATTGTTCCATTATTATTATTATTATTATTATTATTATTTGAAAATAGTGGTATATTTATCCCTTGTTTTCTTGGTCGTTGTATCCACAGAGAGAGAGAGGGGGGGGGGGGGGGTACTAGACAAACTTTGGGGTTAAAAATCCCTCTTGCGGAGCCGGGGGTGTATAAACGAAAATTCTGGTCAATAGAATATAATTACAGTTGGATTGCTTCCAACGGATTGGGTTAAGTTAAACGCCCAACAGTTTAATTATAAAACACATAACACGGAAGAGAAAGCAAGTTTCTAATTCGCTCACCCGTGTCGCTTCCCAGATATCATGAATCAGCTGAGCGTGTTAAAACTAGCTCAACGGCAATGGGTGTGAACGCGTATGTTTATGAGTATATATATATATATTATAGAAGTAACGCCCTGTTTACGTATGAGGAAATATTTTCTTCTTTTTTTATTTAAAAAGGGGGTAGATATACGTTAAATGTTTAAATTTATTCGTTTGATGTTGTTTAGATGTTTTCCGCATGCAGAACTATATATTAAGCAAGAATTGGTGATAGAAAGAAGTAAAGAAAGCCTTATTATTCTGACCCTAATCTGATTAAAAGCAAAATCTTCTTCTTATTATTCTTTTTATTATTATTATTATTATTTATCAGTGTGTGTTGGGAGTCTGAAGTTTCTTGACTTTGTAATACCATTCTTTTGAAAGATGTGACGTCACTTATTTAAATTGATTGACGTCATGTCTGATGGGTAGGACCTGGCTGAATTTGTTACATTTCTTGAAAAAGGGCATACAGCAAAATTAGTGATACTATTTTATCCTTCACTGTGAATGAAAAGAATATATGCTAAGTTACATTCGTTGTCCCTACTCCATTTCCTCCTCCTCCGAAGAAGGAAACAAAACAGTAAAATAATGGGAAAATTGTAAACAGAATATATCAGAAAGGAAACGAAAGTTTAACGCTTTAACATATAATGTTGGTTTTAAATAAATCATTTCAATATATATATATGGATGCGTTTTAGTTCTAAGCTAATCCATCTGTTCCTGAATTATAATCATGACCCATCAAATGCTTATTCAAGACTTCCGTGCAGATTCAAGCATCCATTAACTTGGAGATATAGGCCCCCTTTTCTCTAAATCTATAAAGGCTTGTATTTACAATAAAGATCCACAAGATCACTTGATCGACCATGATCACAATTTAATGGTGGATGGATTACCTTAAAAGTGGGTGGAACACTAGTACTAGTCGTTTCAACTCAGTTACTTCCGGTTCCGGTCTATGTCAGTTGCAATTGACATATGTGGTCGTTTTTGCTGGCGGATTTCCGGTCTTGACAAAAGCACACACACACACACAGAGGTTGGTCTACTGAGGTTTTACCTGTGTGCCTCATACCTCACTATGACGGACTGTACCTCGGTATGTATATGCAACGTGTTTTCATACCGAGGTTAATTTTTCGAGGTATACGGTCTGTACCTCAGTATGTATATGCAACGTGTTGTCATACCGAGGTTAATTTTTCGAGGAACACGGACTGTACCTCGGTATGTATATGCAACGTGTTGTCATACCAGGTTAATATTTCGAGGTATACGGTCTGTACCTCGGTATGTATATGCAACGTGTTTTCATACCGAGGTTAATTTTTCGAGGTATACGGTCTGTACCTCAGTATGTATATGCAACGTGTTGTCATACCGAGGTTAATTTTTCGAGGAACACGGACTGTACCTCGGTATGTATATGCAACGTGTTGTCATACCGAGGTTAATTTTTCGAGGTATACGGACTGTACCTCGGTATGTATATGCAACGTGTTGTCATACCGAGGTTATTCTTTCGAGGTATACGGTCTGTTCCTCGGTATTATATACAACGTGTTGTCATACCGAGGTTAATTTTTCGAGGTATACGGTCTGTACCTCAGTATGTATATGCAACGTGTTTTCATACCGAGGTTAATTTTTCGAGGTATACGGTCTGTACCTCGGTATGTATATGCAACGTGTTGTCATACCGAGGTTAATTTTTCGAGGTATACGGTCTGTACCTCGGTATTATATACAACGTGTTGTCATACCAAGGTAAATTTTCGAGGTACACGGTTTTGTACCTCGGTATGAAATTCAGCTTTAAAATAAGCCATCATTTCAACCCCAAAACCAAACTAAACCACACAAACTAATCCTAAGCCTAACCCCGATACTGTAAAAGACAAATTGAGGTACGGGTTCTATACCTCTAAATATATTGTTTTTACCCCCACCCCACCACCACCACACACGCACGTGGCTATATCACAAGGTAGCTCCGAGGTTAAAGTAAAATATTTGATTTAATATTTGACCCGTTACCTGTATGGGTTCGGGCCCCGACTAAAACACGGATAAATCTTTCCAGATTGCTTGTGGTCGGTCCGTGGCTGGACTTCGCAACGACAAAAAAAAAAAAAAAAAAAAAAAAATGTTTACCAATCGAGTTTGTCTAATCAAAGAGAGGGAAGAAACTGGGGACATGAATTTGGACTTAAGGTAGTGAGAGAGCTGTTTTATTATTACATTTTGTTTTATCACATTGAGTAGATCAGTCCGGTATATTAAGGAAACCTGGAACCCTTGATAGTACTGCAGTCCCCAGGGACAGAGTTTACCCACATTTTTGTTGTTGTTGATGATGTTGATGTTGTTTTTGCAATGGATTTGTCCTCCAATCCCCTTTTACAAAAAAAATAAATAGACAGAGACAGACAGAGGCAATGGGGTTCATTCATTCATTTTTCTTTTACGTTCGCCCTACACGGTCAGTCCAGTCACAGAGATGATTTCATTCATTCAGTTTTTCTTTTTCTTTACCGAGAAATCCATTAAATATCAACCTCTCTCCCTCTCTCTCTCTCCTCCCCCCCCCCCCCCCCTTTTAAATAAAAAGAGTATTTTAGGATGAGAGGTCGGGTAGGTAAGCTATAAATTCAGGGCGGTTTCACTCTATGCTTGGTTGAGCATGACGGATTTCAGTCAAGTAGCTGAGAGTAATGTATATAACCTGACCAAAATTTGTGAAATATACTCATATCATAGGCTGAGGTGGGGAACAGGGGATCTATCTATTTATCTATCTGTCTATCCGTCTGTCTGTCTATCTGCCTATTCCGTCTCTCTCTCTCTCTCTCTCTCTCTCTCTATATATATATATATATATATATATATATATATATATATATTATTATTATTATTATTATTATTATTATTTCTTTCCTTTTTTTTGTCATTTGACTATAAGCTATTTATGAGCTATAGATGGCTCACTGTCCCAGATTGACACCCGATAAGTCCCGGATGATAGGTTTGGAGAAACCTTGTCAAACCGGAAGACAACCGTGGATGTTCGTGACAATACACCTATCGTTCTGGTCCGTTCTAAAAAACCGTCCCAATCGTCTTAAAATCATAAATATAGCCGGGAGAGTTATCCAGATCCGGCGTATTTGGTATGTCCGGTACAATGCCGGTATCCTCCGGATCAGGACCAGGTCTCTACCGTGATAGAGTCTGTGGTAATCCGGGTTAGCCGGGAGTACTTGCGCTTGACCGGAACGGGGAATACGACGTCGCGACACCGTAAATGAAATTTCCGACCCAGAAATTCACCTTGGGGTTTGGGGTGGGGAGTAGGAGGGTATTCCAGGATCAAAGAGGGATACCTTGCTTTAAAATCGGAGGGTTCTGTGGTACAACAATGTTACTATAAGAAAGCATTTTTTTTTTCGCGGGAAAATGTTCCGTAATATTCCGGTTTACCGTCTGTTTCTAACCGAGAATTACGAGGAACAGAACCGGAGCGGTGAAATTTCGACTAAAAGATCATGATGTTTTACCGTTTATTCTATACATTTTCTCGTACAACTGTACCTGAACGTATCTACAGTTGACCATTCATTTCACGAGTATACATTTGCAGCTATTTACAGTTGACCATTCATTTCACGAGTATACATTTGCAGCTATTTACAGTTGACCATTCATTTCACGAGTATACATTTGCAGCTATCTACAGTTGACCATTCATTTCACGAGTATACATTTGCAGCTATTTACAGTTGACCATTCATTTCACGAGTATACATTTGCAGCTATTTACAGTTGACCATTCATTTCACGAGTATACATTTGCAGCTATTTACAGTTGACCATTCATTTCACGAGTATACATTTGCAGCTATTTACAGTTGACCATTCATTTCACGAGTATACATTTGCAGCTATTTAAAACCAATCTTTGCATCTTTATTCTTTTCGTGTATACACCTACATCTAAGTACTGTAACGTTACGATTTATCGAAGTCCCGAAGTGATATTTGAAATCCTCGAATAATCGCGATGTTCGAAAAAACAGGAGAGCATCTGTAGTTATCCGATACTCATACTAAATAAAATGTTTGCGATTTCTCGTACCTTTGAATTATGATTACTCGAGCTTGTTAACTGTTTTCACACACACACATACATGCCATTTCTTCACGATTCCCCTAAGATGATATTGAAACAACATGTGCCACCTTCAGGGCGCAGCCTGGCTTAAAATAAAGGTACGCACACAGTGGTTTGTGATGGAATGTGATTTACCCACCCTCTTGAAGTGAGACCTGGAATAGATAGGAATATACATGAGGTATGGGACGTTTTTAAAGGCTAAATCCTATCTATTTTTAACGTACGCGCGTATTGTACCAGCGTCGGAAACCCACGAACGCTCTTTCTGTCCCCCCCCCCCCCCCCCCCCTCCTACGGCGCGTACAGATGAAATAGGCAGCCGTGGGTATCCGACGCTGGTATATTGTGCGTACTAGGTGCAAAGCCCTTGCTTTCAATTGTCGTTTTAAATATAGGATACAATAAGTTTATTGACTCAAGTAAGTTAATCGACAGATTAAGGTGTCACGTCAAATTTAGCAATCGCATGATCTCTGACTAAATATATTTACATGTGCATACAATATGCACATACGATTTCTATATACTGCTTTATCTTTGTATATGTATCTGGTATTCCCCCAAAAAAGATATAGCCAAGATCCAAGAACAAATTACTATCCCAAGATACGAACCATATCCCAGAACAAACAAGAAATATCTTTAAAAAGATATTCGACATAAAAAAAAAAAAAATGAAAGTTAAAACAGTAAAAGTGTTGCAATATACTATATTTAATATAATTTTAAATGGTCTGTGATTTTAAAATAATGCTAGAAAAAGTATGTGTCGCTTTATTTAGGAAATGCAAAATACTAGACAGTAAAAAAGAAAGAAAGGGGAAAAAATGTAATACAAGGGAAACTTAAACAAAAGTAGTGTCATCAGTAGGACTCGATCTCGGAACCCTTAGTTTAGCAAATGGGCACCGAGCCAACTGCCCTACGGAGACTGTTGCTATAGCATAGGTCATATTAGCTACCTTATAAACTGCGGGGTTTTGTGACTTAGAGGGACGAGTCCACTATCAAGGTTAACTACGTTTTCTAAAGACTCACTTTTTCAACTGGATGTTTTTCATGTTTAAATAGGTAGTCTAAGATTAAATTGTTATTTGCCAAATGACAATCATGCAGAAAGATATGCACCCTGAAACTCCAATTTTATGATGGAATACCCTAAAATAATTTATGCAAACCAATGAAACGAGTGCTGTTTCGAACCCTTCGGTTGTTAACCAAG
>CM037777.1:9149626-9199626 GCA_021229015.1 Solen grandis
TAGCAGGTCTTCCACTTGGACATGTACCAAAATGTTTAGCTGGCAATTTTAGAAATGTCCTTGATGCAAATGGCAGCATTTTTGTATAGTTACTGGAGAACCTGTACCCAGTTACCTGCCATGGCCTGCTTCCAGTGAGGAAGGTGGTGGTGTTGTGCTACCATGCAGATATGTAATCTACCACAAGGAAATTGAAAATGAGTACAATAACATTTTAAAACTTTTAAAATCCATCCCTGAAGGGAACTGTTTAATTATTCATTGTGAAACATTATTAAAAAAAATACAAATCTGAGACTTTAACATATTAGAAAATAATGGTAAATTTTGATTGATTTTTACCAGCTGTAACTTTAGTAGATTAGAAAACAATGGTTATTTATAAGTAATGAAATTTTCTATTTTGATATGCTATGTCCAGCTTGGTGCAGAAAAAATTTAGAAGTACAAAATTAGCATTTTTATTATGGAATGTACACACTACTTACTAAACTTTTGACAGAGAGAGGAACAGGACTGAGGAGATGATACACATTTGTTAAATATTTTCATATTTGTCTTTTGTGGGACGGTCTAAAACGCTGAACGGATTTCGCTGATAACAAAGACATATAGGAAAACGCTGAAAAGGGTGCGAAAAACGCTGATAACATAGGTAAAGAAGGATTTATCGGACCGGGTAGACTTGGCTAAAGATGAAGTACAGACTGGTTTTAATAAATAATATATTAAAGTATTTGATTGTTTTTGTTTGTTTATTTGATAATTTTTGTCGTAGTATGAAAAAAAAAGAAATGTATGTATGATAATGTGAACGGGAAAATTGAAAAATGCTGAAGAAGTTATGGTCAATTTTATTTATTTTTGCACATATAATTGAACGATAATTGTTTAGAAATAGTAAATCCAATGTTTTAAAAAATTACTATGAATGTACTTTTATGTTTTATGCTAATAAATATAATAATAATGGATAATCGTGATATCATATTATTATACATACAAACACTGTGACAATGCCTCTTGTTATAGGACATAGCCAGGCAAAGTACCTATCTGACTATCTTAGTGATGAATATTCGATTTTTTCATATTCTGGATACAGGACTTCTCAGTTTCTAAATGAGGATGTTATTTTTGAAGTGTGCCCGTTTTTTTTCGGTAAGTAATTTTTTGGTCATCATGCCTTTGAAATATATTTTATATTCTCTTGACTTATTTGTTAAGTAGTTTAATATATATATATAAATTATTATTTTTCCTGTATCACTCATCTTTCCTTTATCACTTCACGTACATGTAATAATGTCTCTAAGTCTTTGATAAATCTTCCCGAATAGAATATTCAAATTAATAGACGCTTTATAATGATAAGCAAACATCTGTATTTATATTAATAAACTTAAAGCGAATGTAAGGTAATATGTGTATTGGTAAAATAAATTATAGTATTTTATTGTATAAAACTGGTGAGAGGCAAAACAAAAATTAATATTACATATTTGGTAAAAACCCTCATGTCGTATTGATGCTCTGAATTAATGAAATACTTAAAAACTAGTTAACCGACTCTCGATAAATGTTTGCGTTTAATTTAAAGTGAAAATAAAGTAATGGTAAAAAGTTATAGTGGTTTATCTGAAAAGAGTTTATGAATACGAAGACATAATTGCTGCATCTTAGGACTAATAATGTTATATTGTATGTGACTGAATATATTAAAATAAATGCTTTGTAGAAGGTGATTATGTAACTTCTGAAATTATAAACTGCATTAAAATTAAAAATCAATTATGTTTATTAAGTTAATAGAATATAAAATATTTGAGTTTAGTTGATGAGCTTCTGTCACAAGCTCCATGCTCTGTACATGTAACCTGTTTAACTGATAAGGATGTGTGGCATATTGGAGGTAATCATGTTAACGGTAGCAATACCCTGTGTACGTACGCTGAAGCGTGTCAGTAATTAATGCATATCCGTATATTACATAGTACACTGATGCGATGAATTAACCTCGCTTATAAATACACCTAAATCATCAATAAAAATGCCGATTAAACCTACATCTCAACAAGGAAATGATATTGTGTCTGATATTATAGAAGAAAATGATTTTCTTGCTCTTGAAAACAGTCGATGTGATGCTTTTTATGAAAATAATGATATATGGATAAGCGAACTAGAGTTAGATTACCAAGATAAGGATGATTTAATTGAAAACAGAAAATTAAACTCTTTTCATATGGAAGCTGTGAATAGATTATTAAAAAAGAAATTTGATTCAAAAATAAGTGGACTTCAGCTAACTGAATTAGTACCTTTCTTTAATGATGACGAAAAACGGTGGACAACTGAAAAAAAAAACAACCTGTATCTTCTCCAGCCTGTCAAATACACCATACTCATAACGACCATTGGGTGTCTTCTATTTATCACAATAACAACATTTTTCTTTTAGATAGTTTAAATACAGAGAGAAGTGACGATAAAATTATACCGGATGGACTTAAAATTCAACTTTCGCAAATTTACGGAAAAAATAAAGAATTAATATGTATAAAAATTCCGAATATAATGAAACAAAATAATAGTATTGATTGTGGTTTGTATGCTATAGCTTTTATTACATCGTTCTGCTTCAGAAAAAAAATCTTGTTTTGATTTAATTTTTGATACAACTAAATTACGATCTCATTTACTCCAGTGTTTTGAAAAAAAGAAGAAATGTCTGAATTCCCCTTGACTGCCAAAAAATAAGTTTACAAAAAAAAAAACTGTCAAAGAAATCATTATTCATAATTATTGTATTTGTAACTTACCGCAATGTTTGGATAACATGGTCTGTTGTGACAAATGCGATAAATGGTTCCACAAATGCTGCGTAAACGCTTCTATGAACATTTCCATAGAAAAAAATTCTTTTGTGGATTTTGTTAGAACAAAATCATTATTGTATTTAAGTATGAACTGTTCGGCTGATCTGTTCTATATATTTGATTTTTATTGCTTGTTTGTAAATAATAATAAATAATTATTATAAATTAAATGCTTGATTATTCCAACATAATTTTGGTATAAATTTATTTTTATATTAAATATGTGCTTTTAAATTGAACATTTCAGGCTAATCATATATCAATAAAAATTAATCGTAAATACATTCTGTGATCTTTGTATTTTATTCTCCAATATATTTTCGTATAAAACATGAATCTTATGGATGAATTTGAACAAAAACCCGTATAAAACTCATTATATACTTATCTTCAAATTCAAAATCATTTATTAATCTCTTACAATTCTATTTTAGTTTGGCTATATCTTCAGCATTTTTCAATCCCCTGTCAACGATATTAAAAAAAATATATATTTTATTTTTCTTCATACTACGACAAAAATTATCAAATAAATAAACAATCAAATACTTTAATATATTATTTATTAAAACAGTCTGTACTTCATCTTCAGCCAAGTGGTTTATGCCCAACTGTCCCACTTTTTGATATTTTGTTTCCCAACTGTCCCACTCAAGATTTTTAGCACCTTGCTGGGTGTGTTTTGATAAGGGATTATAATCTATTTCAAACTACAACACATTAAAATGAATTGAAGTTGTATTATCTGATTTTGTTTCTGATTTTTTTTTTGATTTTGTATTTTAAGAGGTAAAATTTCATGTTTTAGTTATATTGTATTATTTCTTTCTAAAATGTGTTTATTAAGGTCCATTAATTAGGGTTACTAAATTAATTGAATTTAGTGTAAACATGCATTCCTTTGATCTCTGGCTTTAAAGCTTATGTGAATTGATAAAGATAAAAAATAATTTGAACTTATTAAGATAATTATCACCTCTGCTACTTTTTTCTTTAAATTGTGTTAATTGATTGGTCCAACTAAAGTCCATTTATCCTGTATATATTGCTAAGTGATTGGATTAAGAAATACAAACAAGTCCTTTGATCTAGCAGTTTACTACTTAAGGTAAACAATTTGATTTGAAGTAATTAACATTTTTGGTTATCAATTTATTGTGACTTTCAAACTGTGATATCTCATTAATGAACTGAACTGTATCAGATACAATATATTTACATTCTGATGTAAATGTCTTCATTTGATAGTAAAATTTCACTAAGTAACATCGTCTGAAATTATAAGCTAAAATGGCAAATGCACAAGTGAGTGTGCAGTTTGTCAAGAACCAACGTGGTGGTGATAGTCTGGTTTACAATGGATTCAGATACCAGGTCAAAAACCGAAAACCAACAAGGGTGTACTGGGTCTGTCATGTCCGAACCTGTTCTGCTAAAATCACAACAGCTGACAACATTCCAGTTTCTGTGACCAATACCCATAATCATGCAGCCGAACACATGGAACTGAAGCGCCATGAAATAAATCAACTCATGCGAAAGAGGGCACGCGAAGAAACCACGCCGATTCCGTCAATATATGAAGAAGTCATATCCAGTCTGAGAGACAGAGAATGGGACGAAGATGCAGAACAAGTCTGCAAAGGATTACCAACCTTCCCCTCCACCAAGTCATCTCTATACAGGGAAAGAGGTGCATTGAGACCGGGGATACCAAAGTCCAGGAGTGACATAGATTTGGATGGAAAATGGACTGAAACGCACACTGGTGAGCAGTTCCTACTGGTTGATGAGGCAGAGAATGACAACAGGATGCTGATTTTTGCTACAAGAACAAATCTCCAGCATCTGGCACAGAACCCAACCATATATGGAGACGGAACATTTTATGTGTGCCCAGACATATTCAGCCAGGTCTACACACTCCATGGATATATTGATGGACACATGTATCCGTTAGTGTTTGCCCTTCTGCCTGGAAAAAGTGAAAGGATTTACTGCAGACTTTTTCAACATCTTCAATAGAAATGCAGGGAAATAGGAATGGAACTGGGACCAGACACACTCCTGATAGACTTTGAGGCAGCAACCAAGCAGGCAGCTCGCAGAGTGTTTCCAAATGTGAATGTGAAAGGGTGTTTTTTTCATTACACACAGTGTGTTTGGCGGAAGATACAGAAGCTTGGCTTAGTTGGACTGTATTCTGAGAATGAGGACTTTAAGAAACTAGGAAGAAGAGCTGCAGTTCTGCCTCTAGTCCCCATACAACATGTTGAAGATGTGTGGTTTGTCGCACTGACGGATGCTGAAAATGCAGAGATTCCAGTGGATGTTTCAAGGTTCACAGACTATGTCACTGAACATTGGGTTGAGGGAGACAAGGACAACTGGAACCATTTCGAGACAGAAGGACCAAGAACAACAAACAACTTGGAAGGCTGGCACAACAAACTAAAGAAAAGTATGAGACAGTCACATCCGAACATTTACAAGTTCTTGGAAACAATACAAAGGATTGAAGCTGCCAATGCTATCAAAATTCTTCAGCACAGTGCCGGAGGAGTGAGAGAAAAGAAGAGGAGGAAATACCGACAACTTGAACAGAGACTGTCTGCCCTGAAACACAAGTACATGGCTGAAGAAATCACTGTGATGGAGTATGCCGATTGTGCATCGCATTTGATTCGGTTTGACGAGTAACTCTGTATAGAACAGATCAATAGGGTGGAATGTCACAGTTGTTTAAATGAAATGCTTGTTTTCAAATTAAAACAAAATACAATAAATTGTACCACATCCGAATATAGCCCTGTCTTTATTTGATTTGTTCATGACACATGAAATAAAAATAATAAATATCAAATAAATAAAATTTATACTTATTATAAATAATTTTGCTAATAGCATATAACTTATTATAAATACTAATGCAATATATTACTAACCTAAATTAAATGCTCTTAATAATATAAGACAATAAGACAAATAATTGCACTGAAATATTCCATCCATTTAGGTAAAGACTATAGTCACTCATCCATGACAGTCTATTGTTATCCAATTAAGCATGATTCCCAACTGTCCCACCTTGATTTTTACTGTTTTATATAAAAGTGGGACAGTTGGGAAGACACCAGCCAAGTCTACCCGGTCCGATAAATCCTTCTTTACCTATGTTATCAGCGTTTTTCGCACCCTTTTCAGCGTTTTCCTATATGTCTTTGTTATCAGCGAAATCCGTTCAGCGTTTTAGACCGTCCCGTCTTTTGTTTTTAATTCTTTTTTTTTTACAAAACACATCGCTCAAATGGTCATTGTGATTATTTTAAACAATATTTATGAACTATACTAAATGTTTAAAAGCGTGCTATCTGTTACATATATTGTAAGAATAATAAAGCAATTGTTTTAAAATTTTCAGCATTGTTGAATGAATAAAAAAAATGTACTCTTACCCACTGTGTTTAGAATTAATTCAAGTGCCTAAAATCATCGTCATTTAATACCTACAATAATATCTCACCAATAAAAAAAATTAAAACAAAATCTAAGTATGATCATCCCTATTGATCAGAGAGAAGAATAAAAATAAAAAAGTTTTTTTGTTTACAAAATACAAAGCAGAAATGGTTTGAGATGACCCCCTGATATTCACAACAAAATGTGATGACGTGATCATGGCGCGTGATCCTGTATTGGGTAAACTGTTTCGCTAATGGAGAAGATCCAAACACTTGTTATGGTTTCATTGCAGTCACTTTAAATAAAGGTAATGTAAAACAAATACAGTATAAATAACAGTGATAAACAGGAATATGATTTATACAAATAAATAACTTCCATGAGATTATTTGATTCGGTATATGCAAATCGTTCACTTAATTAGTGATCCGCTATTGGGTAAGTCGCTGTACTGGGAATAATTTTTCATGTTGACTTGTATTAGATGTGCAAAATAAATTACGAATATAGGTTTGAAAGACTAGGTAAAACTAAAAAATTGTGGAACAGGAGAATCTTAACCCCTATAGAAAAGATCACTGTTGTCAAAACAATTCTATTATCTGCTTTTAGACATTTGTTTATTTCCCTTCCAATTCCAGATGAACCTAAATAAAAGTTACTCGATTTTCTTTGGCATGGACCAGCAAAAATTAAAAGTTCCGTACTAGTAAAAAATAATTTGAAGGTGACCTCAATTAATATGGTTAATTTAAAATGTTTTATTCAACAGCTGTCTTGAAGTCTTCATTTATTCTAGTTCATTTTTTTTTACTCTCTGAAAATACAAGTATGTAACCAATATTTACAATATATTCATATATTATTATTATTATTATTATGATGATGATGATTTCTTAAAGTATTTTTGTGCGTCAATAACAATTATTTTATGTTAAAATAATTTTTATAGTTCAATAATTATTCCAAAAATATGAATAAAATCAATATCTAGATTTATTTTTTGATTACCGAGACCACTTACCAAACTTTAATAAAGACAATAAAGGAGAAAAAGAAATTAACTTACCAACTGTGGGTCAAGAGCTTTAAAACACATCTAATCAATAGGCCAGTTCAACAAACTATGTTTTCAACCAAACAAAACCGTTACTGTCAACACAATATTATTTTGTAATTGACAACGCTCGTGAAATGATGCCCGTGAATTGATACCATTTTGTGAAACGCAAGAAAGTAACGTAATAGATCGCGTAAATATATGAAACCAACTAAATAGATAATCGCTGCATGAAAAACCTCTATAAAGCAAGCATAACCATTTTTAATAAATTTGTTTCAATGAAAACTTAAAGGATAGAAAGGGGAAAACTTACCGACAAGGAAAAAGAACGAATAACAAACGAGGGAAATTACTCTAACTACAACACTGCCAAGCGTCCACTAGTCGAACGTACCCTATTACACTAAGAGGAAAAAAAACCTATAAGACTGACTATATATATATAACGGATATATGATAAATCATGTTTATCTTCATGTAGTAATCATGCAAAGACCTGTGTATGTGTAACAGATATTTGCAGTTGTGCATGTGAATAAAAAAAATGATGATTCTAATAATAATATTCTAGATCAACGTATAATCTTTTTATTCAAATTATGCCTTCATCGCTCAAGAATACTATTTCTAAATAGAGCCCAAAATTATTATAAAGTATTTTATAACTGCACTGTGTCAAGGTAAAAAAAAAACCCTCACATTTACGTACCCGTAATATCGCTCTTCTTTAATTTCGGTGCTCTACAGGACCAAAAAAGTACATGTCGCGCCTATAGAGCCTTAGACGTAATGCAGAGCTTCGTGATTATATCGTCTAAGTATTTGTTATGACTCAACAGGACCTCTAAATACAATATATAGAATGGCCATTGACTCATTTATCAAAAAGCATTTGTAATTTAGATTTTTTGCCCTAAAATTATACCGTTTCACCAATCGCAACTTCTCTCATGGTTATAAACGGACGCCATTTGCAAGAACAAGGAACACGACGATTTTCATGGTATTTGGGTAAGATCATAAGAATTTTCAGCAGATCCTTACATTTCTTTTTTACTCATTTATCTATGTGTAAAGGTCATAAGATTAGAAAACCCCTTATGTTTGTATATTTTCATAACTATGCAGCGACTAGTGTTTCAAAATGTCGATTTTTTTTATGATTGCTGAAATAAAATACTTGCAATTTTTTTTTATTAAAATAATTACAACAGTAAAGCTTACATATATATAAACCACTTTACAGAAGAGGGCATATTCATATGTATGAATTTTTATTTATTATTATATAACTCATTTGAGGTTCTTTGTTTTATGTTGTTTGTACTTGATTGTGAATTGTACATACTTGCTACATATGTATTTATACTATTGAAATTGGAAATATTTCATAGTTCTCTCTTAAATCCCATTGATGTAATAACTGTATTGTGTGAATAAGTTAAAATCTTTGTC
The DNA here is from genome assembly GCA_021229015.1 of Solen grandis. Taxonomy (NCBI): domain Eukaryota; kingdom Metazoa; phylum Mollusca; class Bivalvia; order Adapedonta; family Solenidae; genus Solen; species Solen grandis. The sequence goes on from CM037777.1 coordinate 9,158,486, forward strand.
TTTTCAGTTTTTCATGAGGTCTCATACCATTTTTGTTCTCAAAGTTTTTCACAGTCTTGTTTATTTGACCTATGTTATATTGCTGAATATCTGTACAGACATATTTATAAATGGGAGTAGATACATTAACTACACTACCTACATATATGGTGGAATAGAGGAGATAGAAAATTCTAAATATATTTATGGATAAATTAAAGATATATTCTTATAACTGTCGAGGTTTAAATAATACAAAAAAACATAAAGATGTACTTAATTTTTTTACAGATAAGAATGCTGATATTCTTTGCTTACAGGAAACCCACTTTATACACAATATTGAAAAAAGTATATATTGTGATTGGAATGGTGAGTGCTTTTTTAGTCATGGGAAATCCAATGCCCGGGGGGTAGCTATTTTTTTGAAACGAATAACTGGAATTACAGTAGAAAACATTAAAAAAGATTTTGATGGAAACCTGCTTTTATTGGAGCTATCTTTTAATGATATTAAGTTTACAGTAATGAATATCTATGCACCAAATAATGATTCTCCAGATTTTTTTTGTAAAATGTTTGATATGTTAGATTCACTAAAAAATAATGAATCTTATATTATCTGTGGAGATTATAATTCGGTTCAAAATCCAAATTTAGATTATCAAAACTATAGATGTATAAATCATAATATCAAAGCAAGAAATAAATTATTGTCTTTTATTTCTGATAGAGGCCTTATTGATCCATTTAGGGAAATACACGGGGACACTAGAAAATACACCTGGAGGAGATTGAATCCATTACAGCAGGGCAGGCTAGATTTCTTTTTAGTTACTGATAGTATAGGAAGTTATGTTAAAAATTGCGACATAGATGTTAGTTACAAATCGGATCACTCTATCATATTTTTAGAAATATCTTTCTCAGAATTTAAACATGGAAAAGGTCTGTGGAAATTTAACAATTCTTTGTTACACGACATTGATTATGATACAATAGATAAAGTAATTATACAATACTGTATACCTGTATATAATACTGAGATCATTCCTGAATTGGATAAAGAAAACTTACAATTTGTTATTAATGATGAACTATTTTTAGAAACACTACTAATGGAAATACGGGGTAAAACAATATCTTATGCTAGTTTTAAAAAGAAAGAAAATAAGAAAAAGGAAGCAAAATTGTTAGAAGAAATTCTTAAGTTAGAGACAGACTTAAACGAGAGTAATAAAAGTAGGTTAATTGATATACAAAATGAACTAAATGAATTAAGAAATAATAATCTAAAAGGTTTCATCATAAGGTCTAAATCAGAATGGATAGATAATGGCGAAAAACATACTAGCTATTTTTGTAATTTGGAAAAAATTCATATTTGTAACAAGACCATACCTTTTATAGAAAAAGAGGATAGCTCAGTTATATCTGATCAAGCAGAAATATTAAATGAAACAAAACAATATTTTGAGAATCTTTATAAAGAACAGGTGGATAAATGTGATTATAACTTAGAAGATAAATTAAAGGGCCATGATCTGAAAAAACTCAGTACCTCGGAAGCAAATGATTTAGAGGGTCTCTTGACATATGAAGAAGTGACAAATACTTTAAAGAATATGAAAAATGACAAAAGTCCTGGATGTGATAGTTTTTCTGTTAATTTTTATAAAATGTTTTGGAACAGAATAAGTTATTTTGTAGTAAGGGCCATTAATTATGCTTTCAAAGCAAACACTTTTTCTAAGAATATTAAACTGGGTAATATAACTCTCATTCCAAAAGATAATAAACCAAAACAATACTTAAAAAATTGGAGGCCAATAACATTACTTAATGTCTTATACAAATTAGCTTCTGGTAGTATTGCAAATAGATTAAAAAATGTATTAAGTATATTAATAGCAAAAGACCAGACAGGATTTGTTAAAAACCGTTACATTGGGGAGAATACTAGATTGTTATATGATGTCATGAAGTACACAGAAGATCATAAGATACCTGGTCTTATCATGCTTATTAACTTTGAAAAGGCCTTTGATTCCATATCATTTAATTTTATTAAAAACGTTGTCTATTTTTAATTTTGGTGACTCTTTTAAAAGATGGATTAAAATATTTTATATAATACAGAAGTTTGTATACAATTAAATGGTTTCTTGTCAAGTTTCTTAAAGTTAATAGAGGTTGTCGACAAGGAGATCCTATTTCTCCTTATATTTTCATTTTATGTGCAGAGATATTATCAATTAAACTAAGAAATAATAAAAATGTTAAAGGGATAACAATTGGAGGAGAGGAGTACAAAATTTCAGTTTGCGGATGATACAACACTATTATTAGATGGTTCTGAAAATTCATTGCATACAGCCTTAGATATATTACATAAATTTGCATTGTGGTCAGGTCTTAAAGTCAATTTTGACAAAACAAAAGTCATTTGGATAGGGTCCAAAAAATATTCATCACAATCAATCAAAACTAAATGGAAATTAACATGGAATGAAACACAGTTTAAATTATTAGGTTTAAATTTTGATGTTAATCTTGACAAAATGTGTGAATTAAACTTTTCTAACAAATTGCAAAAAGTCCAAAAATGTATAACATATTGGAAAAGAAGAAAGTTGACTCCCATTGGAAAAATAACAGTTGTTAAAACACTCTTATTACCTATTTTTACACATTTATTTATAAGTTTGCCATCACCTAGCAAAGAATTCATAAAAACACTTACAGATTTATTGTATAATTTTGTTTGGAATGGAAAAGCAAAAATTAAAAAATCAGTTTTTATAAAAGATTATGAGGAGGGAGGTTTAAAGATGACCGATATATCCAGCTATATATTGAGTTTAAAGATAAAATGGCTGAAAAATTACACCAATAACTATGATAGTAAATGTTACAAATTAATCAAATCTGTATTTAACATAGACAAACATTTTAACTGTGGGAAAATGTTTTGTGATGTCATCATTAGAAAGATAAAAAATAAGTTTTGGATAGATGTCTTAAAGGCATACATGATGTATATAGACAAATTATGTATAACAGATATAGAACAAGTATTACACATCCAAATTTTATATCAACTAAAATTAGTGACTGGAAAAAATATAGACTTTATACAATATTATGGTTTAATAAATGTTATTAAAAGATTCATAAATAAAAACATCATACATTCAAATATAAAACATGATATATATCATATGAGTCCTTGTTGTAATATATCAACCCTATTAAAAACAGATAAAAAAAAAAATTGGAATATCAACTGGAAAGTTATTTTTAGCTATGTTTTTAGATGTACTAGAGATTCTTACATACAATGGATGCAAACAAGGATTACGCATCAAATAATTGCAACAAATACTTTATTATTTAAAATGAAACTTACTGATAGTAAACTGTGTTCTTTTTGTAACTGTACAGAAGAAACTATTAACCATTTATTTTGGGACTGTTCTAAAGTGAATGGTTTAATACAAAGTCTGATAAATAAGGTAAAAGAAATTGATCCTATGGTTAATATAGATAGTTTCTTTGTTATATTAGGATCAGGAACATATGATAATGCATTAGACACATTATTTTTAGAATTTAAAAGATATATTTATTTATGCAAATACAAACACATAATGCCATCTGATATAGGATTTAAAAGTTTTTTGAAATTAGCATGGGAGGTGTATAAGTCATCAAATATATCAGAGAAAGAAATGAAAAACTGGACAGTTGTAAGGTTGTTTATATCATAATACACCTTTCTTAAGGAATAATGTTATATAGTCTGTATGTTAAAAAACAGGTCTCTTTTTTAGATAAAAATAGTGAGACTTCTTCTTTTTTTTTTCCTTTTAGTTCCCGTAGTTTCTTCACAATGAAAATGCTTTTTTTAAATGAGGAAATTTTTAAATTGATTACTATTTTGTTTGCCATTGTTTAGAAAATTGAATTAAATCAACAATGCATTTTCTTAAAAAATGTCCCTACATGGGAATATGTATACAGTAAGGAAAACCCTGTAATACCTAAATATATCTATATATATATTTATATATGTGTATAGTAATTTCAAATGTATCTATTTTGTAAGGTCAGCTGGGGATGGTTCCCCGACCCCTGCTGTACCTATTACGGGGAAAATAAACGGGGATACCCATAAAGGGACCTCAAAAAAAAAAGAAAAAAAGAATTTTCAGCAGATCCTTACATTTCTTTTTTAATGTTTTCATACCGAATGTTTTATGTCTATATCATGCATTGTAATCCTCGTGATTCCGTTCGAAATTAAATTGATAATATGGTGCATTGATAAAATCTTTTTTGAATACTGTCCAGTACTGTAGTGTCGATCTGTTTTAAGGGACCCTGTTTTAAGTTAATTTTATTCAACAGACTACAGTACTGAGCACTGTATTCATGCAAGATCAGTAGGGCATGCTTGAATAACAATCGGATAATGTATAACCAATATTAAATTTATGTTTAGATGTACATGTTCATATATTTTATTTATATCTTATTTCGTATCTATAAATAGATTACTGTAATTCCTTAAATTCTGGAATTCCCAGTCTAAATATAGTTACTAAATTATTTTCGCAATTTTTTTGAAAGTACACCTTATTCTTGGATTACCAGTAAATAGTCAGCATTTTAAACTATTTTGTAATCTTTATAAATGTGGAAATATAGGACTACCAGGATCATGACATTTTGGATGTTTGGTGATATATACTCGGGTAGGGTATTACCGGGGTATTCAGAAATAAGAAGAACTTTAAAACCTTAAATTTTGGTAAATCCAAGTGAGATTTTTCATTTCTTTTAAAAGCCCTTTTAACAACCAAAATTCTATGGAAATTTAACATATTTTCTACCTTACTATTTCGAAACAATAATTAAAAAATAAATATATACAACATAATTAAAAAACATTCTAAATGTTGCAGGACAGCATAATGAACGTCACAGAAAATTTATTATGATGATATTTGATCTAAAAAGATTACTAGAGGTGAAGTTTATATATGCATTGGTAATACCCTACCAAGAAATTTCTGAAATATATTACGTAGTGTTTACATCGTCAATATTTTTATCAAGGAGAAATTGTTCTAGAGAAGTGACAATCATTTATTTTATCAATGAAATGTTGAGGATTACTGAAAGATAAATTTTTCATGTGTGTGTGTGTTCTTCTATTTGTAACTTATTTCTGAAAGCTAAATACCACGGTAATACAACCCACCAGGATATAGTTACAGTGTGTTATTTTTTTTTTTTAATTCAGATTCTGCCAGGAGGGAATTAAGGTAATAGATCCAATTATTCTTTTTAATACATTACTGCTTCCATGGAAAAGGAATATCTAGGTATGGTCAAACTCCATGACAGTACTGTTGTACTTACAAAATTTTGCAATTATTTTCTTGTACAGTAGCGTCACCTGTCAATTGTTTACTTGTACATGTTCTAGTAACTTCTGCCACTGAATTGTAAATCAAAAGTTTTGCCAAAATGGAGAAGTTTCTGGTTAGTTATTTTCAATAAATAATTAAAACTATCATTTCATTAAACCCTGTATCTTATAGATGTTAGATCTAAATCTGAATGCACTTACAACATATATAATTCAGTTTTAATTTCATCACTGAAAGACCTTGAGAAATGCCTCATTTACAGGAAAGATTCTATTTAAAAAATGCAAATTGTGGCTGTCTCGTTCTATATTTAGCTCAGAACCTTGACAGCATAAAATGAACATACAAGGGATTTTTCAGAGTTCATGGATTTTCTTCCTATCTCCTCTACTACCGTGTATCAAAATTTATTCAGTCTATAGAAAAAAGTCCATGAACTTCTGAAACAACCCATGCACACCGAGACATCCGTGGTTTTAATGAACAGTGTGTTTCAGAACAAGCTCCGCCCATCTTTCTTACTATTTTACCCTGTCTGAACAACTAAGACTTCCGGGCGAATATTTCATTATGTGGGCTTAATTAAACATTAAGAGGTTAATCAAACATCATTTGAGGCTTTGCTAATTAGAAATTTTGAAAAATATATTTTCCCAGCTAAAACGCACTGGGGGTTTAAGCCTCTATATACACTGTGTTTATGAAGTCTTTGCAGGAGGGAAATATACCAAATGATTGGAAACTAGTTAATGTGATTCGTGTACACAAGAAAGGACCAAAAAGTGATCCTGGAAACTACCGTCCAGTGTCAATAACTTCTATTTTGAGAGGAGTGTACGGCCAGGGTTCGACATTGTCTAGCAGACAGTCGGTCCGGTCTTGTAAAGCCCACGAGTAACTGGTCCGACTGGTCTAGTAAAAAAAATCCACCAATAAATTATTATTTGCCCCCTCCATTCGTGCATTTAATTAACAACAGGTGTTTCTGATGAAAAAAATCGATTTTGATACGTAATTTCATTTGTTTTAGCTATCCAAGTTTGGAAAACCCAAGTTTATTTTTAGCATTCGTTAATAAATTAAGTTCGACTCTTTTGATTGGCTGTTGATGCTTTTTGAACGGGCACTTGATCTGTCGCATGGCGACATGCCATAAGTGATTGAAAAATGTGTTTGGTCATTGAAATAAAAGCAATGTTTGAATGTGTCGCCTGTGATTACTATCTTCCCTTTGTCTTATGAGTTTAAATGAGCGTAGTTATGGTACATAAATAAAATAATTTATATCTAAAAGGTGACAAATTCTGGTTTCCCAAATGTTACACCCACCATGTTTCTTTACTTGTTTATTTGAATATGTTACAATCGAGCAGACGTATGTGTCTCGTTTATATTAAGTATGGACCTATTTAAATAAACGAAAAGAAAATCGGGAATCAAAAGAGTATGTGAAACAATAGCTCAAACGTCAATTTTGCGTGGCTCGGTCACGACGATTAAAACTGTGATGTTCTATACAGTATGCCTTGCAGGAAAGTTGAGACTGTGGGTAGAATTATTCAGGGTACCATACTGACAACTTTGAAATTGATGATATTAAAATTCAAAATGAATTAACATTGCACATAAGAAATAAACAATCACAATGTGAGCTCTTATAATAAATTCAGTTGACCAGTCAGTGCAGAGACTGCTTTAATATGGACTGTTTAGGTTAACGATGGACATTGTGTGTTTAACAATGTTGAAAATGAAGCAACTTAAGATTTATAGTAAAAAGCAGTTACACTATAACATTGTTCATGTACCCATAGTGCTGATATGCATTCTAAAATGCCCATGGTGTTCTTTAATAAAAGTTGAAACAGTTAAACGAAAGAAAAAAAGTTAGTTACATATTTTATTGTTATTTTTTTATTCAAATATTTTTATCATTATTATATGAATGTGTATCCCTCATTATATACATGGTATACAACAGGAGCATAACTATTAAGTGATGTTAAAGATATTGTACTACAGGGTTTATCTCAAACAAGTTTGGTCCAGTTCAAATTAGGTCAGGTCTAGTCAATTCTCTGAGCTACTAGGCCACTGGTCCAGTGATTGAAAAAGTTAACGTTGAACCCTGTACGGAATTGTATTATTTAACATTTGAAAAGATGTGATCTTTTATCAGATAGTCAATTTGGATTCAGGGACCATAGAAGCACCATTTTAAAGTTAATTAACTGTATTAGGTATGATTAGCAAGCAAGGAAGAAAAAATGATAGTCAGAATTGAAAAAATGAATTTACTAAAGTTTAAACTCATTTATTTTTAACAATTGTTAAAGATTTGTTCATAATGTAAATGAGATTAAACACTTATTTAAAATCAATTGTTAAAGTTTGAACAAAATTACGTTACTGATTTAGCAATCTATTTTTTTAATTTGAAAAGAAAAAATGAGTGTCTAAATCTGAATGAATTTAATTAACCATCATGCTTAAAATGTACAGGACATATCTTTGGTGTACCCAAAGGAGTGAACGACCGCCTAATGACAATGAGACTCCCCCTCACTCGAGGAAAGTTCGCCACCGTTGTCAGTGCATACGCACCTACCCTGACCAACCCAGAGGAGACTAAAAACAAGTTCTATGAGAACCTCTACAATGTCATCAACGCCGTCCCCAATGCCGACAAGCTCATCATTCTTGGTGACTTTAATGCGAGAGTTGGACGAGACACCACCGCCTGGGAAGGCGTGATTGGGAAGCACGGAGTGGGCAAGTGCAACAGTAACGGCCTACTGCTTCTCCAGACCTGCGCTGAACATGGCCTTCTCATCACAAACACCGTTTTCTGCCTTCCCACCCGTAACAAGACATCATGGATGCACCCTCGCTCAAAGCAGTGGCATCTCATTGACTACGTCATCGTCAAGAAGAGGGACAGACAGGACGTTCGTGTCACCAAGGCTGTGTGCGGCGCGGAGTGCTGGACAGATCACCGTCTCATCGTCTCAAAACTCAACTTCCGGATCAAACCCAAGATACGTCCTCAGGGGACCAAGGCTGCAAAACGTCTCAACATTGGCAAGCTCAAGTTGCCTTCCACCTCTCAGTACTTTGCTGACACCCTGGAAGAACGCCTGAACTCCACCGTGCTGGATGACCACGATGTGGAAGCGGCATGGAGCACACTTCGTAATACAGTGTACAACACAGCCTTCGAGTGTCTGGGGCCCTCCACCAGAAAACACAAAGACTGGTTTGACGAGATCCAGAAAGCAATCAGTCTGCTGTCAACTGGCAAAGCACCTGGCGGAGACTCCATCCCAGCTGAAATTTACAAAGAAGGGGGTATGGCTCTAGTCGAAAAACTCCACCACCTGTTTGAGCTCATTTGGGACCAAGGGAAGGTGCCCCAAGAAGACAAGGATGCCTCAATCATCCACCTGTACAAGCGAAAGGGAAATAGACAGGCCTGCGACAACCACCGTGGAATTTCCCTTCTCTCCATCGCAGGCAAGACGTTAGCGCGGGTTCTACTTAACCGTCTCATTAAACACCTTGAGGATGGCCTCCTGCCCGAGAGTCAGTGCGGCTTCCGGAAAAATCGCGGTACAATCGACATGGTGTTCGCTGCACGTCAGTTGCAAGAGAAGTGTCGGGAACAGAACTCCAACCTGTACTCCACTTACGTCGATCTGACCAAGGTTTTGACACTGTCAGCAGAGAGGGCCTTTGGCGAATCATGGCGAAGTACGGATGCCCAACAAAATTCATCACCATCGTTTGACAGCTGCACCATGGGATGCAAGCGAGAGTCCAAGACAGCGGTGAATCTTCAGAGCCATTCTCTGTCTCCAATGGAGTGAAGCAGGGCTGCGTCCTCGCCCCGACGCTTTTCGGCTTGATGTTCTCCGCCATGCTGACTGATGCCTTCGATGGCACGGACACCGGAATCGGCATCAAATGGCGCTTTGATGGTTCAGTCTTCAACCTCAGGAAGACCAAGGTTCAATGGGACTCCATCAACGACCTCCTGTTTGCTGATGATTCTGCCCTCAACGCTACCTCCGAGGCAAATATGCAGCATAGCGTTGAAAAGTTCTCTGATGCCTGTGACAACTTTGGCCTCACTATCAAAGAAAACCGAAGTCATGCATCAGCCAGCACCAGGCAAACCGTATGTTGAGCCCAACATCACCATCAACAACCAACGGCTAAATGTAGTGGACAAGTTCACATACCTAGGTAGCACTCTCTCCAGGAACGTTGTGATCGATGACGAGGTGAACGCTAGACTGGCCAAGGCGAGCGTTGCTTTCGGCAGACTGTACAAGAACGTGTGGGACAGAAGAGGCATCACAACAGAGACAAAGATTAAGGTCTACCGTGCTGTGGTTCTCACCACACTGCTGTATGGCTGTGAAGCGTGGACTGTCTACCAGAGGCACGCCAGAAAGCTGAACCACTTCCACACGACAAGCCTCCGAAAGCTTCTCAGTATCAAGTGGCAAGAAAAGATACCTGACACAGAAGTCCTCACCCGAGCTGGTCTGCCCAGCATCTACACCATGCTCATGCAGTCACAACTCCGCTGGGCGGGACACGTAGTCCGTATGCCAGACCATCGACTCCCCAAGAAACTACTCTTTGGCGAACTACAGGAAGGAAAACGTGCCCGTGGTGCCCCATAGAAGCGATTCAAGGACAGCCTAAAGGCCTCCCTACACCTCCCTCAAGGCATTCAGCATCAACCCTGACTCATGGGAAGTTGCAGCACAAGACAGGTGTGGGTGGAGAGCCGCAGTCCAGAGGGCGCCAAGAGCTGTGAAGCCAACAGGACGTCTGCAGCAGAACAACGCAGGCAGGCCAGGAAAGACAGCGCCAAGGACCTGGCAGCTGCCACCATCCCCTGCCCTCACTGTCCAAGACTATTCCGTGCGAGGATCGGCCTGACCAGTCACCTCCGCACCCACCGTCCAGGTCAACCCCCTCCCCCACGAAGATGAGACAGTGGTCATCGTCGCCACCGATGGACGAACGAACGATCTACCTAGCTGGACCGGACCATCAATCTACTAGTGAATGTCGTTCGGTTGGGCCTTAACCCTTTCCCTCATATATACTCATTTTGACGCCCTCAATAGGTATCACATAAAGCCTGATCTGCAGAAAACCATAGTTAAACCTTACCAAATTTAATTACAAAATCCTCATTTCCAGACCACTGAGGAGCAGCGAACAGCATAAAACCTGATCAGCATGCGAGTTACTCGCAGGCTGATCTGGTTTTATGCTGTTTGCATAGGTCTTTTCATGGTGTCCTCTATGAGGGAAAGGGTTAATGTCGAACCCTTAATTCAATCATACTTTAATTAGGGGCTATTTCAAACAATATATTGTTTTAAAGAATTAATAGCTAAATAAACAACAAATATTCCAGCAATGTAAACTACAGATGCTCTAAGATTACGTACGCCACATTTCTAGAGTAGTTTAAAATCCTCTCTCCTGACATGGATTTGACCCAGACACCATTGGCGATTATGTGAATCTTTGACTTAGAGGTAAAATTGGTTGGAGTATAGAAAAATGGCAAAAACCGGTATCATTTCAATATACATGTACTGGTATACTGCGACAGCCATATTTACACTAATGTACTATTGTGCTAATTTTTAAAGGTACACTATTTAAATTTTGGGAATTGATTAACAACAGGTGACTAGAATGCTTTGATTGACCAAGTTTTTAATATTAATTTTACATTATAATATATAATCACATATAAGGAAACTGTGTGGTAAATTTTGTGATTTGCTTGTTCATTATTTAATCTACCAACTATACAGGAGAGTAATGAAATTCCGGTCTAGAACTCATCAGAGTACATAAGTGTAAGCTTATCATAATACTAGTCTTCACACTTTTGAAACAAGGTCTATCAACTTTCACTAATCTCTATTGACTGTTCCTGTGTTGGACCAGTGCTTTGAATCTGGGAAGGCTGTGACAGATTCTTTCTTCCGATTGGGCTGGAACACACAGCCTGCAGACTCTGAAGTCATGTACGCCACTTCTGCTTAGTTAAATGTCCATTGGAATAAAATAAAAGATACAACTTTACATCCCTACAGGCATACAGGCACAATATTTAACCTGTAAGATAAACTTCACTTATATCAGTTATATTTATCACAGGTTATTTAGAAATAGTATTTTGGACTTTTCTCGTACACACCTACAATATAGATTTGATGTCAAAAAACCTGGTTATAAAGGTGAAAAAGAAGAACTGAATGTCAAATTAATTTTATAATTTAATACTTATATCAATGAAGGTATGTAATCCAGTACTTTTGAGTAAATTGTGTACTAGTCATATCTTATTTGTTACATACTGCTGTCATTTTCTGTTCTATCTTAATATTTCATTTACAAGATCTTCCCCCAATACACAATTGATTTTTCATCCGGATTATTCATTCAAAATCTTTATTTTGATGATCTCCATTGTGAGCATGAGTCAGGATATGGGCTGGTCTGAGTGGAGGAAACATTTAATTTTAAGTTTCCTGTTATAGTAGGGGAAAAATCAGTTTTTTTTCCAAATAATTCAAACAATGAAAATGTATCAAAGTATGAAAAACCTTCTGCCTTATCGGTGACCCTCAGTTATGCAAGTGAGAAAATCTACCATGTCACTACAAAAGCTAGCTTTTTCAATTTTTGCATGCAAGAAGGTAGAAGTGCCAATGTTTCATTTTGGTTCCGTAGGGATTTGATATACATGGGCAAGATTTTGAGAGATTTTTTTGGTTGTCATGCTTCTGTAGTGGATAGTAGAACAATATCACATTGAATTCACGTTTTACATGTCACAAATGTTAATTACTGTAGAGAAGTCTTTGATACTTATGTCAGATTTTATGTCTTATGTCAATCAGTGATTTTTTATCCTTCCATTAAAGGACCCATTCACAATTAAGAAGGGTTCCAAATTGCTTTACAATTAAAAAGTTTATTTTTTTGATAGAGGCATGGTTTAAGCCCTTCCTACTCAGCTGAATTAATTTCAAAATTGCTTTTCTTCCATAATATCTCAGTTTCTTGAAAACACAAACCATTCCCTGCCATTTTGCAAAAAAATTGCAAGGTATTCTGTCTTAGCCCACATTTTATTCTCAGAAATTGCATAACTTCAAAATTTTGAGAAAACAACACCAATTTTTCACAAAAGAAGGGGTACCGTACCCATTCAAAATTCAAGGAAAAAAAATCACCGTCTCTAAATGGAGTTATAATACTTTTTTTATCTTTTTTTATTTCACTGTAGTCTCACTCTGTAACACCATTCTATAACAAGTTTGACCACTGGAAAGTAGCAATTCTTAGACTCATGGCCTTGAAGCAGTTTTACCTTCTTATGTCAAAGGTACGGGGGGGGGGGGGGGGGGGGCTCTGTGGCCTAGAGGGTAAAGTTGCTGACTTTAACACTCAATCAGCCCCTAACCATGTGGGTTTGAATCCAGGCAGGATCATTCGGATTTTCATGTGAGAAAGCCTTCTAGCTGGCTTGCGGTAGGTTGGTTATTCTAACCGAATGCCTCCGTGCATTCAGGGTCTTCCTCCACCTGTAATTAGCTGGACGTCGCTATATGACTGAAATACTGTCGCAGCGACGGTAAACTCAAATAGTCAGAGGTACTGATGAGAAATATGGAGTATAGTACTTGATCAGCCTGTAAATTCTGGAATTCTCAGGCTGATCTGGTTATAAGCTTATCATTTCCATGAATTATATGGTTAAAGCATGTGAACACTTTGTCTGAAGTTTGAAATTACATGTACAATGTATTTGTAATCTTGATAACAGTTTATAAAACTATTTATAAGGATAAAAAAAATGTATTTGCATGATTGTACTTGGACACAGTATGAGATAGATTTGTCACACACTGCTTCTGTGTTTTGTTTCAGACCTAGAACGAGCGGTTCTTAGACAAAATCTTGCTATAAGAGAACAGTTGCTCTGGTTGCAATGGCAGCCAGCTCAGATACAGTGCCCCCTCCTGTGGAGGGGTATCCAGTGGATATATTCAATCAGACAAGTGTTGATGAGAAGTTTCTCTGCACCATTTGTGATAAAATAATCCGTGACCCAGTGCAGTCATTTTGTGGCCACAGATTCTGTAGAGCCTGTGTGCAGAGAGATACAAGGTAAATGTCACGTAAATGTGTCGTGTTGTAGATTTGTCGCATAAATATTAATTTGTCAAATAAAATTTGTTACCTTAATATGAACCTTGAGTGGCCTCAACCTCTTAAGAAACTTTGGTAAAATTTTGTAAATCCTAATAGTATAAAAAAAATTATGTTTGTAATATTTTAAGAGCTCCCTTAACATTGGTAAAATGTTATACCGGTAAATCCTATATTTTCATAATATCTAAAGCAGGGTATAACTCAGCACTATAAATACAAATCTCATGATCTAGGTAGCCCTTGATCAATTATTCATAGTAATTTGTATGTATATTTTAAAAGCTTGAACTGAAAACTGTCAGGACCTTTATTTATTTTCCTCTCTATCAGGGCCTATTTTCCCCTTCAAAAATGTCCAAAAATTCATACAGTTTTCCTCAAAGTCTCCCCCCCCCCCCCCAACAAATCAGTGGTATTTTAGTATCTGTAAATGTCACTGTCTGAAATGTCCTTTTTTGCAATTCAGTTCAGGAGAAGAGAAGCACTGCAAGAAATGCCTGTCAGAGGGTTCCGACGAATACAGTCGGCTGCAGATGGATCAGGTCTGTATTATGTTGTCCTGGTTACTTTCTAGATGAACTAGTTTTTCTTTTTCTATGTTTAGGCCGTGGATTCTTTTAATAGATCAACTCTCTCCAAATTAAAAAACAAAAACAAAAAACACACTCTTAATGCAAAGCCCTATGGGGTTTTTATATATTAAATAATGAAAAAGGAACTCTTGAATGCCTTTGGTTGCCATGGCCTATGATTGCCACAATCACATTCAGTATGTGTATAATTGCCATGGTGACAGCTTTCTAACAAAGGCAAAGACATTATTAGTAATACTTACTGCACAGTCATCTCCTGTAACAAGTCTTCTACATTAACTTCTCTAGCCTTCCATTTGGCTTGCAGTAGGTCAGTTGTTTTACCTGGATGCCTCTGTGCATTCCAGGTAATTAGTGGAAATATCGCTATATGATTAAACTATTGTCGCAGCAACACAACAAGATTAACATCTCCAAGTAAGTAGTTTTGGGGTGTCCTAACATCAAAAGGCAAGAGGTCTAGCAGACAATAAAGTGGTATCATGTCTTTCTCCAGATGTTCCCAGATAATGCAGTACGCAGAGACCTGTCCAAAATACCAGTCGTCTGTGTCAATAAAGGATGCGAGTGGACCGGTATCTTCAAGGAGTATGAAGTAAGTTCAGATTAGCCCTTTACCTCATGAATATTCTTGTGCAAATTTATACTTTGATGAATATGCATTGACTGAACTTAAAATTGCATATAAAGAATGGGTTATTCTTTGAAACATAGACTGTACAGAAACTGAGCTACAATATTACATAAGCAAACAGAGGGACCCAGATCAGACAGCTCCTATAAGATCTGGGTCAGCTATGTTTGCCAATGTGTCAAAATGAGTCTGTATGAAGTAAAGGGTTAAGACGGGAAATCATGCTATTGCAACTGATACTTACCATTCTGTACGATTCCAGGTTTGGACCAGTTCTAATCTTGCTCCAATTATGTTTGATTCCTCAACTTAAAGTGTCTTAGTTATGGTGCTTTCTCAGACTAAAGTGCCTGTTTATAGTGTTAATAAACTTTTACTTTGATATACTTATTTTTTTTCTGCAATATTTTTAAGATATTTAATTCATAAATCATAAATTTAATTTATAAATTATATATTTTTTTCCTTTGAATTCATGCATTGTGCTATAGACATTAGATTAAAAAAAAATGATATTTTTTAGAACCTTTTCCTTACATATGTATATTTGCATTTTTCTGCACTTGAGATGTACAAGGTATCTCACTTCAAGAAAACCTGCATTATAAAAAGTTTGAAATGCATTTCTTACAGTTATATTGGTCATACTCTTAATGCTACATGTTTGTTATAATCATAACAATAAACATGATGCTATCCTTCTGCAGGAACATTTTAATCAGTGTGATTTCCGGCCAGTGCCGTGTCCAGTTTGTGGTGATCAGGTCAATGTGGCAGTTTTGGTGGAGCACCAGGAGAAGTACTGTCCAGCCAGACCAGTCCAGTGCAAGTTCTGCAAGACCGAGGTCACTTTCAGACAGCTGGAGGTAAGAATTGTTCACCGATGAACAGTCTAATAGGAGCTGCCAATTCTATAAAACACTAATTTATATGTGAAAACTTCTTACATTTACTGAAACTTCAGAACAGATCTTATACTGAGAGTGTCCTGACTAATCAGATCATGTGACCTGTCTTCAGGACAGTCATATGTTAAAACATTTGTTAAAATATAGGCAAGTATAGGAAATGCCTGATTTTTAGATGGTAATGGTTTTAAACATACTAATTTATAAGTTGCTGTTCCACTGCAAGGTGAAACTCACAAATATTTTGTTTCTAAATTTGTTAACAGATGATAATGTTCTAAAAATAGGATTATGGTGCTGGAATCCCAACATTAACAGTAGATTTTTAGTGTGCAGGAATAAAGTTTACAGAATTAGCCTTTGATATATGGCACAGCAAATATTGTGTAGATAGAAGAACAGAAAGTAGATTGCATTTAAATGGAATTATTTCTAATTATATATAAATCTACATAATCTAGTGTTTTACCTTATTTATATTGCATATTAGTTAATAGTGACACTCTTATTTCAATTTGAAGATTTATTTTTTAAATGTTGATGGATTGAATATATTCAGTCTTTAAATCCAAAGATGAGAAAAGCAGTGTATGCAGTATGCAGACATGTCTCTAGTTGCATATTATCATGATTTAGTTCAGATTTAAAAAAACAACGTAGATATACATATTTTGAGTTGTTTTTATTGCCTGTAATCGTTCAGGGTAAATCTAGACCGGGTATCATTTTCATTAACTTCACTAAGCACTAAGTAATGCTTAAATACAGAGGGATACGGGAGCTGTCTGATTTGGGTCTGCTCTGTTTGTCAATGCTTCAAAATGAGTCTATATGAAGTAAAGGGATAACTTGGCACTAAGTATTGTTGGTGGAATTCTAGCCAGAAAGTATGTAGTAGTTCAGAATCCTTAGAATAGATGATTGTTAATGGGGCTTCTTCTTTTTGCAAATTTTGGGAGGCTGATGGACCCTTGAATAGTTCTCTGAGGTCCCTACCATTCACAAATTATAAATTCTATCAGAAGGGATACAAAGAGCTGTTGGCCATATAAATTTTAAGCTAAGTTGAATGGCTTTCCTTCTTGAGAATAAATCCCTTACAAAAGCATCATTAAAATTACTACATATTTAGGAATGTATCTTGGCTCCCTGTTTTTTTGTGAGAGCCCTAATATTTTCCATGTTGAAAAAGTGATTTGCTGACTGTCACATTCAAACACTTGTCATACACTTTATTCATGATTTGCATCATTTTCATATGAAAGCATTTATGCTAGTATTTGTTTTTATCTCTTCATAAATGAACATCCATTAGTATAAACTCTGAATCTTTACGTATGACCTGACCTTTGCTGTGACCTTCAAAGAAATGTAATAGTAAGAAAAATGAATATTTGTAGCTGCATGTGTCTGGCATGATGAAGAATACATACTCAAGTTGTACAGATTGAACATCAATGTCTATTTTGAATGATCAGGATTGTTCTGCTTGTTAAATTTCATTTAGAAAATCTGACACATGGGCTTATGTACTGGCATGTGCATTTTATGCAACCTGTCAGATATTGTTTAGCAATGATAACCAATTTCCAGTTTGACACACATTGATCTACCTGACCGCAAATGAGGTGTGAAAAACTTGTCTGAGCCATCATTCTAGGTGCTGTGGTAAAGTAAACTTGGTTACCGACACGGGTATGATTGATGATAGGGATGATAATTAATTGTCAAAAAATCTATGAAAATTGACTTTGAAATAAAATTTAAAATTTGTATATACACGAAGCCACATTAGATGGAGTGGAAACTGTGACGTCACACAGTAAATCTCTTTCGATAATGTAAGTCTCGGACCTTAGTTACCAATATGTTGCCATATTAAACAATATCAATGGATGATGCCGAAGTTTCTCGAGAGTGCAAAAATCAAGGATGAATAGAAATAACCTTTGATCGCCAAGTGCTTGTTTATACAGTGGATATATTTCTATTTTTAGAATTGCTTATTCCTCTAGGGAATGTAATCTCTGGCACATATTATGATCACAGGACCATGATTTTTACTTCTAAATAGTGAAATGTGGATTAAACATTTCATTTCAGATAAAATAAGAAGGGAAGAAATCAAGACCAAAAAAATAAACTTAAAATGGCAAGGAATTGGGTTTAATTTTATGTTAAAATGTTGATATTTTGAGTACAGATGTGGATGGGGGGATGAAATACTCATACAATTATGGGGCTGGGATAACCAGGAAGTTTTTCTAACATTTTCATTCCAATTTCTGTTTCTCTAGTGTATAAGTGTATAGTCCTCACCTGGACCAGAATAGATCTCGAATAAAGTGTGGTACTCAGACTCGAATTGGGCACAATGCTAGACTTGGAATTAGGCTCAGTGCTTTGACTAGAATATGGCTTGGACTAGAAGTAGAAATGGCTCTTGGACTCAAAATACATTGTGGTTTCTGAGTATCACACTTTTACTATACTGTTTTATGTTTCAGGAGCACCACAGCATGTGTCAGAAATTTCCCGTTAAGTGTGAATACTGTGGTATGGAAGGGTCGAAGAAGAAGAAACTGACAAGGGAAAAGGTCTGTTTATCCCCTGGTTGAAAAATTGGAAAAAAAAAATTAATTGCCATCTCGTACATGTACAAATTCAAATATCATACTCAGATCTTTATTAATGTAAATACCATATTTGAAGAGATTGAGCAGTTGGATTTGATTTCTCTTTTTGGTTCTTTTTTATTACATTAGAAAACAAATGTGTTGCTAACAATTTGCTTTAAAAGACATCTCATCTGGAGCCATTGGGTAGATATTGATGAAACTTGGCATGGATCATCCTTTGGTGACTCTCCACAAAAACTAAAGTTAACTTGATCCAGCATTTACATTAACATTTTAGCCAGGTATCCCAACAGAACACCTGCTTTGAAATTCATAAGTCCCTTCTGAAACTTAGGATACCCAGTCGCATTACTTACATATAGGATGGCTTTCTTCGCACAACTATTGCTTGAAAAGTTGCTATTTATCAAAGATGGTTACTGATAAGAACATTTTATGATGAAGATTACATAATGTGGCTGTTCATTTTACTTTGAATCAAAAAATAAGTGTCCCGACGGAACCCTGGCATGTCAAATTTTGAGTCCCTTTCCAACTTTTGGTGTCCTCAGGTTTCCGGAAAACTATTAATGTTGACTGCTGCTTAATCCATGCAGAACAGAATGGAATTTTATTTTAAAAAAAACAAGAAGAAGAAGAAAAAAAACAAACAACTTTATAATTTCCTTTGAAACCAATGCTCACAATTAAATTTCACTGGCACAAATGGTAACCTCATAGCCCTCTACCATAATTGCTAAAATGAAACCAAAGTCTTTCTTAGATGCTAAAGTAGAGTTGATCCCTTGAAAATTTTGGCCCCTAAGGGATTGACTAGTGTACTTACTCTATATAGAAAATTTTAAATTCTTCTTCCCTGAAACCAATGCTCAGAATAAAATTTTGTTTTGTACTTGTGATATCCTCATGGTCCTCTGTTTTAATTGCTTAAGCATGTTTATTCCATTGAAAACAATCTTCCAAACTGAATTGTTCAATTAGTTATAGGGCCACTATGGCCATCTAATTAGAAGATATATTCTAGTATTCACTTAAAACTGTATGCAAAACTATTATCAGTCACTTGAAGTTTATATATTTAAAATGACAGAGGGATAAATAATTAATTTGTCAGGGATTCTTACTTATTAAATATCTTCAGATATTACACAATTTCTATTATAATTTCAGTCCTTCATAGCACCTCAGTTTCTATGCATTAAAACATTTTTATAGGGCAGTAAAAACAAAAATTGGATATTCATTTTTAGCTCACCTGAGCACAAAGTGCTCAAGGTGAGCTTTTGTGATCGCCCGGCGTCCGTCGTCGTGCGTCGTCCGTCGTCAACAATTTGCTTTAAACGACATCTCCTCTGAAACCACTGGACAGAATTTAATGAAACTTGGCAGGAATGTTCCTTGGGTAAGGCTTTACAAAAGTTGCTAAAATAAAGTTGATCCATGAAGAACTCTGGTTGCCATGGCAACAAAAAGAAAAATAATTTGAAAACTTTAAAAATCATCTCCTTCAAAACTACTGGCCAGATTTCAAAATAATTTGGTACAGATGTTCCTTGGGTCAACCTCTACCAAAGTTGCTAAAATTATTCAGATCCGTAAAAAAACATGGCCGCCAGGGGCGGGGCTTATTTGCCTTATATGTATATAGAGAAACCTTTAAACAACATCTCCTCTGAAACCACTGGACAGAATTTGATTAAACTTGGCAGGGATGATCCTTGGGTCAACCTTCACAAAAGTTGCTAAAATAAACTTGATCCATGTAGAACTCTGGTTGCCATGGCAACAAAAAGGAAAAAAAAAATGAAAACTTTAAAAATCATCTTCTTTAAAACTACTGGCCAGATTTTAAAATAAATTGGTACAGATGTTCCTTGGGTCAACCTCTACCAAAGTTGCTAAAATTATTCCGATCCGTAAAAAAACATGGCCCCGTATAAAGAGAAACCTTTAAACAACATCTCCTCTGAAACCGCTGGACAGAATTTGATTAAACTTGGCAGGGATGATCCTTGGGTCAACCTTCACAAAAGTTGCTAAAATAAACTTGATCCATGTAGAACTCTGGTTGCCATGGCAACAAAAAGGAAAAAAAATGAAAACTTTAAAAATCATCTTCTTCAAAACTACTGGCCAGATTTCAAAATAATTTGGTACAGATGTTCCTTGGGTCACCTCTACCAAAGTTGCTAAATTATTCAGATCCGTAAAAAAACATGGCCGCCAGGGGCGGGGCTTATTTGCCTTATATGTATATAGAGAAACCTTTAAACAACATCTCCTCTGAAACCACTGGACAGAATTTGATTAAACTTGGCAGGGATGATCCTTGGGTCAACCTTCACAAAAGTTGCTAAAATAAACTTGATCCATGTAGAACTCTGGTTGCCATGGCAACAAAAAGGAAAAAAAAAGGAAAACTTTAAAAATCATCTTCTTCAAAACTACTGGCCAGATTTTAAAATAAATTGGTACAGATGTTCCTTGGGTCAACCTCTACCAAAGTTGCTGAAATTATTCCGATCCGTAAAAAACATGGCCGCCAGGGGCAGGGCTTATTTGCCTTATATGTATATAGAGAAACCTTTAAACAACATCTCCTCTGAAACCACTGGACAGATTTAGATTAAACTTGGCAGGGATGATCCTTGGGTCAACCTTCACAAAAGTTGCTAAAATAAACTTGATCCATGTAGAACTCTGGTTGCCATGGCAACAAAAAGAAAAAAAAAATGAAAACTTTAAAAATCATCTTCTTCAAAACTACTGGCCAGATTTTAAAATAAATTGGTACAGATGTTTCTTGGGTCAACCTCTACCAAAGTTGCTAAAATATTTCCGATCCGTAAAAAACATTGCCGCCAGGGGCGGGGCTTATTTGCCTTATATGTATATAGGGAAAACTTTAATCAACATTTCCTCTGAAACCACTGGACAGAATTTGATTAAATTTGGCAGGAATGATCCATGGGTCAACCTTCACAAAAGTTGCTAAAATAAACTTGATCCATATAGAACTCTGGTTGCCATGGCAACAAAAAGAAAAAAAATATGAAAACTTTAAAAATCATCTTCTTCAAAACTACTGGCCAGATTTTAAAATAAATTGGTACAGATGTTCCTTGGGTCAACCTATTTATCTCAGGTGAGCGATTTAGGGCCATCATGGGCCTCTTGTTTTTTTTTTTACAGTGTTTTACATTTGCATTATGACTGATCCTTTGACAATCATGCTGGGAGGTATTTTTTTCATGTATTTTTATTTTTTTCTGCAGCTGCAAGCTCATATTGATAACGAGTGTCCAAAGGCTGTGATTGATTGTCCCGCAGGTTGTGGACAGAAGGTATGTTATCTTTACACCATGTGGTGGCCAAGTGATTAGAATGTCTGCCCTGGAATTGGGAGGTTGTGGGTTTAAGCCCTCGATGCGACATACCAGAGTTGTAAAAAATGGCACTGGTATAGCTCCCTTGCCTGACTCTCAGCATAGAAGGGTAGTTCCAGGACTGGTTGGCTCAGTGTCAGGATAATTTGACTTGATGTGGTATCATGCCACATGTCTACAGCATGATATTGCAGTGTGGTAGCACTATATCTGTCTCAAGTAGACATCATCTCCAAATGGCTAAAATACTGTCTGCAGGGCGTTAAACCCAATTAACAAACACCATGTGTGTGGTACTGTAGTATCAGTTATTTTCGCGCAGTCTAAATTTCGCGCTACCCTCTCTAAAAACCATTTCGCGCGGTGCTAAATTCGCGCATTTCCCATTTCAAAAAAAAAAAAAGTATAAAAAATAAATATGAATAAATAAAAAAATATCCATTTTGTTCTGAATGACTGATTTGGTGCCCCGGATATCGAATGCTAATTAATTACCGACTGAAATGTTTGCGCTACCCTCCCCCCAGGTAAGTGACGTCATAGGGGTGGGTTACTGATAAGGGTTACTGGTAAGTTGTTAATTAGCACCGTCTCCTAATTGCTGGGGCAAACTGCCGAAAGATGGCATTTCCTTTGTTATCGACTGCAGCACTTCCGGTGATCAGACAATCTATTCTCTGGAACCTTTTTGTTTTACAGGTCTCACTTTGATTGTTGTATAAACAAACTGTCAATCTAGAAGGTGGGGACATGTCAGTACACACGTAAAAACAAATCATGAAATGATTATCAAGATATATGGAGAGAGAGAGAGAGGGGGAAGGGGGGGGGGGGGAGTGTGTGTGTACACGTTATACATCGCTATGGTACACACTCGTACACATATGGTTTCTAGAAATGTTAACATGATCTTTAACACATTTTGTAACAAAATATTTAAGGAATATAATATTTTCAAAAATCATTGTACTTTGATGAATTTATGCATAAAGGTCAGTGCCTGAATAATGACTTGGCAAAAATGAGTTAACATCACCCAAGCGTAAATTTCATGCACCGGTTCAACACCGGTAAAAGGTAATTTAGAATATACAAAAAAAATCTTATTTTAAAAAGAATAACACAGATTATTGATTTGATATTAGTCTCAAATAGAACACGAGTGTAAAACCCTTGGGAAACTGTTGGTTTTATTAATCTAAGATGGTACTGATTATAAAACAACGCATGAAATTTAGTTGTCAAAATAGGTGTCAAACAAAAAAATACCATATATTTTCTTTGATTATACAGACTTAATATCGCGCGGTCCTAAATTCGCGGAAGGCCCATTGCGCGAAAATCGCGAAAATTAGACCAGCGCGAACAATACTGATACTACAGTATCCCTTTTTACTAGTTTCCATGGTCCTGTCAGGGGGTGTAAATTTCCACTCGCCCGCTCACAATGGTGAATGACCTTCCCAGGCTCAAAGTACTGGTCCAACCCAGGAACAGTAAAGAGGGATAAGTATACCTTGTAAGAACTTGTAAAAAAAAAAAGTTACATTTTCAAAACTGGCCAGCTGCTGCCATGTCTACTAGGACAACACACTGGCTGGTATGTTGTGTTCCGTGGTGAGCAGAATCTATCATTCATGGTTATTGTTAATTTAAAAAGTATTAAACAAGTTTGCTGAAATGATATAAAACTAGGCAGAGACTTGTTTCAGATCATTCTAGCCAACTCTTGATATTTTCAATAATTTTTTTTTTTTATATTCAATAAATGAGGACCACTCGTGTAATATCACCACTCCATATGATCACATATTGATAACTATATCTGTATACAGTAAAATCTTAAAAACCAGTTAGTTGGTTATGATAGTGAGGTGGTTTGATTATCAAGTCAAATTAAGCAGTATAGATAGGAAAGGTATCCTGAAATTATTGATCTTAATAGTGGACCTTATATCAAGGTGTTTTACTGTAGCATCACTCTTGTCTTCATATGCAGATTGAAAAGACGTCACTGTCGGCCCATATGAATTCTGCCAACCACAGCAATTGGATGATGTCTGAAGTAGTTAATCTACAGAGGCGGGTAGAGGAGTTGAGCTGCAGATCAGGTGGGGCCCAGTTTGACCAGTCTCTTTCCAGCATCAGTGATCGCATGACCACACTAGAACGACAGCTTGTGGACATGATCAACAATATGGGAAACCCAAGTGACACGCAAGTCCGACAGGCTGTCGAGATGCATATGTCAGAAGCTAATGAAAAGATAAACGCGCTCGAGGTAAAGGTTGGCACATTTGAGGGTATTGTTTCATCGCTTCATAAGGAACTGGACAAGACTATTACAGCAATCGAAAAGGTGGAGGGCCATCGGAGAGAAATGAAAGAAAACCTTGATAGGTGTGTGAATACTATCAAGTCAATGGAAAGAACGATCACTGTGAAGGACATAACAATCGCAGAACAAGACCTGCGGATTCAGTCCTTGGAGACTGCCTCTTATGATGGTTCCTTTATTTTCAAGGTCACTGACTTCAGCAAGAAACACCAGGCTGCGGTCAGTGGGTCATGCATAAGCATCTACTCACCGGCTTTCTACACCAGTCGCCGTGGTTACAAGATGTGCACTCGTCTGTACCCAAATGGGGACGGAATGGGCAAAGGCACCAACTTGTCTCTGTTCTTTGTGGTCATGAGGGGATATTATGATGCTCTTCAGAGATGGCCTTTCAGACAACGTGTAACCTTCTGTTTGATTAACCAGAATGGAGGGGAACATGTCATAGATTCCTTCAGGCCTGACCCTAACAGCTCCTCCTTCAAGAGGCCAACCTCGGACATGAACATAGCAAGCGGTTGCCCGCTTTTTATCCGCCTCGACGTTTTGACAAATCCGGAGAACGGTTTTTTAAAAGATGATACCCTTTTCATTAAAATTACGGTAGACACGTCAGACCTGCATGAACCGGTGTCCCGAACTGGGGATCGAATCAATGTCTCTTCAATCAGCTCCTGAGTGAGTCAGTAATAACATGATTGATGAAGGACATATCCTAACCAGACCCCTGTGTCTGAAAACTGTGATGGTTCCTTCAACTTTTGATATGTTATGGTAATGTAACTTGATATATAATATGTATATAATATGCAGTGAGCACAAGTAGTTATAGTTTTGAGCGTGCCTAGGCCACCGGGTCTAACACACTCCCTCGTTTTCTCAACTCGGGAGTGTGTTAGACCCAGTGGCCTAGAAACTTCCAAAACTATAACTACTACTATATATTTATAATAAAAAAATTAAAAAAATCATACTAATGTAAACTTTAAAAAAAAACAACAATGAAAAAAATAAAGAAAATTATGTTTTTTCCTGACCATTTTTTTACCACTCTGAATATGGAGGAGGGTTTTCTAACGTATTATAAAAATTCAATATTATACAGTTTTTATATTTTTGGATATTATCTAGAACTCAGTTATCTGTAATTCTTGTTCATAAAAACTACCTATAATGTCTTCATCTTTTAAATCTTTTATTTTATAAGTAACAGGATTTGTATTTAAAACTTCTTTAATTATAAATATTTCTCTAGTCCAACGAGTAGTATAACCCTTTTCAAATTTACCTTTCTTTTTTGTTATTCTTACTCTATCTCCAACTTTGAATTTAGGTTTCTTAATTTTATTTTCTTCTTCTGGATATAAATTTTCATACACTGTTAATGTATTTTCTGATTTACTTGCTTCAACAGGTGTCATTTTAATTGAAGAATGAATTGTATTATTATAATCTTTAACTAATTGATCTAATACATCATAATATTTAGTAGTTTCATGAGCAGTAAAATATTTAAACATATGTTGTTTCATAGTTCCTATCCAACGTTCTACTACACTAGATTTTTCTTCATTCTCAGTTGAATATAATTTTATGTTATTATCATTTAATAATTCTTTTACTTGTCGATTATAAAATTCAGATCCTTTATCTGACCAAATAAAAATTGGTTTTCTTTCTTCAAATAATGTTTTAAATGCTTCACTTACTGTTACCCCTGTTTTATTTTTTAAAGGAATTAACCAACCATATTTACTAAAAACATCTATAACTGCTAAAAAAAATTTATAGTGTTTATTTTGTTTTGAATATTGTTGCATATCTACCAAATCAACAGCCCATATTTTATCTATTGAATCAACAAAAACACGTCTTTTAGGAAATTTCTTTATAACTCTATGATGTAATTCATCTGCTAATTTATCCCCTTTTGTTCCTATAAATCTATTTTTCTTAGATCCACACTCAGAACATTTACCTTTTAACATTTGTCTATTATTGGTTGTTGTTACTTGTTCTACTGAATTATTTTCAGTATTTTTTTTACAACGTAAACAATATATTTTTGGGTGATCCATTTTTAAATAGCTTAAAATTGTTTTCTTAAAAAATGGCAGATCGAAAATTTGTACAAAATGTAAAGAAAAAATGTCTTAAGCCTAATCAACAAAAACATTATCAAAACAACAAAGAAAAGTATAAAAAAGCGTATCAAGAGTTTATTGTTAGAAATCCTGATTATATGAAAAATTATCCTATGACTGTGGAACACAGTGAAACACCTAATTAAAATTTATTTCTTTTAAAATGAGACCAAGAAATTTTAAAGATCTTATTAGTGAAACTATTATTGATGATATAGATGAAGAAAATATAATTAAATATATTAAGTTATTAAGAAAAAGAATAGTTATTAGTAACTTTCCTTTAAAAAAAAATAATAATAACAAGTGAATTTTTAACCCCTTTAGTTACTGATATAATAGAAAGTCATTACTCTCACCCTGTTCAAGTTATTCAAACACAAAATAATATAAAAGAATTCTATAATAGTTTGAGAGATAAATTTGAAGCTTGGATAGATAAATTTCAAGAAAGAGGATCTGGTTTTGTTTTTAGAAATATCAAAAGTGTAGAAGTAAAACAATATAAATATGATTATCAGAAAGCTTCATCTTATATACCTCTTCAATTTAAATCAAGTAATATTATTAATGTTCAAAATAAAGATGATAATAAATGTTTCATATGGTCTATATTGACAAAGTTTTATCCCGCTAATACACACAAAGAAAGAGTTACAAAATATAGAGAATATGAAAATAAACTTAATATGAAAGGAATTGAATATCCTGTTAAAATAAAAGATATTCCAAAAGTAGAGAGACAAAATAATTTAAGTATAAATGTATTTGCATTAGAAGATCAATCTAATAAACAATCTTTATATCCAGTTTATGTTTCAAACAATGAAAGTGAAAATGTAGTTGATCTCTTATACATTGAAAGTAATGAAAATACCCATTATTGTTTAATTAAAAATTTAGATAGTTTCAAGTATGATAAGAATAAACATAAATCATTTACATGTAGAAATTGTTTACAAGGATTTCAAAGAGAAACAACACTAATTAATCATAAAGAAATATGTTATAATAATGAAAAATTTTCTTATGTTGGAAATGATGCAATAGAAAAATATGTAGAAAAAGTAATAAAGATATTTAAAGAAATAAATTATAAGATCTATCTTAATGAACAGAAAAAACCAATATTAAATAATTTAGAAGAAGAAGAATTTCAAAAAGCAACTGAATGTTATATTTGTGAAAAAGGATTTGAAAAACAAAGTGATAAAGTAAGAGAACATAATCATCTTTCAGGGGAATATAGAGGAGCAGCATGTCAATCATGTAATACAAAAGAAGGTAAAGTAACAAAATTAATACCTGTATTCTTTCATAATGGTTCTAATTATGATTTCCACTTTTTAATTAATTTTTTTTTATCAATAGATGAATTTCCTATTTTAGAAAGTGAAATTAAAGACACTAAATTTTTAAAACAAAAAGGATTCTATCCATATGAATATATTGACTCTATTGAAAAATTAAATGAAACACAATTACCAGATATTAAAGAATTTTATTCTACATTAACTCAAACAACAATTACGGGTGAAGAATATCAACATGCTCAAAAAGTTTTTTCTCATTATAATTGTAAAACTATACAAGATTATCATGAATTATATTTAAAGACCGATGTTTTAATCTTAGCTGATGCCTTTGAACAATTTAGAAAATTCTTCTTAAAACACCATAATATAGATCCTTGTTATTGTTATTCTGCTCCAGGATTAACATGGCAATGTGGTTTAAAATATACAGGGGCAGAGTTAGAATTATTAACTGATATAGATATGTTGCAAATGTTTGAAAAAGGAATAAGAGGAGGATTTTCAGGAGTATTAGGTCCTAGACATGTAAAAGCTTATAATAAATATACACCTAATTATGTTGATGGTGATATTCGAATAGTAAATGAATATGAAAAAAATAAAGCTTTAGAAATATTAAAGAATGGTGGAGATTTAAATAAGTTTTTTGAAGAAAAATATTTATTATATTTAGATGCGAATAATCTTTATGGATGGGCAATGTCTCAGAAATTACCTACTAAAGATTTTAAATGGGAAAAAATCCAATTTCTAATTATCAATTAAATTTATTAGGAGATAAACCATTAGGTAAAGAAGAAAAACTATTCTTAACATTATTTGATAAAAAGAAATATATTGTACATCATTCAATTTTAAAAGAGTATATAAAATTAGGATTAAAAGTTAAGGTTAGAATAATATCTTTTGAAGAATCAGATTGGTTAAAGAAATATATTGATTTTAACACTGAACAAAGAACTAAATCAAAATCTGACTTTGAAAAGGATCTTTGGAAGGGAATGAATAATAGTTTCTATGGAAAGACTTTAGAAAATATAAGAGGAAGAAATGAGATTAATCTACTTACCAATAGAGAAGAAGTAAGAAAATATATAAATAAACCTAATTTTAAAGATTCAGTTATATTCAATGATAATCTTGTTGCAATTGTAAATAATGTTACTTCTGTTACATTTAATAAACCTATTTATTTAGGACAGGCTATATTAGATTATTCAAAACAATTAATGTATAACTTTTATTATGATGTTGTTAATAAACTATGGGAAAATAATGAACTTGTTGCTTCAGATTCAGTTTTAGGTGATACTCCAATAATACTACGGTCAAAGACCGGCTGTAAAACACAAAGATATAAAAATAAAATATATATTGATAAAATAGAAGATATTACTGATGTAACTGAAGATCATTCTTTAATAATAACGGATATTGATAAACAATAGCCAAATTTATCGCACAGATAAAATTCGTACCGTTTCCTTGTTGTTTACATGAAACAGGAAGTAATATTCTATGTATGCACCGTTTGAAGGTCAAGGTTACTTTGCTTAACTTAAAGCGCGGCTTCAGCTAAACTCGCTAAACTTTCGATCAGTTTAAAATAAATTAAGGTATTTGGTAAGATGCCTAGAGGCAGGGGTCGGAGGACGCGGGGAGGTGCAGGAGTGCCCTATACGCGCGGCAGAGGAGGCGGCACAGCAAATTCAGAGGCTAGCGTTACTGAAGTGGTGCAGCTGTCTGCAGACACGTGCACCACTTCGCCAGGTAATACCGGTAATCAATTGGATAATAACCAACCCGGTCATGTTTTCTCTGCTCTTTTCCAACCACCGCCAGATCGTCAGCACCGAGATGGGACGGTCCAATCGTTTCAGGATAACACCTCTGGGTTTTTATTGCCCGAAAGTTCCATCTCGTGTGCTGACGATGACCTGACGATGCACGTTCCCTCAGAAATTGTAAAAAATTTTGGCTCGGGGAATATGTCAATCTTGCCCTATTGTTAAAAACTGGGGCTAATGATTATAACACTGTCACAGAGCAACAACTCTGCGTCAATGAACAGGGACAAATTGTATCAAAACAAAAACCGGGCCGCAGAATTCGAACAATTCGGGAGTGGACTGATGCATTTATTGTGTTCATGGCAATCTATATAAAAAAGAAGCCCGGCGCTGCACAGGAACTGCTACATTACATGAATGTAATTAGGGATGCAGAAAGTAGGAGTCCAAATTTGTCATGGTGTGCCTATGATGAAAATTTCCGCATGCGTCAAGCAAATTCATTACAAAATTGGGGTAAAATTAACCCAGATCTCTGGCTTAGATGCATGTCTTTCAATCAGCAAAGCACGCCTAGCAGTCACTCAGCAATAAATAAATCGCAAATATTCGCTTCTCAAAGACCTCGTGGTATTTGTCTTGACTTTAACAACCCCAAAGGGTGCTTCTACAAAAACTGTAAGTTTTCTCACAAATGTTTAGGCTGTGGTAAGGACCATCCAGAATTTAGATGCTTTCGTACAACCAAAAGAACATAATGGACCACAAAATCGTTTCAATTTAAGTAAGTCCCCAATTGTCTTAGAAATGCTGAGCACGCTCTTGTCTGATTACCCAGATCATGAGGCTGGGACGAAACTGCTAAGAGGTTTTGAAAATGGTTTCTCTTTAGAATATACTGGTGAAAGAAAAAATTTTGAGTGCAACAACCTAAAATCTGCAATGGATAAAATAATTTTGGTTTCCGAATTAATAAATAAAGAAATAAGTGAGGGGAGAGTTGAGGGTCCTTTCAGTACACCACCTTTTAAAAATTTTCGTGTTTCTCCACTAGGCCTTGTCCCTAAAAAAGAGGCAGGCAAATTTCGTTTAATCCACCATCTTTCATACCCTGATGGTGATTCAGTGAATGACCATATAGACCCAGATCTCTGCTCTGTTAATTACACTAGATTTGATGCTGCAGTCCAGATGGTTCAGCGCCTAGGTAAAGGTGCTCTGCTAGGAAAAGCAGATATAAAATCAGCATTTAGGTTAATCCCAGTTTCACCCGAAGATTATTGCTTGCTAGGTTTCAAGTTTGAGGGAGGGTACTATTTCGACAAGGCACTTCCATTTGGTTGCAGTATTAGCTGCGCAATTTTTGAAACATTCTCAACTTTTCTAGAATGGGTTACTAAGCAAAACTGTGACCAAGCCGAACTTGAACATTATCTTGATGATTTCATCTTTGGTGGTAAGCCGGGCACTGATCAATGCTTCCAGACAATGCATACTTATTTTAATATATGTAGCTCTATAGGTGTACCAATTGCAAAGGAGAAAACAGTTTGGCCAACCACTGTTCTGGTTTTCCTTGGCTTGGAGCTTGACTCCGTGCTATCACAGGTCAGAATTCCTAAAGAAAAAATTGAACAAATAGTAATTGATTAGGGAGACCCTTACCAAGAAAAACATTAAATTAAAGGCTATGCAATCCATAATCGGACTACTCAACTTTATGTGCAGGGCAATCGTACCAGGTCGACCATTCTGTAGACGCTTGATAAATTCAACCCGGGGTATTACTAAACCCTACTACCATATTCGCATTTCCAAGGGCATGCGGCAAGACCTTGAGATGTGGCTTACTTTCTTCAAAGACTTCAATGGAATTTCTGTCTTTCATGACAAGTTTTGGTCTCTGAATAGCAACGTTTCTCTTTTCACAGATAGCTCTGCAGCAGTTGGTAATGGGTTTGGGGCTTACTTTAGGGGAAATGGTCCTATGGTGTTTGGCCAGCTGATTGGCACAATCAGGGAGTGACAGATGATATAACACTTTTAGAATATTTCCCAATTTTAGTGGCTGTTTACATATGGGGCAATCAACTGCAGAACAAAAAGGTAAAATTTTTGTGTGACAATGCTTCAGTTGTAGCAATCTTAAACGCGCAAACTTCTAAATCCCAGAGAATTATGGTCTTAGTTAGGGCCTTGACACTGAAGTGCCTTGAATATAATATAGTGCTGAAGGCTGAGCATGTCCCAGGCGTAAAAAATGATATTGCTGATAGTTTATCTCGTCTTCAGTGGTCAAGATTCCGCAAGCTGGCACCAATGGCAGAGAAGAACCCCACACCAGTACCAACATACCTCTGGAACATCTTCAGTTTAAATCCAGACAGCTTCTAAATGCAGGCTTGTCAGCAAATACCCATAAAGTTTATAGAAATGCGATCACATCTTTCAAGAACTTCAAAATGAATTACGCATTAAAGGACGAATGGCCTGCCCCGGTTTATCACATTGAGATGTTTCTAGCTTATTTGTTTGACAAAGGCTTTGCATATAAGACTGCAGCTACATACATATCAGCTATTAGTTATTTTCACAAAATAAATGAAATGTTAGATCCAACTCAGAGCTTTGCAATAAGTAGTAGATTAAGGGATATCAAAGATTTAAACCATCAGCTGACAGGCGTCAACCAATAATGTATGAACTGTTGGTTGAAATCCATGATAAGCTACATTCTGTATGTCACAACGAATATGAAACCTTACTTTTTCAAACAGCATACTCAGTTGCTTTCTTTGGTCTCTTTCGTGTCGGGGAACTTACTTTCAATACGAAAGACATGAGTGATAGGCCAATTTTTATTTCAGACTTGACATTAAAGAATCAAAGTGCTTCCATCAACCTACGGAAATCTAAATCTAACCAAAGTGGGCAAGCACAAATCATCAGATTGGAAGCCCTTGATACAAGAGTATGCCCAATATCTCTGTTAAAAA
This sequence comes from Solen grandis, assembly GCA_021229015.1. Lineage (NCBI taxonomy): Eukaryota > Metazoa > Mollusca > Bivalvia > Adapedonta > Solenidae > Solen > Solen grandis. The sequence continues at coordinate 9,190,909 of CM037777.1, forward strand.
GATTTGTAGCAGTAAGACCACAAGGGTCTGTATACTTGTTCTGCCATGCCAACGGTTTACCTTTAACACATTACCAATTTGGGGCTGTCCTTTCAAAAAATTTAAATCAGTTGACCAATTCCTCGGGTTTCTTTCGCACTCATTCCTTTAGAATTGGTGCAGCAAGTTGGCTTGCATCCAAGGGTGTAGATAATGAAACAATCAAGAAATTGGGGAGATGGTCTTCAAATTCTTTTACAAAATACATACGCATTTGATATGGCTTTGTTTCAATGGACCATTCCTGAACTTCCTTGTTACTCCTTCATGCAAATAAAAGGTACATTAACCTACTTGATCGACAGTTTATGGATGGTCCATTCTTATTGTTATTACCTGTCATTTCATAGTTACTAATTGTGGATAAGTTATATTTTCAGATGTTTGGCTTATTGGTGACAGTTACATATACTGGATGGAGCAGAGAGCTCATGAACGCCACATCAACTCGGACCTAGGAGTTACTGGCAGGCAATTGGCATGGTTTGGTCACCGTGGTATGAAGTGGAGGGACTTTAGACACAAACTACAGTATGTGGCACTCCACTATAAAGCGCCCAAGGCTATCTTTATCCATCTGGGTTCCAATGATCTGGGAGACACAAATGGCTGCCAACTGGAATATACTATCAAAAATGACTTGTCAAACTTGCATGCAATGTTCCCACATAGTCAAATTGTTTTTTCAGCCTTACTTCCAAGATTAATCTGGTCTCATACAAACATTCCGAAAGAAAAAATCGAAAGAAAGCGAAAGCATTTGAATGGTAGGTTGAGGCGTTTCATGGGTAGGGTAGAAGGTACTTTTATGCAGCATGAAGATATAAAAAGTGATACTCCAGGACTTTTCTTTAGGGATGGTGTGCACTTGTCAGATGTTGGTATTGACTTGTTTATGCTTAGTTTCCGAGATTTGTTGGAAAAGCTGCAAGCTAAATAGGTGGTGGAATTTTGGGGCGAATATTCTATTCGTGTGGCGGAAAATTCTGGGAGGGAGGCCATGAGATACCCTGCAATGCGTATTTTCACCCTGCATTGTCTTGAGACTGTAGGGTCTGGTCTGGTGCGTCAAATCTGACATGGGAGTTGGACCTCATCCCGGTTTGGGGGTGTCAGCAGTCCCTATTGTCTATACCTGGGACTCTCAAGGAGCGTTTCTTTTGTCATGTCATAAGAGATGGACCTTATGACATGTGGTTTGCTGGTGCGTCTTGGTTGTTGCGAATGCAGGGCTGGTCTCCCCCTCCGGTGTTTTCCCCCTAACCAAATTGAGACCATACTGCCACAATCAAAGAGAAGTTAAGTGTGCAACATTAAGTAGAAGGTTATGTTTTAGTTTGTCAACGATAATGCGGTTTTCTTATGGTTTGTCATGTACGGAAATAAACCGATATGTGCTTTTACATTTTGTGTTTTGTTGCTGAATTTTAGCCATATTGCGATAATAACGGATATTGATAAACAATAGCCAAATTTATCGCACAGATAAAATTCGTACCGTTTCCTTGTTGTTTACATGAAACAGGAAGTAATATTCTATGTATGCACCGTTTGAAGGTCAAGGTTACTTTGCTTAACTTAAAGCGCGGCTTCAGCTAAACTCGCTAAACTTTCGATCAGTTTAAAATAAATCCCTCCCTCCCACCCAAAATTCGTTATTTTCGCATATGTGGCTATATTGACACTGATAATTATGCTTATCTGCCTAGTCCTACATATGATATGCATTTGTTTCAGATATGTCGACAATCTATTTCCATATTTTGACTTATCATGACTAGTTATACATGTATATATTCCAATCTAATAAGTTTTCATGCTAAACCTTTTCCATATTTCAGTATCTAGCTGCTGTCTCAGGTCGGCGGAAAATTCTGGGGAGGGAGGCCATGAGATACCCTGCAATGCGTATTTTCACCCTGCATTGTCTTGAGACTGTAGGGTCTGGTCTGGTGCGTCAAATCTGACATGGGAGTTGGACCTCATGTCAGTAGTCCCTCTGGTTTATACGGGGACTGTCTGGTGCGTCAAGTCTGGCATGGGAGTTGGACCTCATGTCAGCAGTCCCTATTGTCTATACCTGGGACTCTCAAGGAGCGTTTCTTTTGTCATGTCATAAGAGATGGACCTTATGACATGTGGTTTGCTGGTGCGTCTTGGTTGTTGCGAATGCAGGGCTGGTCTCCCCCTCCGGTGTTTTCCCCCTAACCAAATTGAGACCATACTGCCACAATCAAAGAGAAGTTAAGTGTGCAACATTAAGTAGAAGGTTATGTTTTAGTTTGTCAACGATAATGCGGTTTTCTTATGGTTTGTCATGTACGGAAATAAACCGATATGTGCTTTTACATTTTGTGTTTTGTTGCTGAATTTTAGCCATATTGCGATAAAAGATAATAATGAAATTATTAAACCTAAAGATTTAACACTAAATACAAATCTTTTATTTAACGATAATTATAAAGAAAAATTACGGACAAATTTCGGCTGTGAAACATTAAATCCACCTTTAAAAGAAGAATTTTTAAAATTAGAACCAACAACTCTAGAAGAGAAAAAAGCTTTTATAGAAGGATTCTTTTTAGCAGATGGATCTAGTGGAATTTATCCAAAAAATAGATATTGTTGGTGTTTATGTAATCAAGACTTAAATCTTTTAAAAAATTTTATACGATAAAAAAGAAAAATATATTCCTTATAAAATTCTTAATAAAGACTATAATTATAGATTATTCTTCTTTAGAGGATTTTACCAAGGAGATGGATATAAGAAAGGAAAGAATTCAAATTTCTCTTTTTCCAAAAATAATTAAAAAAAAACAAATTGCTACAGTAAAAAAGATAATACCGTTAGGAAAAGAAAAAAGAATAGTATATGATTTATCTACAGAAACTGGGGATTTTAATTGTGGATTTCCATTAATCGTAAAAAATACTGATAGTATCTTCTTATCAATAACAACAAAAGATGTTTATAAAGATTTAGAAAAAATAAAAGATGAACATCTAGATACTTCGGACTATCCTAAAGATCATCCTTTTCAAAAAAATAAAAAAGTAATAGGTAAATTTAAAGATGAACTAAATGGAGATATTATGAATGAAATAGTTTTCTTAAGAAGTAAAGCTTATTCTTTTACTTTAACTGAAACACTACGGACTTTGTCCGGCTGTGAAACACAACAGGAAATAAAGAAATTAAAAGGAATAGGTAAAACAACAATAACTAAAGATATAAAGTTTGATGATTATAAAAATTGTTTATTTAATGAAACACAACAAATAAATAAGATGTATACATTAAATTCTGATAAACATGAAATGTATATTAATGAAGTAAATAAAATAAGTATTATGATAAAAGATATATATGTGATAATGGAATAGATACTTTACCATTTATATAGCTTCCATGCAATAAATCCAGTTAATGACATTCCACAAATAATAAATACAATCTCTCTATTTTTTTGATCTTCTGACGGAGTATAAAAATCACTTAATGTAGGTTCTTTACGGAACGGTTGTGAAACACTAGGTAAAGGTGATAATTGCGTAGCATTACCTGTGATATAGTAATATTCTTTCATTGCTTCATCAACATCTTCAAAGGTTTGTTCAGAGTGTTGTTCTTTTTGTAATTGTTCATTTATAAAATCTAATCTTTGTGTTCTTTCTTTATTCCATTCATCACGTGCAGTTTGTAATTCTTCCATTGCTCTATCATGTCTTTTTTTCTCTTCATCAGCATCTTTTTTACCAATATGAGAAAATAAATAATTACTACCTGTAAAGGCTAATGCGTTTGTTAATGCTCCACCAACCATCATTGCTATTGCACTTGCCATTTTAATATGGAACAAGTTCCACTACGGAACACTATATTTTATTAAAACATAAAAAATAAACTACGCTAGTTACGGAACAAGTTCCGGCTGTATAACATTATGACTTCATAATATCATCAGGAATAATACCTTGCTTAACTAAGAATTCTTTTGTATAAATAGATAATATAATATCAAGAGTTAACATTGAAATATCTTTAAAATCCATTTGTAGTTTGGTTGTATTTGTTCTAAAAAGTTTTCTAATTAATTCTGAATAACCCACTGTAAAAGCAGAAATCAATACTCCATGATAAGCTGTATTAACAACAATTTTTTTTTCATCCACCATTTTTTAAGAAAACAAATTTATGAAACATTAATGAACTTTGTATGGAACTAAAGATCAAATGGATCAACTTTTTCTTGTGGTTCAACTTTTTCTTGTGGTTTAATTTCTTTCTGCATGTGTTCCATAGTTGGACTTTGTCCATAGGGTTTACTTGTTTAGAATTATACATATATAATCCCAATCCAACAACTCCAATTAGACATAAAGGTATATAATTTTTGTATATATTTACATGGATGAAATCTGGTTGTTGACTTTGTGCAGAGCAGCGGTTCCCTTGTCCACTATGTTGAACTTCTTTAACTTCATCATTCTCTTTTGTAATAGATTTTAATTGAATGTTTTCTTTCTGCATTTCTTCCATTTCTTTTCTTTTTAATTCAGCTTTCATTTTTTTTGCTTCTGCAATTCTTTTACCTGCTTCAACTCTTTTTGGGTTTTTATTTTTTTTAAGGTTTGGTTTTGATCTTCCTTTTTTTCTGGTTGTGGACTTTGTGCAGAGCAGCGGTTCCCTTGTACAAAATCATTTTTACTTTCAGTAAAGTGTTCCGTAACCGGACTTTGCCCGAAGTCAATATTTTCCATTGTTGTTAATACTGTTGTAAAAGGAGCAAGAAACATTCCATATTTATAATACAATTCACAACATAAAGAATTTAAAGCATTATTTAAAAAAGGATCTTCATTTAAATCTTCTATTAATTTAGGTTGATTTTTAACTTTAAAATATTTAGACACTCCCATAACATATAAATTAATAAAAGAATTCCCTAAAGTTTTTGTCATTGTTGATCCTAATTTAGCTTCATATCGAATATATAATTTATTAATTTCTTCATCTGGTAATTTTTCAATATCTAAAATTGAGATTTCTTTCCCTAAATATTGTTTACTCATTCCTCCAGAAACAAAAGCTAAAAGTCTTTCTCTTTTTTCATTTTCATTATGTATACGTTCCCTAGCATTATTCTGATTTGGTGTTTCTAAAATTTCTTCAGCATTCATTTTTAAAAAATTAAAAACAGTTTTAAAATATTTTTCATAAATAAAATATTGATTTACAATTGTTATATATTTATAACTAAAATAACCTATAAAATTTAAAATACATATATTGGTAAAAAGATTTAATATAGACAAAGTCCAGCTGTTAAACACTACAAACAAGCTGTTAAACAAAATCTCCATTTTATATGGAACAAAGTTCCAACTATGGAACAGCTGTGAAACACAGTGAAACATTAAACAACTAAATAATTAGTAGGTTGATCAGTTTTTAAAATTAATTTACTATGTTTCTTTTTTTTCAATTCTTCTTTAATTCTTTGTCTTTCTTCTAGTGTAGGGATAACATCATTTTCTCTTAGACAGTTTTCAAAACTATCCCTATCTTTTGTATAAAAAATACATAACCATTTTGTTTGTTCCCTTAAATCTTTTAAAACAGAATTATATCTTTGTGATATAACCCAAACAGATTGTTCAGCGTGTCTACCTGAAAATGCTAACTCTGATAACATATCTCTTTTCTTTGTTAATTGTTTAGTTGCACTACAATCATCTATAATATATAAAGTAGGGATTCCTTTATATTTATTAAAGAATACTCTTAATAGTTCTTGTAGTTTTTCTTCTCCATTATATGTTCCACAGCTGGACTTTGTCCATACAATAGGATTAACAATTATTAAATTTTTAGTTTTAGGGTTTTTAACATCAGAGATCCATTCCTATTTTTTTTATAAGCTTTATTCCATTGAATAGTTGGACATAGTATAATAATATATTTAAATACACCCCTATATTCTTTTTCTAAAAGATCTAAAACAAATTCTGTTTTACCACATCCTGTTTGTCCACATATAATTGCACAGTGTGGATATTTAGGTAGTTCCATTTTTCTAATTTATTATTTAGTAATTATTTAGTAATACTTAGTAATTATTTAGTAATACTTAGTAATTATTTAATAATTATTTAAGGTATATATAGTAATTATTTAAGGCATATATAGTAATTATTTAGTAATACTTAGTAATTATTTAGTAATTTATATACTACACTATGGAACACTATGGAACAGCTGTGAAACACTAATACACAATTCCTTTAAATCTACCCTCATCAAAATTAATTTGTGCATCTTGTATAACAAATAGATAAACATTTATTGACTCATCAGATCCTGCGTCTTTTGTTATTTGTATAGTTATACCTTCTGATGCATTTTCAATTCTTCTCCCTGAACCATGTAGAGAGTTATCATCCGTTGAACGTAAATCTAACCATAATGCATAATTGGTTGTTAGATATTTTTCTAATGTTGTATAGGTAAAATTTAATTTTTTTATCATCTTAATAATTTCTTTATCATCTTTTGAATTCAAAGCAAAGAATTTATTTATCTCATCCCACTGTTGATAAGCTTTCATTCCTTGACTGTATAGTTGATTTGGAACTCCTTCTATTGTTATTTCTACTTTTGTTATTTCAGGATTAAAATAATGTTCTGTTGATGTTCTATCCGGATCTTCAAATAACATTAGAATACCTTTCATACTTCTAGCTGGAACATTTAGATTAATATTCCAAAGTGTATCAGATTTGTTTTTTGTTATTTTCCTATGTCTAAGTATTCTATCATATAAAATAACCATCTTACCACTAAATCTATTTCTAATTATTCTAGCTAATTCAACATCAGAAACACTTTCAAATTCTAAACAAATATTCTTAATAACGTAAGAAGCATTTTTGTCAGTAGATTTAACTACTTTATTATAATCATTGAATGTAAGTTCATATTCAAGTCTATCTCCTAGACCAGCTTGATAAAAAGGCATATGTGATTCTAATAATTCAAAATCTAAAGGAATACAAAATCTATTTCCATATGCCTTTGCAATGGCTTCATCTTGTTTATCTGAAGAAGCATTACCAGCTCCAACCCTATGTCTTAACATGTTTATTTTACCAATTCCTTGGTACGCCATATTTTCACGTTCTGTAGGAGACTTCCATAAATCTTGATAACAATGAAATATATCACTATCATCAATTGACATTACTTCATTTCCAGATATTTTTATTGTTGTTTTTTTAATTATTGATCTTCCTATATTTGGATATATTGTTGCATTTGCATCACTATCACTTTTGATTTCAATTTCAAATGCTAATCTTGTTGTTCCAGGAACAATAACATCATTACCACTTAGATTAGGAAATCTTACTGACAAGTGTTGATTTTGATCAATAGTTGAAGGATTATTAGTTATTACAACAATTTGACGAATACCTCTAATACCTCTAGGTTCTCTTATTCTTCTGTATGGGTTTAGTTTTTCTCCGTAAGCTGCCATTTTTTAGAGGAAATTTTTAATGTTTTAAAACTGGAATTTTTATTCCATAGTGCTGCGCAGTGTTTCACAGCCGTTCCGTAGCCGGATAAAATCCGTATTAAAATGGCAGAAGGAGGATATGATTTTGAAAATCCTGTGTTTGATGAAGATGATTATGACGAAGATGAAATACTTGAAGAAGATGATGATGAATTTAATAGAATTATACAAAACCAAAGTGCTCATATTGAGGATATCGGGGATAATGTTGATATAAGAACACAATTAATAGTAAAACAGAAACAATATATAGTTAAAGAATATTACAAGATGATAAAAGAAAAGTATGGGTTAGACCCAATAAATATCGATATTACAAACTTTGAACTTGGTCCTGATAATAAAACATTATTTTTAAAGGTTCCGGGTAGGGAATCTATTCAACTTACTGCCAAAAAAGGTGGTGGTTTTATAAACTTGGGTTCTTTAGCGAGTAAAATTGGAAGTGGTGGAGCAAATGAAATTAGAGACTTGTTGAACTTACCTGATTATAAATCTACACTTAAACCATTATCTGTACAGGCTGTTGTAAGTTTACAAAATGTAGAAAATAACCTACCCGATGTTGAAAATATAGAACTAAATGATTTACCTAATACAGCTGAAACTGCTGAAACAAATGAAAAACTAGATTATGAAAAAAGTAAATTAGAACAAGTTAAGAAAGATAATGATGAATTCCAAATAGAAAGAATAAAAATAGATAAAGGGATAAATTAAAACCAAATAAATAAATAAAAAAAAAAAAAAATGAAGATACAACATTAGCAGAAAGAATAAAAACTTTATTTAGAGAACAAGGGATTACAATTGTTAGTATTTTAACTGCTTTTGGAATGATTATTGGTGTTATTGTTGAGACTTTTATTCCTGGTGGTGGTGGAACTGTAACACCTAAACCTCCTGGGAAAGGAGGAAATGTAAGAGATTGGATAAAAAAACAATTATCAAATATTGCTAAACTATTAGCAAAACTTGCAGGTAAAGCGGTAGAAGCATTACCTGGAATTATTGGAGCTATTGTAGGATGGTTATTAAAAACAACAGGAAACGTTGTTGCATGGTTTGGAAATAATTTATGGGCTTTATTAATTTTAGT
>CM037777.1:9199726-9249726 GCA_021229015.1 Solen grandis
GTGACTGGTGTTGCTATACAAGGCCGTGACACCGATGCAGACCAGAGGGTCACAAAATACCGGGTCTTGCACTCTAATGATTGTACTAAGTTCCAGTATGTCACGAACAACACCGGTAATATCCAGGTAACAGCTCAATTTTGTTTTCTAAATTATTAGCCTTACTTAAAATTGCATCCATAAGTCTTTCTATTAATTAACTCCTAACCTAACCATATTTCAAACAAAGCATTTCAAATACCTTGGAACTGAATATGAGTTTTCGATTTAACTAATTCTCTTTTCAAACTGTTATATATTTCAAAATTTACTAATGAAGATGTTTGTCATTAAAAAGAATGACTAATTACATGATTTTATTATTTATCTTGCTACCTCTTTTTACATTGTTTTTCTCAATTAAAACCTCTCTATTCTTGATTTGGGGGCCGCTGTGGCCGAGCGGTTACAGTCGTGGACTACAAATCTCTCAGCCCCTCACCGCTGTGGGTTCGAATCCCGGAAGGGACTTCGGATTTTTCATGTGAGGAAGCCTTCCAGCTGGCTTGCGGTAGGTCGGTGGTTCTTCCCGTGTACCTCTGTGTACTCGGGGTCTTCCTCCACCTGTAATTAGCTGGACGTCTCTATATGATTGAAATACTATCGCAGAGACGGTAAACTCCAATACAACAACAATCTATTCTTGATTTATCAGATTCTTAAAGTTCCCTGAATCTAAATTCCTCTAGATATATAAACATATAGTATGTCTCAGGTTCACTTTCTGTCTCTATTTGTTAAGTATTCTGTGGTGTTGTATTGAATGACTGGACATTTTCATTGCAGGATTTCGTTGGCAACAATGATAGGACCACCATCGTTTCCAGCTGGTTTCAAACACATATCCGTACAAGATGTGTCCGCCTCAATCCCATCGAGTGGAATTCCTTGATTAGTTTGAGGTTCGATGTCCTCGGATGTTCGATTTAAAACATAAAAAAGCAACTTTTTTTCTCTCAGCACTTACACATACGAGTTGATTATGTGCTGCTTATTAAGGTAAAGTCCCTGTAATGGTTCCGTTACATTTCGGACCTCATGGCCTTTCACGGAGATAATCAAGGTTTCCTAATGTTTCATTAGGGTACCTTTGTTATATTGGTAGACGTTAACTCGTCCAAGATGTAGCGGAACTATTACAGGGACTTTACCTTAAGTATTTAATTTAAAATCAAATGTTGATGAAGATTCGCTGTCTGCAAGGTCACTTTATAGTACATTTTTAGATTATGGGCGATGTTTTCATAAATTGAATTTGCTTGTAATTTGCTGTGTAAATAATTTTAGCATAGCATTTACTTTTTAGACCTTTAGTTTACAGATTTCACAAAAAACAAAACAAATGCAACTGACGCTGTAAACCAATGATCGTATCTAAAATAAGCGCGACGCCGTCCGCAAGTAGTAACATAAAGAACACAACTATGTCGAGAATCAGTTGAGCACCTCTTACATTAAAATTCTCCATATAGTCATTTATTTTATCAAAGTAGTCACAGTTTAACGCCAAATGTTTATTATGCTCACACAAACTTTACTTAAAACATCAACCATAGATAAACCTTTGTATTTATCAAGTTTATCAAATGTGCCTTTCTTATACAATTTGAGGACACTAAGATCGATATATGCATTTGTCTGTTCTTGTGCACAAAAATTAATATGGTCATAACTCAGAACTTTTTCTACCAATCCTAATATTGGATTCAAGGGCACCCTAGTTAATAATTTATCTAGATTATCATGAATGTACTGACTGTTTATATTAATTGTGATATCGATGGTATATTTCTTTTGAAGAGCCTAAGTATTTTTTATTTCTTTATGTAGATGATCAAAATGTTACAACCACTTTAGTTACTTTTGCGTGATACTGAAAAATAGCGTAATATATGGGGAATTAAAAATAAACACAAATGTTTTTTTTTAAAGAGGTAGACATACAAAAACAAACAAATACTTACGTTTCTAGAAGATAGATATGTTAATAAATCAGCAAATGTTGCAGCTCTTTAAGGAGAACTAGGTAAAACTAAAGATTTGTTTTCGTAGATAATGATGTCTCTCCCCCCCCCCCATCCCCTCACAGACACACTTACAGTGAGGTACACAGTGACATTTGCTTTATTTGCTTTGATAATGTGGATCTACCATGATTTCAGTAACCAAAACATTAGCTCACCTTCGCAAACAGTGACTTGAAAATATGAGTACATTATTATTTTTCACATGTGAAAGAACAATTAGGATAAATGAAATCTAATTTCAACAGTATGAGTGAAACTGGAGTTATCTTAAGGACACAAAATTGTATAAAAGGAGAAAAACTCTAACAAGAAACCTTGGAAATGGATTATGCTCTTGCGTACTGCATTCTTGCCCATAAAGGCTACAAACCGATGAAGTTTCAAGGTTATATATCTCATAGTGCACGAGTAATACTCTTGAAAAAATAAGTATGGAATTTAACAAAGGGCAGTAACCCCAAATATATGATGTGCAGAGTTGCGGTTCCTGTGCATGACACTTTTCCTCCATGAGATCTATCCATCTGTGAAGTTTCAAGTTAATACTTTAACTTTCTAAGTTATGCTGGTGTGACAGAAGACGGCAGACAGACAGATAACTTATGATAAGAAAATAAAAATGATTAAGTATTTGATGAGAATTTGAACTCTGAAGAAAACTCATTATTGTACAAAATACAGTTTGCTAAAAAATATACTATAATAAACATTAAGTAATAACTGGTTATAAAAAAAATTAAAAAAAATTCCTTTTTTAAAAAAAAATTATTTAATAAGCAATTTATTAGCATATTGTTCGTATAAATGTAAGCTTATTTTTCAAAATGATTTTGATAACACGTATAATAGCACTGTCTTTGTTCAGAGTATCTACTAATGATTTAGCTATTGAAGCAATCTATTTAAGTCAGATTCAGTATCGCTAACTGCCAACAACGTAAAGAAGGTCGTCTCAGATTGACCTTTGTATAAGCCAATCAAATCGGCGCCTCAGAATCGATAGGTATAACCAGGGGAAGTAACCGTAACAAAATATATGAACAAATTACAAGATGGCGGCGCCCATGGTTACAGTCACTGTGATAGAAAACACGCCTAAAAAGCTGTATTCTTCGAATGACAGATGTTATATGTGTTTCTTTTCGGGAGATTTTGATAAGTTCATAGAGAAGAACTAAAATTAAAAGGTTTGAAACACGCTACCTGATTTGTTTAAAATCTAGCACTTGTTTATGCATATACATGTAAAAAAGGTCCTCTGACGTGGCCCTATTGCGATGTTGTCAGATCCTTATCGCGTATAGTAGAGGAGGGTAAATTAGGATATGATTTTAATGATTTTGCTATTTTAGCAGGTTGATATAACAGCACACCTTATGATCTACATATGTGTATATACACTTAACGAAAATTGTAAATACCCCGATTCCAAATTAACAGAAAACTTATAATTTCCAAAATATATGGCTAATCGATATTTAAAATGTGTCTTGGCCCGATCAATCGTCTGCTTAAATGATTTTGATGCACAATCAACCATGCGAAACCAATTTTCGTAACTGAGTTATTTTAATTCTGACACGAGATAAACGAACAAAATATATGGTGTCACACCACTGTCAAAGTACTTCCGGGTCGTAGGGTGCTGAATTAGTACCTAATGAAAAATGAAAGGGTGGACATCAAAGTCATATTTTCCCCAGAAAACACTGAATAACTGCAACACATTTAGCCTGTGTGGTGAGATACATGTATTTTTGACCAACAACTTGCATTTAATAGTTGTATTAAGGGATTACTTTCCTACAGGATGTTGGGAGAGCTGCAGAGGTAATGCGGCTCAGAGGTCATGTTTGTTTTGGAAAATTTGACAGGTAGCCGGGAAATGTGAAATTTGTGAAACGCCAATTCCTTAATGATATATTTTTTTGTGCCTAAATCTGTTGATTTATGAATGGTCTACATGAAACTAGACCAGAAATATTCCAACGAACATTTGGAAAGTAGGAACAGGCCTCGAAAGTCGGCCAAGTTACTATAGATTATATAGGGACAAAAAATAGTGGTGTGACACCATATGAACAAATTACAAGATGGCGGCGCCCATGGTTACAGTCACTGTGATAGAAAAACGCCTAAAAAGCTGTATTCTTCGAATGACAGATGTTATATGTGTTTCTTTTCGGGAGATTTTGATAAGTTCATAGAGAAGAACTAAAATTAAAAGGTTTGAAACACGCTACCTGATTTGTTTAAAATCTAGCACTTGTTTATGCATATACATGTAAAAATGGTCTTCTGACGTGGCCCTATTGCGATGTTGTCAGATCCTTATCGCGTATAGTAGAGGAGGGTAAATTAGGATATGATTTTAATGATTTTGATATAACAGCACACCTTATGATCTACATATGTGTATATACACTTAACGAAAATTGTAAATACCCCGATTCCAAATTTACAGAAAACTTATAATTTCCAAAATATATGGCTAATCGATATTAAAAATGTGTATTGGACCGATCAATCGTCTGCTTAAATGATTTTGATGCACAATCAACCACGCGAAACCAATTTTCGTAACTGAGTTATTTTAATTCTGACACGAGATAAACGAACAAAACTGACAAATTTTACTCGGAGTATTTAAAAATTTCGTCTAGTATAGATATTGTAATATGTCCACTATAGAATCGGAATATAAATGTTGTTTACTTGTCCAAATTATTATGATCTATGTAGAAAATAATTGTTGTTTTTTACCATAGATTGCTTACACTTAAGACAGTTATACGATTAATTTCAACATTTGAATACTTTCTGTTATGGTTGCAGGAAATTGCAATTCTACTCCTGACCGCTGTTCATATTTTTGTTGAAACTGAGCAGAAATGATCATTTTTTGTTGGTACTGCAAAAAGAAATAGAATCATTCCGGACCGCTGAACAAGATGGCCGCCAGAGTTAAAAATTAAAATTAAAATCTTTAAATGACATCTTTTCCTTAACTACTGGTCAGATTTTGATGAAACTCTCTCATTAGAACACGATTTATCAGTATCAAGTCCAGTACCTTTAAATGCCATTGGGATATTGACCTTTTGCTTTTAAACTACTATAATAATAATGTGCAGTTGTATCCTTACTTAACAATTTTTGTAGAAATTGAATTCTAATGAGCATCTTGTTGATTAGTGGCTGTAATCGTTTAAGCTTAAAGGCACTCGTAAATAAAAGACATAAATGTTCTGTATATTTGACTTATGTAGAAATAACGTCTCCAAAAGAATAAAAAAGCAAATAAAAGACCCACTCCCTCTCTCTCTTTCTTATATAGATGACACACATTCTGCACAAAACCTTGATAAACAATTACTTTTAATAAATTCATTTGTTCAACGAAATTCTCCAAACATTTTGGGCCGGGATACGTAGAGTTTCGCTTAAGGTGAATTTTAGTGAATATTTTGATTTAATAAAGTTTAATCCACCGATTGCGGTGGGGGTTGGGGACTTTATAAACTGAGTTTTTATTTTCAATTCCAGTTATTAAAATGAAGATGATTCCATGGAAAATGAGGTCTCGAGGGGCATGGCTAGTTTCCTTATCTACTCTAAATAGAACATTTCAAAAGCCTTCTACTGTTAAACCATTTGCCAGAATTTAATTCCAGTTGGCATACATGGTCATCTTATAGCCGGCCCTCTACCATAATTGCCAAAATAAAGTTGATCCCTTTAAAAATGAGACTCCTATGGGGTCGGCTAGTTTCTATATACTTTGGAAAAAATATATATAGAGAATTTCAAAATTCCTTTTCTATAAAACCAATGGTCAGAAGTTTATTTCATTTGGAACAACTAGTCACCCTTTATTGCTAAAAAGACCTTTGTCTCATAAACAGTGAGGCAGTAAGGGGGGGGGGGGGGGGGGGGGTAATCTCCGGATATACTCTATATGGAAATTTCAATATTCCTCTGCTGTGACAGAAATGGTCAAAACTAAATTTCATTTGGCACATATGGTCACTTTCTGCCTCTGTGCCATAATTGCTAAAATACAGTTGATCCCTTGTAAAACGAGGCCTTTATTAGATCGACTAATTTCCTTATATATTCTATACAAGACATTTCATAATTCTTTTTCTGTGAAACAAATAGTCAGAATTAAATTTCGTTTGGCACAAACGGTCACCCCTATAGCCTTCTACTACACTGAACACCACTTCATACAATGTGATATTGAAAACATAGACGTATCAGTTTATTTAATTGTTCGACATTGAGTTTGGGGGATGTCATGTTAACCCAAGTTAAATCTTTATAAAAATCTTTTTGGAAATTAATGAAATATGGAATAGAATGTATCAAGTTCACGCGCAATCATTTGTAATTTTTGCTTTAGGTTTTAACACAATTTCTCAAAATATGCGATGGGGCTTTTGTTGAAGCGGCCAAAAACCATTAGACGATATCAATGAAAAGGATGACGTAACACGATAACGATTTTGATAGGGTCTGAGAACAACGTCATCGACATAAATTATTTTGGCGAGGTTACAAGAAGTGTTAATTGCATTAATAATTAAGAGAAATTTAGAATAAGAAAGATTTAAGAAAATTTGATAAAGATGTTCTAACTTTTCTAATATATATTTTGTATTGTATGCTTTTTCTCTTAAGCTCAATAAAATAAGAAATCTAAACAGTTGCTTTTTTTCTTTTTCTGTCACATAGTGGGTGTAAAATGTACACGAAACATTTTTAAATAAAATTGTTATCCTAGATTCACCTAATGTCTTCTAGATATTGTCAATACTCATTCTACACGTAGGTATCACACTACATGCTTTTAAGGAAAGTAGTAATTTTTTCATTAAAAAGTAATTAACTTCAGATTTAAAAAAAAAACAACGCTTATTATAATATACATAAAATTACACTGAAAACATATAAGGATGTCCTTTGGAAGATATTGGCTACAGCACTAAGGATTTGTTCATATAAACTGTTAAAAACGCTTTTGTAACAACCCTCTTTCAATACACGGGTTGAGTAAAAGCAAGAAAATCATGTTGAAAACAATTTTGACACATATGCACGCACTTGATTGTGCATTGATATCAAAATTTTATTAGTAATTATATCTTAAAAAGAGTTAAAAATCTCATATAATCCTCTTTATACAGCCGTCTACATATGTATGAAATTGATGGTGATTTTATCGTATGGAAGGCGTCTCAATAAAAATCTCAATCTCTCATTAGATTATAATGTATACATGTATTTGAAAACAGGTGTCAAATGAACTATTACAACCACAAAGTTTTGATATTTTACAAAAATATTATTCGTGATAAAAATGGCGCAAGCAAAAACACGACAGTTGATTGACAGTCAAAAAACTAAAAAAATATACATTTAACTCGCAATATAATACAATTTACTATAACGATCTAGTTCATGAAAGTGCACTTTACCTTTCTTTCAAAGTCCTTTAATGATTTCGTTGATAATGTAGCAGAATGTTTTATCCAAAAAAGCGGAACGCTAGCTTTCATCACAGTCTGAAAACCTTAACAGTAACACCGCTTCCGAGTTGTTACACAATAAGGAGCTAATTTTCGGGAAATTCTTTTATAAACAAACAAAAAAACATTCTTTTTTAATTTCTTCACATATTAGTTTTATTTTACGCAATGAACAAGAAATAACATTTATTTTTCTTTCTGTTTATCAATTTAAACTAGAAAAGTGTCCAGAGGACACAGATGTCCCAATCCGTCGCATTTTCCAAAACAAAGGTCAACACCCAGGTGCACAAGTCATGTACTGAGTAATATATCCATGAAGTTTAAAGTTTGCAGCACAAATACCTTCAGAGTTACCTGCGTCACAGTTTTGGGATGGACCGACGGACATATGGCAAATCTATATGCCTCACTTTTTGGTGGGGGCATAAAAATGCACTGGCAAATGAAGAAGAGAGCACAGTAATAATCTTTTCTAACAAGTTTATTAGAAAATAACATCATTTTTTTACGATCTAACAACAACAACAATAACAACCATAATATTACAAGACAAGTGCTCAAACATCTGGCAAATTGGACATTGTCAACGGTGATCCGATAAAAAAAATACCCAGGTACGCATGTTCAAGTCCTGAATAAAATATTCATGAAGTTTCAAATCTGTAGTACAAATACTTTCAGAGTTACGTACATCACAAGCATACAATTCCACATTTTTCAAAAAACAAAGGCCCACAGTTCTTGTCAACTTCAACAATGGTTCGATGGAAATACCCAGGTACGCATGTTCATGTCTTGAATGCATGAAGTTTCAAGTCTGTAGTACAAATACTTTCGGAGTTATGCGTATCACAAAATTTCGGGACGGACGGACGAACATACGGACGAACAAATGCAAATCTATATGCCCCCAACCCATTTTTGGTGGGGGCATAAAAAGGATAAGAAATCAACTTGCGGTTTGACCAACAAATTACGGTGAGTTAAATTGAAATCAGTTTTCTAAAAATCTGTAATACAATTTTCTTTTTTCTCCTATTTTCAGTAGATAATCGAATTTTATGTACATGGAGTTAAAGAAAATAAACAGAAAATTTGTATTACAGATTTTTAGATATTGGAATGAGAAAAGTGCATATTTCAGGAAAAAAAATCGTAATATGAAAACGAATTTTCTGAAATAAAAGTACTATTTCTCCAAAATTATTGGATGTCAGTCAAAAGGAATGTTTTGGTAAAATTGCAAAAAAAAAAAAAAATTCCATATCAATTTCAATACATAGCGCAAAAACATAATCAAAAGAGGTTGAAATATCCATTTGATTGAGCTTATTGAAAATAGGCAATAAACCGGATGTAGAATTAAACGGAACCCATTTCTTGAAAATCGGAGGCAGATTCGTACAAAAATGATGAGGTGTATGCACGTTAAATGATTAACTGGAACTCTTAAGTTTTTCTTCTTTAGATTCTTGAACCCAGGATATATTCGATTTTAATCTTCTGCTATCTTCCTCGGATTCCTTAGTTGTTTCGTTGATTGATTTACAGATTTTATCAAGTTACAGATTTCAAGTTATCATTACCAACTTGATTCTCTAAAAAAAACTTTTCAGGACATCAAGTTTTTTTAGATACAGTTTTAGGTCAGAGACTACTAAATAGGTCGGGGCTTCCCATTGGTCAAGCAAAAAGGTACAGGGAATCCGTGGCTAATGTTTACATAATGGGATTTTCTGATTGGTTATTAATAAAAAAAAATGTGAGTATTGTTTAATTTTCAAAATTAGAATATTCGTAACACTAAAACACATAAATAATCTGCTTATCTGACATTGTGTGATTTTTGTGAGTACAAATTGAGAATGTGCTATTTTTTGACATTTGGTGGGAAATTTAGTCCCAATATTGGGGTCACCATGTTTGGCAGTCTGTAGCTCAAGATTTCGGTGGTCAACCTATACTTTGTTGGTGATTTTTAGAAAGCACTTGGTTGGAACTTTCAAATCAGGGGTAACTTAATGCTCAATGAGATTTAGGGAAGTAGCTATAAGCATAGACTTTATAATGTAGGTCTATGGAAAACTATTTAGTAGTCTCTGACCTTAAAGTAGCTATGTTTTTTGTTTAATTAACAGCAACTTCGATGACCAACTTTTAGATTTTAATCATTTTAGGTAATCCAATTTTAAGTTTTCGGTTTATGTTTCGTATTTTCTTTGCTATTATCGCAAGATAAAGCGTTTTTTTTTTTTTCATCTAAAATCTCTTCTTGTGTCAAAATATCACTTTTCACCTTTGTTTAACATCTGATACCTTAATTGCATGTTATTTTCTTTACAAATACAAAAATACCCGGGGATCAAAAGCACACCTAAGTGAGACAACCTACAAACTATATTACCAAATAAGTGACCTAATTGTTCTTTCAACAAATCTTACATACTGAGTCAAACACAAAACTCTGCTCTGCTAGACGAATGATAGATTTACAAACATTTTCAACCGTCGGTTGCAACGTGTACTCTCCATTGATATTCACCATCTTCACTCTTGTGTACCGCTGGAATATCTTTCTAAGAAACGGCGGCATCTTATCTTCATCAACATGCTCTAGGAAAACAAGAATGATGGGTTTTCCCTGCTTGTATGCCTCCTCGACCTCTCGCGAGCACCAGTTTTTGTTACAATAAGATTCAGACACTGCGACTATCAGGACACAAGATTCCGAGACACATCTAACAATCTCCGCCGCTACATCCCTACCTGCCTCAAAGTCTATTTCATTGTTACATATCACATTGAAAGGTACATCCAGCATTGTTTTCAAACATTTCTGTAAAGCGTCATAGATATGTTTAATTACAAGATCTCCATCTTCACTGCTATAGGACATCATTCCCAGCCAGTTGATATCATTCAGTTTCTTAGATTTAAAATCATTCAAAAACGCCTGTGTTCCTTCAACGGCCTTTCTCCTATATCTCATATATAAAGCAATAAGTATAGAAACAATCGCCACATAAACGAATAATGAACTAAATAAAATAACAATAGTTTTGTAACAGAGAAACTTAGTCTCTGATACGACAGTTTCATCAATGTCAGTTTCACGTCCCTCTATATAACAATGGGATTTTTCATCGGTATGTTCTTTTTGCAGCCAATCAATAAAAGCAAAGCTTTCGCATGTACACTCAAAGATGTTATCCTTTAATAAAATGTCAAGAAGACTAGAATGTTGGAGAAGTTTTTTGACATCGTCTAGCACTGAGCCACTAATGGCCTTAATCCGATTGTTTCTTAAGTCTAACTTTTCAAGTGCTGTTAAATGATTAATCTTAAATGAAATTGTTTCAAAAGAGTTTCCCGATAAGTCAAGAATTCTAAGCTTCTCGTTGTGTTGAAACATTTTGTAGGGTAAAATATTTAATTGGTTTCTATTAATTCGTAATTCTTTTAATTCAGTAAATGTTTCAAACAAATCACAAAATATCTCTGACTTCTCCATTTTAAAGAGCTTATTATTTCCCAAGTCTAAAACTTCTATTTTCGTTGCATCTTTTAACAGACCAGGGCTTATATATTCTATTTCATTAAAGGATAAATCTATTATTAAAACATGGTTTTCTTTTGGCCATGCAAAATGCACATCTAAAATTCGTAGTTTATTATTTTGAAATTTGGATACTATTTAGGAGTACCATACAATTCGATATGCTAAAACTACTGTTTCTAATATCAAAGGTGTCATGGAGTATTTCATTTGCGTATAATTTTTTTACTTTAAGGTAGCCTTCTATATTCATTTCATAACCTGGTTTACAAAATGTATAATGTTGATCTGAAAAAGAGATCTTGACGTTTTTTAACATTTGAAAGGAAGAAATATTCAATGATTCTAGAGATGGGAAAACATGCTCAAGAAAATACAGGCTGTTGTTTGGCACATACGAATTTATAACAAATGATGTCGATGAAATGTCGTAGTGTTTGATATTATTTGACGCATGAGTTATATCCACGTTACTTCCATCAAATATCAAATTAGTTCCACGAAGAGATACATTTGTCAACATATTTTTGTGATGAAGCATCTGAAAATAGTCTGCATCTAAAGTAAATGTTTCAAAGTCTCTCGTGTTTATAGCATCGAACTTCAATGACTTTAAAGACGGCAAAATATCCTTCGGCAATAAAGCTTGCACAACTTCTTTATCTGAAAGTGTAGTGCACCCAGACAGATCTAGTTGGACAAGGTCAAGACCATGGAATGCGGATTTTTCAAGAGAAAATTGTGACTTTCCGTGAAGACCGAATTGTCTCAACGAACTTAAATTGACAAGTGTAGAGTTGTGTATATGTATGCCGTTAGCGTCGTCATGTAAGTTTATATCGAGAGATGTTACTTGTTTCCAGCTATCATGATGAAAATCCTCCGGCATAGGATCTTTCCTTAACTGCGAAACAAATATACCAACAACATGGGAAGGTATGAATTGTGGAAACGTTCCAGTGCATCTCATGCTGTCATTGTCAACATCACAACTGTTTGCATCGGCAATACCGACGATCAGCATAATAGTAATTGCATGTGCGAATTTGACTTCGGCCATATTTTTGCGTCTGAAGTTTTTTCTGCAAAAATAAAACATAGAAAGACATGTTTTACAATGCGAATAATCACATTACTAATTACTCATATACGAAATATGTTCTAGTATTTCCGTGGACAAATTAAAATATTGGCAATTATCATATACAACAATAACTTTCATAAAAAGTGTTCTAATGTAGAGGTTTCGTGCCCTTTTTATGCTATATGCAGCAAATTAAGTGAGAGAGAGAAAAAAAAAAGTTCTGCATATGGCGCCTCCAATTACAAGAAAAATATTTTATCAAAATATAGCAACATATTAGCAGGTGATTGACTGTCGGCATGATTTACACAATGAAAAAGCTGTAATTCTAATTGCAGCGTTCAAGCAGGGTTGAAATCAAAAGAGGCCAAGGTCATATGACGAGTAAGGTTTCATACATAAATAAGGTCATGACCTTACAATCGCGTTACATTGATACGTTACTGAGCGCGGAGTGATATAGCGCGGTGAAAATGTCTATTTTAATTATGCAAATCAAAAATGTCTGCTTTAATTTGCTTTACCGTGACGTAAGACTGGCCGCTACAGCCACTCTAAAAAGAATTAACGAGGGACAATCGCTAAAAAATGTGGCATATATTGTCTGATCTGACTGTTTAATTATCAGGGGTAGTGTATTTACTTAAATAAATGCGTATCTGATTTACGTTATTGTACTATTAGATGTGTGGGAATACGAAACGAAATAAGACGGATTAGATACATGTAATCAAACACACTGTGAAAAATATTTTTGCAAAACCGATGCCAACATGTGCTAACCGTATCATTTTAAAAATTGGTAAATTCTAATCATCCACATTCTAAACTGTGTAAATTACGAGTGAGCCCATTGTCACCAGGTAATTCAATGGGCATCATTTTGCCATATTACATAATTATAGACCATTTCAAAACGTTTATTGAATACATTTATCGGTTCATGTTTTGTTAGTGTCGTTGCTTAACATGAGTACATGTATATTTGCCGAAATCTAACAACTTTGGTTGTCATCATATATATACATTTAACATATTTTTTTATTAAAACATACAATGTATATCGTCTCAAAATTAATGGAGAAATAAATTGTAAGTGCATTACATACAATAATACACTGAAACTACAGGTAAAAAGAAGGAATATGCATGTACGAAGCGAAAGATAATTGGCATAAAATTAGATTTGAGGTTTGACACAATTACAGCAATAGTATTAAGTGTATAACTTCTGTAGCAAGAACGTCTTTAGTATACAGAGAAAGTTTGTCAAAAATTGGTTTATCTTTCTTACAAATTTAACAGCTGCAAGATGGACGACAGAAATTAAATTTATTTAAATATTTTCTTATTACATGTATATCAAAATAGGCGGAACATATACATTTATACATTTTAATACATTTTAATGATACTTATTTATTACAAATTAAACAAACAATACATTTCTCCACTCCTAATGTATCCTTGTCGATATCGCCCTAAGCCATTTGTTTTCGCTTGCGGTCCGCTACATCGACTTAATTCCGTTCAGCCAGAGATGCAACTTTGATAAATGATTTATAAATTAATATCAAATGCACAATTAACATTATGTTGTGCACGTAAAATTAAAGTGTGGCGCAAATAGACAGCGGTTTGTTCACGATGTGATGTTATTAAGTATTAATGATATACAGGGCTACACCATTGAAAATCAATGTGTGTAAAGTTAGAATTTATTCAGCCTTTGTAGTTACTAGTCTACAGTATTCAGCCTTTGTAGTTACTGCTACAGTATTCAGTCTATGTATTACTGTATTCAGCTATGTAGTTACTAGTCTACAGTATTCAGCCTTATGTAGTTACTAGTCTACAGTATTCAGCCTTTGTAGTTACTAGTCTACAGTATTCAGTCTATGTATTTACTTGTATTCAGCCTATGTAGTTACTAGTCTACAGTATTCAGTCTATGTATTTACTTGTATTCAGCCTATGTAGTTACTAGTCTACAGTATTCAGTCTATGTATTTACTTGTATTCAGCCTATGTAGTTACTAGTCTAGAGTATTCAGTCTATGTAGTTACTAGTATTCAGCTTATGTAGTTACTAGTCTACAGTATTCAGCTTATGTAGTTACTAGTCTACAGTATTCAGCCTTTGTAGTTACTAGTCTACAGTATTCAGTCTATGTATTTACTTGTATTCAGCCTATGTAGTTACTAGTCTACAGTATTCAGCCTATGTAGTTACTAGTCTACAGTATTCAGCCTTTGTAGTTACTAGTCTACAGTATACAGTCTATGTATTTACTTGTATTCAGCTTATGTAGTTACTAGTCTACAGTATTCAGCTTATGTAGTTACTAGTCTACAATATTCAGCCTTTGTAGTTACTCGTCTACAGTATTCAGCCTTTGTAGTTACTAGTCTACAGTATTCAGCCTTTGTAGTTACTCGTCTACAGTATTCAGCCTTTGTAGTTACTAGTCTACAGTATTCAGCCTTTGTAGTTACTAGTCTACAGTATTCAGCCTTTGTAGTTACTAGTCTACAGAATTCAGCCTTAATAGTTACTAGTCTACAGTATTCAGCCTTTGTAGTTACTAGTCTACAGTATTCAGCCTTTGTAGTAACTAGTCTACAGTATTCAGCCTTTGTAGTTACTAGTCTACAGTATTCAGCCTTTGTAGTTACTAGTCTACAGTATTCAGCCTTTGTAGTTACTAGTCTACAGTATTCAGTCTATGTATTTACTTGTATTCAGCCTATGTAGTTACTAGTCTACAGTATTCAGCTTATGTAGTTACTAGTCTACAGTATTCAGCCTTTGTAGTTACTAGTCTACAGTATTCAGCCTTTGTAGTTACTAGTCTACAGTATTCAACCTATGTAGTTACTTGTATTCAACCTTTGTAGTTACTAGTCTACAGTATTCAGCCTTTGTAGTTACTAGTCTACAGTATTCAACCTATGTAGTTACTTGTATTCAGCCTATGTAGTTACTAGTCTACAGTATTCAGCCTATGTAGTTACTTGTATTCAGCCTATGTAGTTGCTAGTTTACAGTTTTCAACCCATGTAGTAACTAGTCTACAGTATTCAGCTTATGTAGATACTTGTATTCAGCCTATGCAGTTACTAGTCTACAG
Source organism: Solen grandis (assembly GCA_021229015.1). NCBI lineage: Eukaryota > Metazoa > Mollusca > Bivalvia > Adapedonta > Solenidae > Solen > Solen grandis. The sequence continues at coordinate 9,215,098 of CM037777.1, forward strand.
TATTCAGCCTATGTAGTTATTTGTATTCAGCCTATGTAGTTACTTGTATTCAGCCTATGTAGTCTAGTCCACAGTATTCAGCCTATGTAGTTACTAGTCTACAGTATTCAGGCTATGGAATTACTTGTATTCAGCCTTTGTAGTTACTAGTCTACAGTATTCAGGCTATGTAGTTACTAGTCTACAGTATTCAGTCTATGTATTTACTTGTATTCAGCCTTTGTGGTTACTAGTCTACAGTATTCAGCCTATGTAGTTACTAGTCTACAGTATTCAGGCTATGTAGTTACTTGTATTCAGTCTTTGTAGTTACTAGTCTACAGTATTCAGCCTATGTAGTTACTAGTCTACAGTATTCAGCCTATGTAGTTACTTGTCTTCAGCCTAAAACCAGCGTCGGTGAATTTATGGAAAGTCGTTTTTTTCCATAAACTTTTTTAAAAACTACAGTTCTTACGTATATTTTTATTATTGATATTGAAAGAGCATTGCTTCCCGATTCTAAATATGTCTTGTTTCGAAAAACACATTTTTATTACCTGAGATATCGTGCATTTTGTACCTTGAAAATAACACATTTCCGACTGGAAACAGCTGATAAACGATCGGAATCCTTTAAAATCGATCGATTTATACCTGTCGAGATAAGACGAATGGAAACAGCTGAGCTCCTATCGGAAAATAACGATCGTTTTGTTTTAATCGGAAATAGCCGAACGTTCATTTCCAGTCGAATAAAATTAAACATAAGACGGGTTTTATTTGGATATTGTTTGATTTATTTGTAGTTAAAGGGAAAAACTAGTGTTTAAAATCGCACGTTTGTTTACAAAATGCATTAACGGAACATCCGTTGTTTTAGACCAGTATAATATTCTTCAACGAACCATATCCTGAACCAGATACTGAAATTGTTATTGTTGAATCTTTGTAACTGTATAAATAAGCTTAGTTAATCCAAGTTCTACATTTTTTATCTGACGGTAGTCTTCAGTACGTTAATTTCTAGAATGAAATTTAAGTTTTGATACAAAATGCTTAAGATTAAATGTTTATGAGTTTATGAAAAGATGACATTAGGTCTGTTTGTGTGGTTAGTGTATTATATATATGTTATAACAATAATGACATCAGGGTGAGAAATATATGTGTCCAGCCTGACCAGGACGCAAACCGGGGCCATTCGCTTTAAGGGCAAATGCTCTACTGACTGAGCTGGACAGGTCACTTACACTTATCCCTCAATGTTAAGGGTTACTTATAGGCCATTACAATAACAATAATGGTAATATATATATATATATATATATATATATATATATATATATATTATTTAAATGAAAATTGCCATTTAATTTTTGTACTTTTCATATGATGCAAAAGTAGAACATAAATGAGTTATATTTTTAATATGGGACCTCCGGGGCCAAGACACTTTAACACTCACTCAGCCCCTCACTGCATGGGTCCGAATCCCGGCAGGGTCATTCGGATTTTCATGTGAGGAAGCCTTCCAGCTGGCCTGCAGTAGGTTGGTGGTTCTACCCGGATGCCTCAGTGCATTATGGGTCTTCCTCCACCTGTAATTAGCTGGACTTCGCTATATGACTGAAATGCTGTCGCAGCGACGGTAAATTAAAAAAACAATCAATCTATTTATAATGGTTTGTTAAAAATTAATGGTTTCTGTGACTTAATGGTTACAACTGCAGAGATTCAATCACGTAGCTTCTTTCAATTGTTGGCTCGATTCCTCGCAGTGTCACTTTCTTCATCTAAGTGAGCCATCCAGCTCGCCTGTAGTAGGTTGGTGGTTCTGCCTGGCTGCTTATGTGTACGCATCAATGTAATTAGCTGGACATCGATCACTATATAACTGGAATACTCACAGTCGCAGTGACAGTAAACTCCAGTCAACACAGTAATTTATATAACTTTCGATTTGTTTACACATATTCCTCTGACTTTGGTTACCAAAAAAGACTGCAATATAATGAAAATAAAATAAGCACCAGAAAATTCTAAGTGTGCTTACTGTTGGTGCATGACTCAAAACAACGACTCCTGTCGTCCTGGAGTTCCAACAATAAATATAAAACTGACAGGACAGATATTCCTTTTCATGCATACACACTGCACTTCTCCCAAACCCACAACTGACGGAACACACCACAATGCTACTCTACCGACTGAGCTAACTGGACAGATTTTCCTACCTACACAAACGATAAAAATCAAAATGAAATAAAAAATTTAAATTTGTAATCAGGTGAGATAAATGTGTAACCAGTAATTTCCTGTACCCTTGCTTACATGCATGGCCAGTGGTCTATGGATTGAGCAACTGGGCCATGTACACACATCTCTGATAAGGGATACTTATAGGCTGTTACATAATCCCCAACCAATTTACAATAACATGTAATCCCTGAATTCACAGGAAAAAAGAATAAATTATAAGCCAAAGAGCAGTTATATACTGGAAAGTAGGAAATGTAACACCCCCATATTGTAAACAATTTAGAAAATGTGCAAATAGACCATGCCCTGTTTTCCCAAACATTAAAATGGTAGTTTAGTATGATTTTCATACTAAAATACGCCCATTAGTTTCGATATGGATTTGAGTATGATACACAAATAAAGCCAGAGTTTGTACTAAAGTATTTTCGAGAACACGGGGCCAGGACTCTAACTCGAGAGCCCTCACTTACATGGCAAGTTCTCTACTAATGCATCTACATAATCACTTAAACCTTTCAACTTTAAGTCTACAAGTTAAGCTGTTACATTTCATAATGATTGAAGAAAAATTCTTGCAGCTTTAACAATTCACTTGCATTCAGGCACATATAATTATGCATAATGTCATTTTTTTGTTGAAAAATATAACACGTGGAAACTCTAAAAATATCATGGCTGACTTGGACTCTGGTACACTCTCAGTGCCAGAAATTTATTCAATGAGCTTTTGAGCTATCTTCCATCATTTGTTTCAAAGCTATTGTTTGTGACTTATAAAGTTAGCCTTTTTCCATCCATAATAGATTTAAACTTGAACTTAATTCAACCTGATCAAATCGCACATATGCACCCCAACAAAATATTATAAGTATATTCAAGTCAAACACAAACAATAAAGCCATTGGCTGTTATGCATTTTTTTTATTTATTCAACTGATGTATTATAAAGGTAGCTAATATCCTAACTTAACTAGGCATACATCATAATTATAATTATAATACATACATCATAATTATAATACATACACCATAATTATAATTATAATACATACATCATAATTACAATTATAATACATACATCATAATTATAATTATAATATTCTGTTTCTTATTAAGCGTAACCAACCTTCATGTGTATTCCATGTATAGAAGCATTTTGATAAAACATAATTATTATCGAGATCCATTATTCATACCTATGATTAGTTTTAGTTGTTCCATTTTGAAAATATTTAATATCTCTGGTATAACTGAGGTGCACCTGAACAAACTGCATGTACATCCTGCATTTTGGTAATTCTTCATTTTTTCTTAAAAATCCTTCTCAAAAATCCAAACCCTTATTTTAGATATTGAAAACATTTTTAAAGTTAGGGAAATCATCCTGGTAAAATTTAGATCCAGAATAATTGAAAATGATCTTGAATTAAACTGCACGCGCATAATCATATATTACAGTTGAATCGTTTTAGCAGCCACCTGTATTAAGAGGTCAACCTATATACATTGGCCAGTTTTAATAGTACCGAACTAGTATTTTGTTTTGTTTTACCTTCATTTAAGCGGCCACCTCTGTTAAGTAGTCTCTTTCTCTTATTCTCTTGAATGACCGCTTAAGACAGGTTTGACTGTATGTTAAGACATATAATTTATTGAAATGTTTACATAATCAGATGAATTGAAACCAGTTCCTTTGGCTGAGTGGTTGGAGCTGTTCAATCTCATCCACGGTTATAAAAATTATTAACTTATCAATTAAAAATAATGTTCTTTGGTTTTGTTTAAAACTGGTAGACCCACTATTAGAGTAATATAATGATTAATAACTGAGGTCTTATTATACCACATGCCTTGTGTGATATTACAGTGATACAGAACTATATACCTGCCTAATGTAAACAAAGACCGAAGATTATCAACATAATGTCAGTGTAAATCCAAGTAAACAAATAGACAAACAATTAGATCACAGGTGACATTGAAATGACTATGGATGGACAATTTTGTGCATTGTACATATTTTGAATCTAACTAGTAATGGCATATTGACAGGGGGACAGAGAACTCCATAAGTAAATGCTTCAACAGTCAACAGGTGTATTGAGGTTTTGGATTCTTACTCTATTTCTCGGATTATGACCACAGTCCTAAGAAGGGGGAGATAATTCTGAGATTGTTCATCATCTATTTTAATAAGATCATTGTTAAATTGTGTGTTTCATTATCAAAGCAAGAAAGAACTGAAAGCTGAGCAGCTTCTTATTTTTCATTCTGAAATGATTGCTTAATCAGGATAATTTCTCCACCATTTTCTTTATTGTATGTGTTTTTACAGCAACAGTTGGAGATATGGCTTTGAGGAAGAAAGAGGGACACTATATCTTAGGCAACTATGGCTGCTATCCCTTTGTTTAATGACACCTATGTCATATTGATTATAATTATATGTCCCGTAGAAGTCCCAGACTCCAGTTATTGAGAGGCTCTGGTCATGATAAAGGTACCAAAACTCACAACAGTGGAGGGAAGGTGTAGCTGTAGCTCAGTTGGTTCTGAGCATTTACCTTTTAAGTAAGAGGTCTAAGGTCTTGTTGTTGAGACACAAACTCAAACACATGTAGCAAACTTATTGCTCCAAATCAGACTGCACATTTTTCTGACCCTGTAACATGCGAAATATTTTTTAAAAACCTTCAAGTCCTAACATTGATTAATCAGAACTGTTTCAGCGAAATGATCAAAGACATTGCAAATCTGTGAACCCATTACAACTTTTTACAGTAACATTTTTCTTATTTTAAGCACAATGTGCATATACTTTAAGAACTGAAACAAAAGAATAGAAATAAAACTCCATAAATATACCAAGCCATTTCAGCCTTTAATTATTCTATGATCCAATGATGATGATAATTCCCCTGCCTCTGTAATTTATGCTCAAATATTTCACTACATTGGGTTATTGAAGCCGTTAAAGCTTTACTTTTTCAAATGCTGTTGACGCGTTATGCATGCTCTAAACCTTGTTACCGATACTACTATCATATATGCGTTTTCGTGGGGCATATCGGAATACCTTGCAGTAAGAAAGGAGCGTCTGACGTAGCTAATACGATATCCTCGTACGTCAGGGTACGATATCCTTTTTTGTAAGTTAAGTTAACGAACTATTTGCGTTGCATTTGCTTCGTATATAGGTCATTTGACACATTTATTATTTTTAAGCAGGTTGCTTGAAACCTACACAATTATACATCGAAATATATCTAATAACACTGAAATTTCCTATCTGTTAAGAACGCGGGAATATAGCTCTCATTTTAAGCTCGACTATTCGAAGAATATGAGAGCTATTGTAGTCGCTCTTGCGTCGGCGTTGACGTTGCAGCTTTTGGTTAAAGTTTTGCATTCAAGTTACTATCAACCGTATATCTCAATAAACATTTATCTTATTGACTTGAAAGTTTATAAATATGTTCAGGGGCATCAGACAACCAAGGCAGATAACTCTTGACTGAATTTAATTTAAATTATGGCCCCCTTTTTACTTAGAAATTTTGGTTAAAGTTTTGCATGCAATATAAAATTTGGTTAACGTTTTGCATGCAAGCTACCATCCAACTTGTATCTAATAACCATTCATGGTATTGACTTGAAAGTTTATGAATATGTTTAGGGGCATCAGGCAACCAAGGTAGATAACTCTGGAAGGAATATATTACAAATTATGGCCCTTTTTAACTTAGAAATTTTGTTTAAGTTTTGCATGCAAAATACTCTCATGCTTATATCTCAGTATCCAGGCATGCGATTGATTTGAAACATATTTAATACGTTTAGGGGTATCATACTTTCAAGGTAGATAACTCTTGATGGAATATATTACAAATTATGGTCCCTTTTTTAACTTGGAAATTTCGGTTAAAGTTTTGCATGCAAGGTGCCTTCATGCTTATATCTCAGTATCCAGGCATACGATTGATTTGAAACATCTTTAATACGTTTAGGGGTATCATACTTTCAAGGAAGATAACTTTTGATGAAATATATTAGAAGTTATGGCCCCTTTTAAACTTAGAAATTTTGGTTAAAGTTTTGCATTCAAGCTACTATTTAGCTTATATCTCAGAAATTGTTCATGGTATTGACTAGAAAGTTAAAGGGTGTATTCAGGGGCATCACAAAACCAAGGAAGATAACTCTAGGACTGAATTTTATACAAATTATGGCCCTTTTCTAACTTGGATACTTGGTTAAAGTTTTGCTTGCACAGTGTTATGATGCTTATGTCTCAGTAACTAGGTATGAGATTGATTTTAGACTTCATAAAAAATATTAAGGGGTATCAAGGTTTATCATTTTTGACTATTATTATATACCGGGTATGTGAAGGGCAAGAATTAAAATAGATTTCATTTGATTTACAAACAAGCATTTTGAATAGTCGAGCGTGCTGTCCTCTGACAGCTCTTGTTATTTTTCGTCCTATCACTTTGTGATGTTAAATTTGTTGTCAGTATAAATACGATTGCATTATGGAAGTTGAAACTTATTTAAAATGTGTTTTAATAAATGATTGAAATGACATATTTAATAGTCTGTAACGAAAAGTAAATGCACAGGCGAGTAAATCGCAATTCATCCGGAAAACCCAAACCATCGTTGGTTGATATTTTATAAATTGCAATTACATTCGCGTCATAGGATACCAACTTCCTCAATAGCTCATTTGGTAAGGTGCGCCGAAAAATACCATATATAAATAACAAAAATGAAAGTAATTCACAGGTTTATTTTTCCTTTTAATAAAAGATTTTACACGGACATAACTATTCTTGTGTGCTTGCTTGGCATCGACTGAAAATTTGATCCTCGTGTACTATGATACCCAAAATATTTGCGACATAAGGTAAAGTCCCTGTAATAATTCCGCTACATTTAGGACCTCATGGCCTTTCACGGAAATAACCAAGGTTTCGAAATGCTTCATTAGGGGACCGGACCTTGGTTATCTTGGTAAAGGTTAAGTGGTCCAAAGTGTAGCGGAACCATTACAGGCATCTTGCCTTAGTCCTGTTCTTTACGTCCATGGACCACTTCACCGCGAAGACGCATGAACTCTTGTTTTACACGCCTTTAAATCAATATTAGGTTCAACGTCTCCCAAGAAACTCGGAACAAATAAGTAAGTTTACAAGCGGAGTAATGAGTAAAATTAATATTTCCTAGAACTCCGGTGCCTCAGTTTTTAATAAAATTGTGACTAGTCCATCTGTATTTTGTAAACCAGTCAATGTTACCGATATTATTTACTTAATTTACATGACATTTGATAAAATTACAAAAAGATGCTTACCAAATCTTGTATATCCTTGAATAGAAAATATAACACATGTCCCTCTCAGTAATAATTTAACAAACACACTACACCTCACGCATGGCTGATCGTCGCATGATTTAATGTCTATATATAGACCTATATTGAATGGGCCGCTGACTCCGCAAGGTGCGCGAATATCTACCAAATTTTGAAGCGCCACCACCGGGAGTCTTAGAAAACTTCCGGAATCGGTTTCGCTTGTAAAACAGAAACGCATAGAACCGAAATTTGTACACAAAGAGTTGCGAAATTGGAAGATATTAAAGAGAGTTTGATGGTACATATTGATTATGTGTTTTTATTGCCTGTTTATGTAGTGTTTCCCTATATTGACAGTAAATGGGATGAAACATGGACGAACCCGAAAGACGATACGAAATTTTTTACGATGCTATCTATTTGGTTGATATAGATCGATATAGGACGCATTGTTTGCATATCATTGTCTTATGATTATAAGTACAGAATACGCCTGTCAGTAGACATAACCTAATACCATGCACATTATCTTCACGAGGGTATGATGCAGTATTAGACGATAAATAGATAAATATAAAATAGAAATAAGGTGGGGGGATACAAGAATTTACATATACATGCGTAATACGCACGCAAAATAGGAAAAAAAATAACCATATTATTTTTTTCATATTTTAACGCAGATATAATGATATTGTGTTTTCTATGCACCGAGATGTTTTTTTCTGTCTGTTCAAAGAATAAGATCGTGATGGTGATGGTGTTCAACTTCCTGAGAATGTCGTTCCTGTTGACGAACATCTTGTGATGCAACGCATGTAGAGAATGATAGAAAATAACATTCTCCCAGAAAGGATAAAAAACGCCAGGTGGCAGATAGTAAGATAACATTTATCAATTGTTTATATTGATTTGACAGCTGTTTTTTTGAAATTGCTGACTTCAAACATGTTATTTAAACTCATTCTTTTATGAGTTTGGTTTCCTTTTCTTTTATTTGTAATGAATGTATCAAAGCTTGGGGAGAAACAAATGGTCCATTTACTTAGTGAATGGATTATAATCAAGTTACTTATATGTACTAACAACTTTGTTTTGACAAATCACTATAAATGCCACGGGTTCCTGAAATGTATTATGTTTGTTCATTGGGTTTAACATTCCAGCGACAGTATTTCAGTTGCTCTATCTATTTGAGACAGATATGGTGCTACCACACTGCAGTATGATGCCGTAGACATGTGGTATGATACCACACCCGGTCACATTATCTTGACAATGGGCCATCCAGTCCTTAGTCTACTCTCTATATGCTGGGCGCGAAGCAAGGGAGCTACAGCAGTGCCATTTTTTAAGACTTTGGTATGTCACGGCCGGGGACCAAGTCTACAACCTCCAGCTCCCGAGACAGAAGCTCTAACCACTTCGCCTCATAGACACATATTGTACAGATGAACTTTTTTTGCAAAAAAAAGAAAGTTGGCATGTTAATTCTGCAGTCAAACTAGTATTAATTTGGGTATTTGCTGGTTTGGATATGTGAGGTAGAGATGTACTACCTGCCAAAGTCCTATGTAATAGTTTACTAACTGTCTATCTGTTTTTTTTTTTGTTGTTTTTTTTTTCAGTGGGACAGCTGACAAACGGACTCTGCTGTTTGAACAGAATAGTTTCCTCATGTGTGTTCTCCGCAGCTTGTGCATGCTCCCGGAAAGAGTTTGAAAAGTTAGAAAGATGAGTCCATCTGAGTTATTTCCAACTGCCAAAGCATTTTGTGATTCAGTTTGTTGCAATTCACCAATTACTGATTTTTTCTACAGTTGCACACATAACTGATGAGGATTTACAATTCCAGGAAAAAATCTTGATGTATTTTATTCCTTAAACTAATAAGCGCTAGAATAACAGAGCATGCTTTTAAGGACGTTTCAGCGGGTTACGGCTGATTTTGATTTTGGTATTTTTTTTTAATTTCTCATTTTTTTTTAAGTTGAATGAAAGAAGAAAGACCAAATTTTAAGATCATGTGTTAAGATAATCATCAAAAGTATCTTTGCCAAATTTTGAAGGTACAAAAAGTCACAATTTAGTGTTTTTATGCAAATTTGGCTAAAATTTCAATAAAAATGCAGTTTTAGTTAAAAAAAACCAATCCGGTGAGGTATGTATTTTACATTTTCATAACGCATTTATATCAGAAAACTGACTCTGAAAAAAATAAAGAAAATCTGTCCGTTGAATTCTTTTTATTTAGAAAAATACATATAAAAATTCACAGTTTTGAGATAGTTTTTGTATACATTTTGGTCTGGGCACAAATGAGATTTTATGCTCGTTTTGTATTTTCAATGCATATTTGACAGTATTTTATCTGTAACTTATAGAATACATTATAAGTTACGAATGGTTATAAAAATATTTTAAAAATATTATTTAAATATGCTGTAACAGCGTTTAGAAACGAAATCTTTCCTTTTTTAATGTCATGTTTTTTTTTCAACAAATTTTATCAAATAGTGAGTTCGAATCTCGGTAGGGACTTCGGATTTTTCATGTGAGGAAGCCTTCCAGCTGGCTTGCGGTAGGTCGGTGGTTCTATCCGGGTACCTCTGTGTACTCGGGGTCTTCCTCCACCTGTAATTAGCTGGACGTCGCTATATGATTGAAAAACTATCGCAGCGACGGTAAACCCCAATACTACAACAACAACAAAATAGTGATGCTCTATCATAAGCTTGATCTCTAAAACAACCATGGTGAGCCTCTATTTTCAATTCATATATCTTTTAGTTAAAGTCTAAAGTACTTACATGCAATTTTTTAGAAAAAATTGTCCGTTAGAAAAAAAAACGTTCAAACGCCTTTAAGTTTGTTTGATGAGTTAACATTCCGCCAACAGTTTTTAGACGGCGATAGCCGTCTTATGCTGAAAATCGAAATCAGGCCTTGCTAATTTGCATATTTTCCACAACATTTTTAACTGTACCTCTCCGCGCTTAGTGCAGTTCCATGCAATGCGATTCTGCACTAACGAATACGAGTGGAATATGTTACACAGGCGTTTAAATCATAGCCGTAACCGCTTTTAGTGTGTTACTGTTTGTTAACATGTTTTCTTTTGCCATTACTTTGCACTGGAAGCATCAATTTTAAGCGTGAAAAAAATATACGTGACATTTCTTAACCAGAACAGCAACCCATCTTACGTACATGAAGATCTACTCCTGTAAAAAGAAAAAGTAGTGCTCCGTATGTATGTAATTGACCTAAAGTAGTCCACACAATATTTTGCATGATGGCGAGTTAGGTTCCTCCCAGGGCATTTCTTAACTTTGAAATAGATAGGCAAACATTCTAGTATCTTAAATAATCAAATACCTGGTCAATTTCTACACATACAAAACAACAGATAGAATTCGTTAGTACTAGAGAAAGAGAATGACCTACTAAGGTATGCAGCTCTTTATGAATGAAAGGTTCATGACCTTTACTCCGGATAATTATGTTACAAAAAGAACCTCTGTAGCAACAGCGGGTGGAGTTTTTGTCATCATGTGACTGCTTCAATAACTTCAGAAACGCTGTGTTAAGAATGTTAATCCCGTCGCCGTCTCTCAGCGCATTGTACGCTTTGATTCATTTACATGGGGATAGTGTTCACTTGAAGCCGATTAAATGCTTCTATCATCATTATACTCGTAGCATATCACACTGAGAACATATGAGATGATACCACACCTGACCACTTTTTCCTGACACCATGAAACCACCGTTACAAGCTAAGTGTAAGCAATGGAGCTATACAACTACCATTTACTGACCCAAGGCTTTTATGCATGTAAATGACATGCTCCACCTGCAGCACTGTCAGTGCCCCATAGGCAATACTACTCAGTTTTTCTAGGAAGATTAACAAGTGTATTAGCAGTTGATATATTGTTTATTTTTCTAAACATTGTTTTGTCTATACAATATCCAGAATATTTATTTAGAAATACTATGAGCATACATGTATGCAAAATGTATATAGTCATGATATATTTCAGTATCAACATAAGTTCTACTTGCTCATGTTTCATATGAAAAGGATTGAAAATCATGATCAATTTCAGTATGAGTTAGCATCTGTTCTTTTATATTCAGAACGATTCAACCATAATTTTGTTTTCAGAAATTCCATATGTTTAAATACATATCCAATTTATAAAGATATTGGAATGGTATCCAACTGTCAATGTTGTTTTGGAATGATGTTCTCTCATCATACTTGATATAACTTGATGTAGACTATAATGAAAACCATAAAATGATTGATTTTTGATTAAATTGATTTTTTACCTTCTCTGCGACATTATTTTAGTCATATATCGACATCCAGCTAATTACAGGTGGAGGAAGACCCAGAATGTACTAAGGCATCCGGGTAGAACCACCGACCTACCACAAGCCAGCTGGAAGGCTAATGACCTTTCCGGGACTCGAACCCACACGACGAGAGACTGAGTGAGTGTTAAAAGTCAGCGACTTTACCCTGTCAGCCACGGAGGCTACCAAAATTATAAAATGCATATAACACTTGATGTGTGGAGACTAAATTCACATGACATGTAGATTAGTATTTGGACTGCACATATGCACCACTAAATGATCAAGTGATAACCAGGGGTGGCACAATTTTAACCAGTTTGTATTCATTTCTTAGTCCATGAAAGTGTAACTTAAGGGGATAGACTTTGATATAATCCCTAATAGGACCTACATGAAATAATTACACAGGTTGAGCTTGTGATTCTACTTCCAAACATGTTTTGTTTAAAAAAATGCACAATACACACCCTAGGATTTTGCCACCCCTATGTAAAAGAATTTTTAATTTGAAATTTTGGTTATTTATGCTTAACTTTGAAATATCCTTATTATTCTGATGATTTTAATGTTGAAATAAAGACCATTATTTTGCAGCATATTGCCTTGTGATATGTAAACACATTCCATATAAAATTTGGACATGAAAGTAAATACTCAAGTGGAATACAACATATATCAGATGTAATTTTGATACTGTTCTGTACTAAGAAAAAAAAACAACACTTAATACCGTTTTTTTTTCACTAAAAAATCTGTCAGTATTTGGCAACTTCTAAAGTTAAAATATGTCATGGTTACAAAGTCACACATTGTTGCATACAGCACGAAGATAGATACAAAGTCCAGTGAATCGCTTAAGGATTTTAAAAACATGGAAGGCAGAAAACCCCTTTTTAAATCCCGCAACTTTTGCAAAATGTTTTTAATTATGTTTACATCCCAACAACACATTATAGTTATATAAATAGCAAATTACATTCTTAAACAGAGAAAATTTTCATACTTTAAAATGCTACATCATTCTGTCAAGTTGCGTTTGATTGGAAACTCTAGCTGTTGACAAATATTATTTATGCACGGGTCAAACAAGAAAACAGAGCTTCACAACTGGTGGGTTTACTTGCTGTTCTTTCCTTAAAGTGAAGGGCACCATTTTTGAGTGGTAACAGGCCAAACTGTGAATTCAAAGGTTGTTGGTCAGAACCATGTTGGGGGCAAGGTTTCTTCTTGACCTTCCCAGGCACTAAGTACTGGTCCAACCCAGGAATTATAAAAGTTTTGAGAACTTGTTTCTTCATCGACGTAAAATAAATAACATATGGTCAGAACCATGTTGGGGGCAAGGTTTCTTCTTGACCTTCCCAGGCACTAAGTACTGGTCCAACCCAGGAATTATAAAAGTTTTGAGAACTTGTTTCTTCATCGACGTAAAATAAGTAACATATGGTCAGAACCATGTTGGGGGCAAGGATTCTTCTTGACCTTCCCAGGCACTAAGTACTGGTCCAACCCAGGAATTATAAAAGTTTTGAGAACTTGTTTCTTCATCGACGTAAAATAAGTAATATTATCTTTGTACTGCTTCATACAGAGATATCTTAAATAGCCATTTGACACTCTACAGGGGTAAATAGAATACCAGTCAGTGATATCAGATGTTTTAAGGTCATGTTAAACAAGCGGTCCTATTTAATGATATTGTTTTCGCTTCAATGGGCTACATGTCACCGTTAGTTCTCCTCTGTCTGCCTGCCTATCCACTGTGTTTCCCTTGGGGTTGAATTAGAAGGCAAGCAGAAAAACAAGTTAATTTTCTTAGTTACTGTAATATAAAATGAATATGAATGTTTTATTGTTTCGGATAATTATAGGGAAATATCAGATAATTTTAGACCGAATAACTATTTCAGGATCTTGGGAATCCCCACATGATAAGATCTATGTTGAACTCAGTTACGGGGGCCGCCGTGGCCGAGCGGTTACAGTCGTGGAATACAAATCTCTCAGCCCTCACCGCTGTGGGTTCGAATCCCGGTAGGGACTTCGGATTTTTCATGTGAGGAAGCTTTCCAGCTGGCTTGCGATAGGTCGGTGGTTCTACACGGGTACCTCTGTGTACTCGGGGTCTTCCTCCAGCTGTAATTAGCTGGACGTCGCTATATGATTGAAATACTATCGCAGCGACGGTAAACCCCAATACAACAACAACAACTCAGTTACAATGTTAAAAGTGTCACAGAAGGGCATTAAAGAACAATTGTTTGAGTGTAATATCATTATTGATTCATTTCTTGAGCAGGAAAACGATTTTGCTTTTCACTCGATTAATAAACAAGAGGCCCATGATGGCCCTAAATCGCTCACCTGAGATAAATAGGTTGACCCAAGGAACATCTGTACCAAGTTATTTTAAAATCTGGCCAGTAGCTTTGAAGAAGATGATTTTTAAAGTTTTCATATTTTTTTTTCTTTTTGTTGCCATGGCAACAAGAGTTCTATATGAATCAAGTTTATTTTAGCAACTTTTGTGAAGGTTGTCCCAAGGACCATTCCTGCCAAATTTAATCAAATTCTTTCCAGTGGTTTCAGAGGAAATGTTGATTAAAGTTTTCCCTATATACATATAAGGCAAATAAGCCCCGCCCCTGGCGGCCATGTTTTTTACGGATCGGAAAAATTTTAGCAACTTTGGTAGAGGTTGACCCAAGGAACACCTGTACCAATTTAATTTAAAATCTGGCCAGTAGTTTTGAAGAAGATGATTTTTAAAGTTTTCATTTTTTTTCTTTCTATTGCCATGGCAACCAGAGTTCTTCATGGATCAAGTTTATTTTAACAACTTCTGTGGAGGTTGACCCAAGGATCATCCCTGCCAAGTTTAATCAAATTCTGTCCAGTGGTTTCAGAGGAGATGTTGTTTAAAGTTTTTCCTATATACAAATAAGGCAAATAAGCCCCGCCCCTGGCGGCCATATTTTTTTATGGATCGGAATAATTTTAGCAACTTTGGTAGAGGTTGACCCAAAGAACATCTGTACCAATTTATTTTAAAATCTGGCCAGTAGTTTTGAAGAAGATGATTTTTAAAGTTTTCATTTTTTTTTCTTTTTGTTGCCATGGCAACCAGAGTTCTACATGGATCAAGTTTATTTTAGTAAATTTTGTGAAGGTTTACCCAAGGATCATCCCTGCCAAGTTTAATCAAATTCTGTCCAGTGGTTTCAGAGAAGATGTTGTTTAAAGGTTTCTCTATATACATATAAGGCAAATAAGCCCTGCCCCTGGCGGCCATGTTTTTTTACGGATCGGAATAATTTTAGCAACTTTGGTAGAGGTTGACCCAAGGAACATCTGTACCAATTTATTTTAAAATCTGGCCAGTAGTTTTGAAGAAGATGATTTTTAAAGTTTTCATTTTTTTCTTCTTTTTGTTGCCATGGCAACCAGAGTTCTACATGGATCAAGTTTATTTTAGCAACTTTTGTGAAGGTTGACCCAAAAATCATCCCTGCCAAGTTTAATCAAATTCTGTCCAGTGGTTTCAGAGGAGATGTTGTTTAAAGGTTTCTCTATATACATATAAGGCAAATAAGCCCCACCCCTGGCGGCCATGTTTTTTTACGGATCGGAATAATTTTAGCAACTTTGGTAGAGGTTGACCCAAGGAACATCTGTACCAATTTATTTTGAAATCTGGCCAGTAGTTTTGAAGGAGATGATTTTTAAAGTTTTCAAATTATTTTTCTTTTTGTTGCCATGGCAACCAGAGTTCTTCATGGATCAACTTTATTTTAGCAACTTTTGTAGAGCCTCACCCAAGGAACATTCCTGCCAAGTTTCATTAAATTCTATCCAGTGTTTTCAGAGAAGATGTCGTTTAAAGCAAATTGTTGACGACGGACGACGCACGACGCACGACGCACGACGACGGACGCCGGACGAAAGGCGATCACAAAAGCTCACCTTGAGCACTTTGTGCTCAGGTGAGCTAAAAATGATATTCCACTGAAAATAACAATTATCCTCCATTTATTATTTTTGCTTTTCATGATAAAGAGTAAGAAACCAACTTTGAAATAAAATGATCCAAGCACAGATGAACACCATATCAGTTGGAAGACTGTCCCAAACTGAAGTTTTCACCTGAGTCGTAAGTGTAATAATAAATGAAGACAATAGACAAACTTCATCCTGATAATAAAGCAACAGTGGAAGTCAGTATTACCTGTGGCAAGAACATTTTCATCTTTGGTAAAACCGGCTTGCTGTTGAACTTCCTCATTCCATCTGTTTAAGTACATGTATGAGAGAATTTCTTCTTGCTTGAACTGTAGAGAATTCATGAGATTTTCTACACCATTGAAAACTGGATAACTTGAAGTCAATTACAATACATAAATAGTCATAAATGTGAATTAATTTCTAGATCAAAGAATAAGTTAAAGGGTTGTCACAATGATTAATTCATTGGTGCATATTTTGTGGTTTTGGCGAATAATGACTTTCTTGTATCATGCAATTAGAGTTTACAATGCACATAATGTTCAATGGTACTGCAACACCATTGGTCATACCTGAAATCTGGGACCCTGTATTAAAGTGTATGTGGCAAGGTCTGGTTTCCTCTTATTTGTGAATTCATTCGCGGAACTGGTATTTAAACAATCAAAAGAAATGATCCAACAGTGATATCAACTTGGCTGCCTCCGACATCCTGGGACCATAACACGCACTCATCACTTGAGCAAGGCTTGACTCAATACCTGCAAATATACACTTTTACATGTATATACAACATGTAAATCTATTATACTTTGTTTTGCTTATATGTCTGACTTAGAAAACATGGTCATATACCTATATACTTATATTGCTGGTATCACTAAATAATAATCACATAATTGTCTTTATTTCACTGTTTTAAAAATGTATTTCTTTCATTAACAGAAGTATGAGAAGTATCCTCGACTACACAGTTCTGACGCACCTTAGAAAAAAATGTGGTATTTTTTAATTTAACATAACAAAAAATATAATTTTCCATTGTGTGGTAAACTGACTCATTTATTTATGGTCATGCATTGTTTTGAAGTGGCTGACATCGTTTTTTCAATGAGAAAATCACAATTGTGCATGTCTATATAATTCAGCGAGGCTGACTTGAGAGTACAATGCACGGCGCATCTGACTGGTTTTATATTTAATCATTGAAGCATGTAAATAAAAATTAAATTTTCGAGTCAGAAATAATGTACGAGGGAATGTTGGTTGCATAGCCTTTTTATATTTCATTAATCACTGAAAATATGCCAGATGAGAAAAAAGTACTTATTGAAAGGTAGGTTTTGCAGGTGTGTTGTATATAGTCCTGCATCAATAACTCGCAACAATTTGCCTTTCTAACGCTCAAAGGGATGTTGACAAACAAAACTTGAAATAATGATGTCAAACGGAATCCTTTTACTACGCCGTGCAATTGACTGACTTTTCCAATAATTTTACATCGATAAAACTGCGGTCGCTTTCCCTCTGACTGTAGAAAACAAAATGGCATTGTGTATGCTAATCACGTAGCTCCGCCCCTTGGCTTCACCTGGTTATTGATTTTTGCTCAGTTCTCAGTTAACTTTGTCGATCGAAAAGGACTTATCATTATCCCTATAAAGGGTTTCAGCGGTGCGTTTTGGAAAGGTTTTGAAATGACAATCAAGGATTTTATATAAATCCTACATGAAGAAGCACGGCAATTAAAATTGCTAGATGTACTTAAAAGCCACACGTTTGTAGACCATAATGACAAGAACAAATATCCGTTTGATAGTAACTACGCCACACTGCTTTACTTCAAGACACAAAATCACTCTTGCTAAAACACACCGAGTTTAAGTGCCACCTATTTCGTTTGAAATTACATAGTTGTTTATTTAAACTCATTCATTATTTCCTCGCAAAGCGTGATGAAACAGATTACACAATGTGACATGTACCTGCAGTCAATTCATAGTAAGACTGCGGATTTGATTCCTCTCGCTAAGGAGGCGTGGTTTATATTCGTCAACCGAAGCGATGTTCTATATGACAGGCGATAAGGTTGAATGGAATATCGGTTTTTTGTTGAAGTGTAAAGTGGAGAAAAGTCAAAGTCAATCGCACGGCGTAACAAAAAAAAGAGGTCAAAACAAAAAAGGCGCCAGAATAGTGATGCGTCGGAATAGGGTACCGTACAATATATCAAGTTGTTTACCATTAATCATTACATTATTTCTACTTAGTGGTGAAATCGAAAGTAGAAAGTTGATCATTTCCAATGCAAGATATACGCCCACAGAAAATTTTTTTTATAATGTCTTCATGTATTCGAATTTCGTAGATAAATGATAAATTTATCATTAATTAATTAACATTAATTAATATTCGGGAAGACAAATTAAACATACCGTGAAACAACAGACAATATATATTGAAATACTGTCGGTGGAGCGTTGAACTTGGCAGGCGGACAAGCAAACAATTATCTGATTATTAAGTTATTCTTCATCTGGCTGTCTTTAAAACAGATACCATAATTTCTTATCCATTTCAAAAGATTAGTTTTCATTTACTTTTTGTCTTAAATATAGCCTATTCAAAACCTTAAAGAATGTACTTTTGGTATTACATTCGTCATAAATATAAGTACTCTTTTTATGTAAACAATACCTCAGTTGATCTGGGCTGACTATTTTGTATCTCAGTCGATTAGTTTTTGTTTCTGTTTTATTTTCTTGTTAAATCACAGCATAGCCCTATTAATTATAGGTAAATCCCAATTTTGTTTGTTTTGTTTTCGAGATGATGATTTCTCAGATGTTTTTATGTTCTTTCTACTATCTTTTTACTCTTCTGTCTCTCTCTTCACACATCATTGGTACGTGACAATTTATAAAACAATACAATGCGTTTCTTTTATATTGGTGGACCTTTTATTCTTTTTCCTACTATAACGGATATCATAAATAAAAGATATGATAAACTGTCCGCCAGTACGATTGCGTTAAAAATTCGAGGCTTGTGGTGTCTGTCCCTAATTATTATTCTAGCTCTGCCATTAATAGTGTGTCAAGTGCATTTATTCTCACTGTATAGAAATGACATTGCTAGGACCATTCAAATTTCCAGTGTAAAACGTGTTCTCGCTTGGAAATCTTTTTATGCAAATCGAACTTGGTTCAATCTTCTTGTCTTGATTTCTTTTGTTGTCAATTTCGAAACATGGTTAGTATATCTGATCCTTATATCAGGCGATGTCCATCCTAATCCAGGACCTTACTCGCTAAACTGCCACAAAATTATAGACCTATATCTCTCTTAAATACACTGGAGAAAGTATTTGAACGGGCAGTTTATAAGCATATTTTGAACTATTTCCGAGATACCAATTTCTTTACCCCTTTTCGGTCTGGTTTTCTTCCTGTCGATTCTACAGTTAACCAATTAACGTTTCTTTATAATACTTTTTGTATGGCTCTTGATGAAGGACTAGAAGTTAGGACAGTTTTCTTTGATATTAGTAAAGCCTTCGATAAGGTATGTCATGTTGGTCTTCTCCGTAAACTACAGGCAACTGGTATTAATGGTAATCTCCTTATTTGGTTTCAAGATTATTTAAAACAAGAGGCCCATGATGGCCCTAAATCGCTCACCTGAGATAAATAGGTTGACCCAAGGAACATCTGTACCAATTTATTTTAAAATCTGGCCAGAAGTTTTGAAGAAGATGATTTTTAAAGTTTTCATATTTTTTTTCTTTTTGTTGCCATGGCAACCAGAGTTCTATATGGATCAAGTTTATTTTAGGAACGTTTGTGAATGTTGACCCAAGGATCATTCCTGCCAAGTTTAATCAAATTCTGACCTGTGGTTTCAGAGGAGATGTTGTTTAAAGGTTTCTCTATATACATATAAGGCAAATAAGCCCCGCCCCTGGCAGCCATGTTTTTTTATGGATCGGAAATTTTTTAGCAACTTTGGTAGAGGTTGACCCCAGGAACATCTGTACAAATTTATTTTAAAATCTGGCCAGTAGTTTTGAAGAAGATGATTTTTAAAGTTTTTATATTTTTTTTCTTTTTGTTGCCATGGCAACCAGAGTTCTACATGGATCAAGTTTATTTTAGCAACTTTTGTGAAGGTTGACCCAAGGATCATCCCTGCCCAGTTTAATCCAATTCTGTCCAGTGGTTTCAAAGGAGATGTTGTTTAAAGGTTTCTCTATATACATATAAGGCAAATAAGCCCTGCCCCTGGCGGCCATGTTTTTTTTACGGATCGGAATAATTTTAGCAACTTTGGTAGAGGTTGACCCAAGGAACATCTGTACCAATTTATTTTAAAATCTGGCCAGTAGTTTTGAAGAAGATGATTTTTAAAGTTTTCATTTTTTTTTCTTTTTGTTGCCATGGCAACCAGAGTTCTACATGGATCAAGTTTATTTTAGCATCTTTTGTGAAGGTTGACCCAAGGATCATCCCTGCCAAGTTTAATCCAATTCTGTCCAGTGGTTTCAGAGGAGATGTTGTTTAAAGGTTTCTCTATATACATATAAGGAAAATAAGCCCCACCCCTGGCGGCCATGTTTTTTTACGGATCGGAATAATTTTAGCAACTTTGGTAGAGGTTGACCCAAGGAACATCTGTACCAAATTATTTTGAATTCTGGCCAGTAGTTTTGAAGGAGATGATTTTAAAAGTTTTTTTCTTTTATTTTTTCTTTTCGTTGCCATGGCAACCAGGGTTCTACATGGATCAAGTTTATTTTAGCATCTTTTGTGAAGGTTGACCCAAAGATCATCCCTGCCAAGTTTAATCCAATTCTGTCCAGTGGTTTCAGAGGAGATGTTGTTTAAAGGTTTCTCTATATACATATAAGGAAAATAAGCCCCACCCCTGGCGGCCATGTTTTTTTACGGATCGGAATAATTTTAGCAACTTTGGTAGAGGTTGACCCAAGGAACATCTGTACCAAATTATTTTGAATTCTGGCCAGTAGTTTTGAAGGAGATGATTATTAAAGTTTTTTTCTTTTATTTTTTCTTTTCGTTGCCATGGCAACCAGAGTTCTACATGGATCAAGTTTATTTTAGCATCTTTTGTGAAGGTTGACCCAAAGATCATCCCTGCCAAGTTTAATCAAATTCTGTCCAGTGGTTTCAGAGGAGATGTTGTTTAAAGGTTTCTCTATATACATATAAGGCAAATAAGCCCCGCCCCTGGCGGCCATGTTTTTTTACGGATCGGAATAATTTTAGCAACTTTGGTAGAGGTTGACCCAAGGAACATCTGTACCAAATTATTTTGAAATCTTGCCAGTAGTTTTGAAGGAGATGATTTTTAAAGTTTTCAAATTATTTTTCTTTTTGTAGCCATGGCAACCAGAGTTCTTCATGGATCAACTTTATTTTAGCAACTTTTGTAGAACCTCACCCAAGGAACATTCCTGCCAAGTTTCATTAAATTCTATCCAGCGGTTTCAGAGGAGATGTCGTTTAAAGCAAATTGTTGACGACGGACGACGCACGACGGACGACGCACGACGACGGACGCCGGACGAAGGGCGATCACAAAAGCTCACCTTGAGCACTTTGTGCTCAGGTGAGCTAAAAACAGACGACAAAGAGTAGTGTTGCTCAAAGCAAATTCTGATTGGTTGTATCTCGAGGCTGGAGTGTCTCAAGGCTCCATACTTGGTCCTTTATATAAATGACATAGTTGAAAATATTGGATCGAATATTAGACTATTTGCAGATGATACAAATCTCTAAATCTCTTCATCATCGTAGATGATCCAGTAACCTCTTCTAACATTCTTCAAAATGATATTCAAACTATTTCTGAATGGGCTAATAAGTGGCTTGTTGCCTTTAACCCAACAAAAACTACTTCTGTTACTTTCTCAAGGAAACGGGACCCAAAATCCTATCCAACTCTATATATGTACATTCAACCTATATCTGAATCTTCGTCTCATAAAATTAAGGTGTTTATTATCAAGTGATTGAACATGGCATGATCATTTCCAATATATACAAGAAAAGGCTCTTAAAAGAATTTGTGTTCTAAGAAAACTTAAGTTTCGTCTTGATCGGAAGACACTTGAAATCATATACTTTTCATTTATAAGACCTATTCTTGAATATGCCAATGTCGTATGGAATAATTGTACTGAACATGAAAAAGAAGAATAACAAAAGATACAAAATTAAGCTGATCGCATCGTATGTGGTGCAGCTAAGTTTATCTAAATATCTGAAGTGAATAAAGAATTCTACTGGTCCACTCTAGCCACAAGACGGCGAAAACATAAATTATGTTTATTTTTCAAAATGAAACACAAATTAGTTCCAGAATATCTTACATCTCTTGTTCCAGCCACGGTTGGATCTGATAACTATCCACTCAGGACTGCCTTAAATTCACAAACATTTTTTTTGCTAGATCTTCATCGTATTATTCGTCTTTCCTTCCTTCAACGGTGCGAGAATGGAATGAACTTCCCCAGTCTATAACAGAATGCCAGTCATTATCCACTTTCAAAATGTATCTTGATAGGGGGTCCAACCAATGTCTATCATACATCTACTACGGTGACCGCAGTGACGTTTTTTATTTGGTAAATAAACGTAATATGAGACATATATTTCTCGCCATTTGCATTTGAAATTTACATTTGTAGGAGAGAAGTTTTATAAGCATATTGCTTTCACTTCAATCCAGGTATTTCACAAATTATGGCACTATTCATATTGTTTGTACCCTTTATGTTTGTATTAATATGAATAATAAAATATGTTTAAAGTAACAGAAAACACTGCTCGAAATGGGCCGAGCAGTCGCGCGTTGTGTCTGGGTTGAATGAGGAATCGCACCGGTAAAACGCGTGGGTAAATCTTCACCTCCACTCTTTAAATTTCGACTCCTTAAGGAAACTTAAAGTACCTTACAGTCTGTCATACACTACCCTCATTTTTCTCAGTTTTTCCATGCCTGTTCGGACAGCCGACAACACAACAAAGCTTTCCACCCATTACTTGTGTTTACACCGGAAGCTTTCTATGTCCCCCGGTTGGGGCGCTGCGAAAAAATCGAGTCATTTATATGGCGGATGACCCAGTTATCGGTGTATACTAGTAACCGGTGTAATCCGTGATATCCAAATATCGGTGACGTCACTTTATTTGCATACCAGGAATTTACGCAGTGCGCTGTCAAAATCTCCCGCTATCTGTCAAACACACTCAAAGGTGTTAAAAATGAGCTTTCTGAGGGTAAGTATGATTAACAAGTACACATACCTCATTTCACATCAAAAATCTTAATGCTATATATCATTTGCATATTATATTGACTTATTTTGACTTTCTGTCAACTCAAAATGTTGGTGTTATTGTTTTGTCTTCTGCTACACATCGTCTATAAACATTAAACGGTGCTAGGGTAAAAAACTACCAGTAAAATTAGTCCCATGGGCTTTTTCATATGCTTGCATATTAAATTAGTGTAAGAAAATAACAGTATTTTTTTTTTTGTCTTTTATAGTTACCTACAATTGGCCAAAGTCTCAAGAAACGTAGAAGGTACGATCCTGATCAGATTGGTTTGGCATTCAAAGCAGTACAGAATGATGGAATGTCTGTATACAGAGCAGCTAGAGTGTTTTGGATTCCAGAAAGTACTCTGAGAGACAGGCATTTAGGATTGCAATCTGTAGAAACTCTTCCTAGCCATGGACCAGACCCTCTTTTCTCTAGGGAAGAAGAAAAGTGGTTGATAGAGCATGTTAGCTATATGTCAAACATTGGCTATGGCTATTCTAGGCAGTCATTTCTTGACATGGCTTTTGAGTATGCTATAATACTGGGCAAAAAGTCACCCAATGATCCAACCTTCAAAGGATCTTGGTATGAAGGTTTCAAGAGAAGATGGCCTGAGATGCACATTGCAAAACCCGAGAGACTGGCTATTGTCCGAGCAAGATCTACCTCTACAGAGTCTCTATCCAAACATTTCTTAGAATTACAGGATACCTTTAAAGACCTTAACCTTGAGCTTCATCCAGAGAATTTGGAACATTGATGAAACTGGAATTTTAAAGGAACATTGTCCCCCAAAGGTTTTGTGTCCCAAGGGTAATACCCCACAAGCAGTCACATCGCCAAGGGGTAAAAATGTGACTCTGATAGGTTGTGGTAATGCTGCTGGGTCTTTTATCCCACCTTATTATATATTTCCAGGTAAGAGGTGGTGTGACGAGCTACTGCAGAACACATGTCCAGGAGCAGCTGGTGAAATGAGTGAAACTGGATAGTCAAATTCAGTCACTTTTCAGAACTATTTGTCAAACCATTTCTTGAAATTTGTAAATATTGCTGAGGGTCAGACCCATCTCATCATATTTGATGGTCATAAATCCCATGTTTCCCTTTCACTGACCAACTGGGGTAAAAACCATGGTATTGCTTTTTATATCCTGCCACCACACACATCTCGCATTACACAGCCTTTAGATGTGGCATGTTTTGGACCACTCAAGGCCATGTATAATGGTGAATGCCAGTCATTCATGAGGGAAAATCCAGGCCACACAATTAATAAGTATGTAGTGGCAGAGTTGTCCTCAAAGGCCTACCTCAAAGCCTTTTCACCTTGCAATATTGTCAATGCTTTCACAAAAACTAGTATATATCCACTATGCAATGATGTAATTAATGACCACAAGATAATGCCCTCTATTGTAAATCAGAGCACTGACACTCAGGCAGAGTCTCAACCTAAAACCGCTGAAAATAATGCTGAACAGTTTCTTAACAGCCGTAAAATTGTTGCAGTAAAGGCTGTCTCTGCCAGGAAACGAAAGTTTGTCTCACCATCTATTGTTGGAAATTTATCTTCTGCCAAAAATGTTGAGGTTCTCAAATCTAAATCTAAACCTTCATCTAGTTCAAAGAAAAGTCTCTTTAAGCAAAAGTCCAAAGCCCCTGTTTGTTCAAAGGAGAATATTCCTGAGCCTGTTGATATTGAATCAGATTTGTCTGAATCAGAAAGTGATGAAGATCTTTGTTGCATATGTAACAAAAGAATGCCCCCTGCTATTAACCTGGCATTTGTTGTTGAATTGCTCAATGGGCACAGTGTGACAAATGTCAACACTGGACCCACCTGAAATACTGTTCCAAAGTGAGGGTTGTTCGCCGTGAGTCACAGTTTTTATGTCCCCACTGTGAGCCTGCAACCTGTATGTAATACATATATATCAGGAAAGGTAAATTATTACACAATGTTGATAATGTTTCTGGTTCAAGTATACATTATAATTTGTTGAAGACTAATAACTTGAACATATGTTTATATTAAATTAACATTCAGATACACGTCAAAATAAACATATGTGAAGCCAGTAAGATTTTACTTCATTGTTTACAAAGAGACATATTTATAGGCCGGTCAACATTTTTATATACATGTTAAAATGAGGTGAAAAGCATACAATACGTGATTTTTTTCGGATGTTTGAACTGGTGGATGCTGTTAATGAAATGTTAATCAGTTTAATGCAACCAGGTAAGCAAATGCAAAATGCAATTTTAACTTCACAGGTCTTGTTTACATTAAGACCACCGGTAACTGGGTCAAGAAGCCAATACACTGACGGAAAGTTCTAACCGATCACTTTTTAAATGATATGTTTTCAAAATCTATAAGGTATATTGAAGTAAAAATTTGACGATACATTATTGGGTTAATTTGGCATTGAATCGCATCATTTAATTTCGAGTCAATGTACAAGTCGGCTCAGACAGGCCAGTTTGCTCGATTTAAACCTTTTGCACGTGCAGCCCGTGTGACAATGCCCTCGAATACTAAGTTGTGGCTGTACGTTCTGTATTAAACGTCGATACATAAAAACTTAAAACATGGCGAGGATGACTATTCAAGAGCGTGAAAGAGCAGTTGGAATGTTAACTGCATGAGCCACCGTAAGACATGTAAGTTTCTGTCCATGAAATTTTAAGCTCAAAAGTATTAAAACCAGAGACTTATAAACAGAGATTAGCAGCTTATTCTTTGTCCATATCGACTATCTGAAGTCGCGCGCGGCCAACGAGACTTCAACGAGACCCGGGAGAGATTGGAAATCAAATACACATTTATGGTAAGTTCCAGTGGATATTAAAGTCATATCAGTAAGCATTCATTCTACACGTTTGCCTTTGAAGGTTTGTGTTACTAACAGAAGTCAAAAACCCTTATCGGAAAAAATCACGGGTTAATCCTGCATGTACACGAGGCTATCATGTATCTCGACGTTTTCTTATGCCGCACTTAGTCATATCGGACCAGCTATTTGTCTGAATTTCTCTCTCTCTCTCTCTCTCTTAAAATTTATTATAATTATACTAAAAAAGTATTCTAATCATGCATACGTCATTTTACCAGTTCTCATCCCTCACGTAAGAGTAAACCGTGGCATATCAATTGCCCAAGACAATGCGCCATGTCACTCGGCAAGAGCTACACAGGCGTTGCTGGCTTATAATCAAGTTCGAGTTATGCCCGCAAGAAGTCCGGACTTAAACCCATTAGAGTATATTTGGGTTTTATTGAAAAGGCGAGTTCGAGCTCTGCCTCAGCAGCTAAATTTTTTTCCCTTGAGCAAGATATAATCAGAGTTTGTGGCGCAATCATTCAGCAAGAATTACATCACATCAATGCGAAGCAGGTGTCGAGCTGTGATTGCTGCAAACGGCAGGCACACAAAATATTAGGTCGCTTAAAGGAGATAGTGTGACTTTGACCTTACATCATAGCTTACTGCCATTGTTATTTGCAACTATTTTCATTGAAATTTTGCAAACATAATTCACATTTCATATTCCAGAGAATGAAATAAAATTTGATTCTCAAAAGTTCCAAGATTTTGAGATATTTCATAAATTTAAAGTGATCGGTTAGAACTTTCCGTCAGTGTATAGAAAAAAAATGACATCATGAGTCGACGGTCCCTTCAGCATATGTCAATGGTGTATACTTTTGTAAATTGGTTTTGATCTGTTGTTTAAAAGCAAACGCAAGTCTCTAACAGATAAAATGTAGCTTTACTAATAATTAAGTGTTTTCTTACCAAGAATAACTATCATCGTTATTAATGTAAACGATATAAATCTATGTAAAAATATTTATTGTTTAACCTTGAAATTGTAATCTGAATATTAAATGTTCTCTTACCATTATTAACTTTTATAACCAGTATTGTAAACGATATAAATCTATGTATGATATTGAATCTCCCACCCCCTTTCTCACTGTTACTACTCCTTCTATATACACCTAATGGTCTTAATATCTATACACACCGAAACCTATATAAAGCTTATGATTATTGATTATTTGTACAATTCTCCACCCTTACCGCTGTGTGTTCGAATCCCGGTAGGGACTTCGGATTTTTCATGTGAGGACGCCTTCCAGCTGGCTTGCGGTAGGTCGGTGGTTCTACCCGGGTACCTCTGTGTACTCGGGGTCTTCATCCACCTGTAATTAGCTGGACGTCGCTATATGATTGAAATACTACCGCAGCGACGGTTAACCCCAATACACCAATATAATTCTCCATTTTGTTTACATTGTTCTGTTCCGCTGTCTAGTTCGGTATTTTGATTAAGTATGTATAATGATCGCTAGACAAAAACTACGTGCATTGTGTGTCTTGCATTTCTTCTTCCGGTTTGTCATATTATCTTCACTAAATCATTATACTACTGTTTGTGTAATCCTTTGAAAACCAATTATGAATAATCTACGAAGATATCCGAAGAGCGAATCATTGAGAAAAGAAATACATTCTTGATTGAGCATATGGATTATTCCGTGTCGATGATCAACCTTTTTATATATTGTTGTTGTATTGGGGTTTACCGTCGCTGCGATTGTATTTCAATCATATAGCGACGTCCAGCTAATTACAGGTGGAGGAAGACCCCGAGTACACAGAGGTACCCGGGTAGAACCACCGACCTACCACAAGCCAGCTGGTTTTTATATATTGAAATATATTACAATATTAACAGTGGAAAAAGTGATAAATCTAAAGAAGAAGGTAAGCAGTCTGTCTCTCTTTCTCTCTCCCTCTCTGTATTTATAGACCTAAACATTTTTTTCAAAGCTGAACCACAAAGAAAACATTATTTTTTCTAAAACCCTTCTTGTTTCATTCATTTCAATAAAATAAATCATGAACATACTTATTTTTTGCCAAAAGAAATCATTTAATGTATGTATTTGTAAGCTGTTTGGCATTTCATACAATTTTTGGTCATGGGACCCCTATGGCGTCATTAATAGAACGTAATTTGCCTTCTTAGTTTCACATAGATGTGTTTAATCATAACTCATATTTAAAACCTTTTTAATCAATAATGCCTTTTTTGTTTTTGTTTTTGGTCTTGTATAATGTTAGATTTTGCTTTCAAGTTGTGTATATAAATCTAAGTAGCGAATTTGATAAAACACTGGTGTTGCACACATAACATTAGTTCCCTATCGGTGAGGTGCATAATTTTTTCCGTTTTCATAGCATCCAGAAATTTGGTCCAAGAAAAAACAACAACAAAAAAACAAAACAAAAAAAACAACAAAGTGACGTTCAGAATCTACATACTACCATCTATTCATACACCAAGTTTCATATTATTATCTTAAACGATTTTTAAGTTATCGCGGGATCCAGATTTCCGGACATCCGGACGGACGGACAGACGGAGGGCAAATCTGTAGTCCCCTCCGGTGTAACTAAAAGGTTATATCGTAAACAGCCTTAAAAGTTAATCTGACGATGATTCAGTGTTTCTAAACGAGACCTTGATATCGGTCGGGAGAAGGATATTTGTTTGTCAGTTATTTTAGTCACTTGCTTCCACACTGCAGTATCACGCATTATACATGTGGCATTGACATTATCCTGACACCGGACCAACTAATCTTGGATCTACCCTCATATGCTGCGGCCACGCATGGAAGCAATACTAGTGCCATTTCTTTGCGACTTTGTTACGTCGAGTCGAATCGAACCCACGACCACCCGCATCCGAGGCGGACGTTCTAACCACTCGTCCACTGGGGACGTTCGTAAAGAGAATGAAAACTTTGTACATGTAGATGGTTATTGCTGTTAACATGTTTTTGGAACTAAATCAAGAAATGTAAGGATAGGTAGAGTAAGTGGTGGAATAACAATTTATTTCAACTCTGAGTCAAAGAAATGGATACCTGTAGTCGAGTAATCAAAGCGCTAAAATGCACTGAAAGACTCGGCATAATTGCTGAACTAGCCCAGCGTTTAAGCAGGCTTGATCTTTATAGACTTAAAGTTATGTGACACCATATGAAACGTTTTCCTGGTCCCGTGTTCTCGGAAATAAAATTGGTATTTAAGCATGATTTTCATATTTATACTCAAACAATGCCCAATAGTTTCAATAGGTGTTTGAGTGTGATACTCAAATTTGAGCCTGCGTTCGAGAACACGAGGCCGGGAAGTCGAGTAACTAGTAGTAAGTTTACTGAACTCGCTATGATAAGCGCCTTGAGCACTTTCAATTGTTTCAGCGTAGTATAATTCATAAAATGCATACCTAAGGAGATCATGACCTTTCTAACATGATGTAAACAATCTCTACTGAGCGCGGAGGGATACAAAACGGTGAAAATGGCGGTGGTAAATATGCAAATCAACAATGCCTGCTTTTAATTTATGCATGCGTGAGACTTAGTGGCTATGTTGTGTGTATTTGAATAAAAAAACAGATATATTTGCTTTTGAAACTGGACAAACAGCTCTGAAAGATTGCTAAAATTATGGGAACTTAATCTTAAACGTGTAAATGAGAGTCTCAACAAATAGATTTTTAAATTTATATAGATAAGGTTAAAAAGAATTCTTTTATATTCCAATATTCTTCAAGCAGAGACTTTCGTTCTCCATGATTGTATAAATTGGTCTTTTAGATGTTCAAAAGTTTCGAATAGATTTTAACACTGAGATTTTCAATTAACCGAAGGTTTAAAAAAGTTGTCCAATGTACTTTTGATTTTATTTATCAGGCAACTATCAGCAACTATCATATACATGTACTGAAAACTAATTTTTTAACTGACTATTAAATGCTGCACGTTTTAGGTTGTTCTTTTTCTTCTTTTATGATAATGGCAAATGTTCAATACTGAAACATAATGGCCATGCGTGGGAGTTAAAAAGTAAAAGATTGTCAGGTTCCCAAGCGATGTGAAACTAAACACCATGTAATCCCAAACTGTAAAAATTGTACCCATATAATCTGCTGTACAGGAAATATATTTGTAGGGTTAAGAAAAGAACAAATTAGTGTTGATTTAAGTCCTTGGACTGAATCAGAACTGACTACATATGATAGTAATGCATTCCACCGGACAGCAGTCCGAGGGAAAATGAGATCTGTGGTAAACGGTATCTGAAAAGCTAAATGATGGTGATGCCTGGATTTTCTTGTGTATGGAGTTAGATATTGTCTTGGATCGACATCCACACGGTTATAAACCATCTAATGAAATAAAGTCAGCCTACTATGTTGTCTTCTAGTTTGTAAAAAGATCCAATTTAAATCAGAATATCTGAGACTGTACCAGAGGTCTTGCTGTAACTGTTGGTGACAAATCGAGCAGCCTGCCTTTGAACATTTTCTAGTTTATCTACATCCTTCTGAGTGTAAGGACCATATGCACTAGAGCAGTATTCCAAGGTTGGTCTAAAAATGGTGTTATTGGCTGCTGTCTTTGTAAAGGTCTTTGAAGATGTATATTCCGTTTAGGTCTGGTTAGACAGAAGCGGGTAAGTTATTTATGAAGAGCAGAAATAGAATTGAACCAAGGACGGACCCCTGAGGGACATCTGATACAACAGGCGCCAATCTAGATGTTCTGTCTATCGCTACTCTTTGAGTTCTATGAACAGAAAAAATGCCTTGATCCAGGAGTGTGTAGCACCCCTAATCCCATAATGGGCTAGCTTGACTATGGTGGACTACATCGAAAGCTTTACTAAAATCCATGATGGCAACATTAACTTGACCTTGCAGTAAGACTGCTGGGCACGGACACCATGCTGGTTAACCATCAGAGACTGGTCTGTAATTTGAAACCCGAAATTTATATCGGTGTTACATAGACTTCAGACCAATCTGAAGGTACAGAACCAGTTTCAGTATATTTATAAAACAAAATTGTGAAGATTGGAGCTTTTTCATAAGCACATTCTTTTAAAATTCTTATTTTAATCTGATCTGGACTGGCTACTTTGAATGAGTTTAGGTTATTTAATATTTTTTTGACACCATTTGATTAAAATTTTAATTCCCTTTGATTATGATAGGTATATAACAATGCGGCTGTATACAAATATACAATATTTAATTAAAATATGTTTACATATATACACACAAAACAATGAAAGGCTGTTAAATTACACAGTATTAATATACTCATCTACGCATGTAAACGAAATTTAACAATTCTTTCAGAAAGTATGTAAGTAACTATATTCTAAAAGTACTATTCAATAAATATCCATGCGTAAAATACGAGTATTTTAATACATCACATACAAAATAAACATACTTAAATTGACAACTAAGTCCATTACTCACTCAGCACAATATGAATACATATTTGACTACACAGGTTAATTACTGTAATATTCACGATTACATAAATATGCTAGTAATACCAGCGATACAGGCTTATTAGTCTATATCACACAGCAATATCAGCCACACAGGCTTATTGGACAATGGCACACAGCAGAATCAGCCACACAGGCTTATTGGACAATGGCACACAGCAGAATCAGCCACACAGGCTTATAAGTCAATAGCGCTCAGCAATATCAAACTATAGCACATAGCAAAATATCAGCCACACAGGCTTAATGAACAAGTTACACGTGTTAAATTCTTATCTATTCAAGAGTTCATATTTCTAAACAAAGACACCAAGGCCCTATAAAATCTCAGACATCGTGCATTTTGTCTTCAAAGAACACGTCCCCCAAAAGTAGTAACGCACGTGGCACCATCTCACGACATCACTCATACATCAGAGACTGTCTTGAGAACTATACATGGCTAGCTACACCCGGCCGCAAAGTTTCTGGAATTTGTCATTCCCTAAAAGCCACCTAAAACATAACGAAATTCCCTACTTGCAAAGATGTCGTTACATTTTCGGCGAAAATACACATATTTTGAAGAGCATTAATGTCAAAAATCGTCAGAATTTCATGCCAATATTGACGAAAACAATTCTATCAATACAAGATAACTTACAGCTTGTAGATATTAATTTGAAGACCCCATACGTCTCTCACGTCTTTCAACCACCTCGAACATCTTGCCAGTCCGGCGAGCGTATTGAAAAGACCAATACACCGATAAAATCTCTTTTAAATATACTTTAAAACCCGTGCATCACGTGCACCTAAATAAACCTGAATGTAAAGTGTACCGGCTTTAAACGTCTGCTCTTTATTGCAGACGATAACTACTGGGCACCTATCTTCCCTCAGAGGTGCAACACCACATGAGCATTTTATAAACCCAAGAAGCGTTTGGTTGTGCCATATTTGTGTTCTGAATTACAAACAATATTGTTCATATAATCTTAGTATGAAGTACGTGTTTTCTTTTGAATAAGTGCTTTTATCTTTTTCAGTTTAGGTGACAATAATGGGATGTTCCTTCTCTTTTTCATTACTGTATTGTCTATCCCGTTTCTTCATTAGTTTTTTTTTTTAATTTCTGAGTTTAACCATGGGAGATGTTACTTATCAGAAACAGTCCTGCACGGTATATGTCTTAAGACCAGTTCATCTTATTTGTGTTTCAAAATTTTTTCACAATTCTTTAACGCTCAGACACTGAAGCTGGTTTAAAGAAACAAATTTTACTAGGCCCTTTTTTTAACTTCTGTCAAATTTGCTTTTCCATACAATGTTATTAGAAGTAGAATTTTTTAACAGTACCTAAATCTTAGTAAAGCTATTTAACAAAAAGGTAGTCTACCCAGTTTGAGTTACTAACAATTTGTTTACGTATACCTAATATTAGTTTCAGAAATAATGTAGACATCACAATAGTAGATACTTGCGTGAGGTAACAGTAGATTAGGTGACAAGGAAAAGTTCTCCTTTTGCTCACAAAATAAAATTAGCTCTGTTGATTACCTGTAACATAATTCTCCTTATTCTAACACGTCATTGGTTTTAACGTTTACGATTTTAATGAATTTTCTGATCATTAACCATTAGGGTTTGATATAAAACGAAAACATATCAATGAATATATACCAGACGATAAATCACAAAACACAAAAACTAAAATAATGTTTGCTAAATAATTACCAGCTTAAGTTTAATAATTAGTTATGAAAAAGTAACGGAATATTGGAACGCTTAAAATCAAATGTAAGTACTGAATCTATAGACGATGTAGTAAAGCAATTACCTATTTTATACACACAAATGTATTTAAAGATGCTCTACTACAGATACGCCAATTAAGCTCTAAAATTTTGAAACTTTCAGTTTGAAACAGTTTGGACCGGCTATGAAAAGCCCTCTCGATTCCTTATATTACGGATCATCTACTATACCGTGATCGTATCAACAGGTACGGAATTTCACGGCCAACGATTCGGCTGTTTTCTAACAATTTTCGAAAATCTCCTGATTTACATAAATATAAATATAAGCGATCTTATAATAGAAGTGCATGCATCACTTCATCTCTGGGTATAGTGCTCAACGTAAGTGAAATATTTCTCCGATGAAAAAATGTTATGCAACTAGAGAATATATTAATTCATTTTCTCTTAAGAACTTTTGTGGCTTAGGAGGTGGGATTGTTTGACCAAAGGGTACCTGACACATATTGTATAAACACACACCTTAACTTTCACGAGGGAATCTTGTCACCGTGCACTGGTTAGACATGGGGACACTGTGTGGTTAAAAACGCTTATGATTATGCATGATCTCCATGGACCAATCTGATCACATGACAGAACTCGATCGATTCAGTTCAGGAAATATTCTGTAAATATTCTGGTAATCTTCGTGAAGAGGTGGGAGAATTAATTTCATACAGTCATTTAAAGTAGCTTGTTCACAGATGGTCATTGACTGAGAACTTGAATTTTAATTATATGGTTGTTTTACCTCAATACCCTTTTGCATGGTCATTCGATGCAACTTTCCGTGATTGAAAAAAAAAATGGTTTCCTCATCACAGACAACAGCGTCACAATTATGAAACTATTTTTAGACTGATAAAACTTCTATTTATTTTCTTTCACTTGACTGATCTCATTCACTCTTCGCACATGCGAAAACATCACAGTCTGAACCTACAAATTCGTTACCTTGAACTACTCAAGTCGCAATTTTATGGAATGCGTCATGTGGTACCGCAAGCACCTGCTTTAGGGATACCACAATCTATATTTAACTGATTTTGCCAAAGTTTACGAAATAGCTTTTTCACGTACAAAGTGACTTGCACTTGACGAGTTTATTTGTCAGGAAACAAAGACTTTAC
>CM037777.1:9249826-9299826 GCA_021229015.1 Solen grandis
ATCTGTTTTAAGATCATGCGGATGTGAGATACATCAGTGTCCAGTTGGGGATGCTGATTTACTAATTGCAAAAGAACTCGTAAGAAGACCGAAAGCGTGTGCTGTTTTATCAAATGACATAGATTTTTGTATAATCAGAGGCTGCAAACTCATTCTATTTCAAAATTTTGATCTCGGTAAGAAGCTTAGAATTGGAAATTCTGTAGATGTTCCTGATCGACTTCGTGAGCTAAGGGTAAAGATCATCACGAATGAACACATGATAGACATGTTTCAGGTAAGTAGCTCAGAATAAAGCTATAGTTTTGAAAAAGCTGTTTTTGGATAAAGACTTCAACACACATTATACTTTGTATACTCCATGGTAGAATACTTTGAAAGCTTGAAATATGTATTCACTAAAATGTTTGATAACAATTGTACCTAAATAATCTATTGCGATTACGATTTTCAGCTCAAAGTAAATACACTTTTAAGATTTAAAATATGCTAACACAGAACTTACATGTTTAAATGTCTCATCAGTTATTTAGTTATTGCAGAGCTATGGTTTAGTTCAGTAAAACTGCTATTTGTCTTGCAAATAAGCTTAAGTCAAAAGCTGGAGCGGCCTGCTAGATAACTTATTGTTTTGACACCTGGCAATGGGTTGCCTCACGAACGCTTCATCTTTGATACAATCAATTTGTTGCCGAAATAAAAGAAATCAAAATCATTAAGTGTGAAACAAAGGAACATTTTGAGGAATTGCAGTTGAAAAGAGATAATCTTGAGATCCCATGTCTCTACTTGCATAATTACAGCTGGATAATCATCGCATGCTGGTGGAGTTCAGCATTGTCCTGGGGAATGATTTCACACGACAATTCATGGGTAGATTTCATCGACAGTTGGACATACAAGGACCAAAAAATCCAGATACATATGCAAGATGGATTCGGCGAAAACGGGAAATAGAAGAGAGTGGTTTTTTAGGGAGGGAAATGGTACATTTATATCTTTATCTAAATCTTATTACTGTAAACCAGAAAATTGTTTCGCGCATTTTAAGTTAGCGAGTTTCGCGGTCGGGTTTTTTTTCCGCGAAAGTAAAACGCCACGAATCACTCTCCTGCCAAAAATACGCGAAAATTAGTCGCGATAAGGGGTTTACATAGTTTAACCTACATGCTTGTGTACGCGTATGTTATTTCCGTTGTTTTATTCATTAACTATTTATGGTAAACAGTAAAAACAAAGGATCCAAAGGAACCATATTTTCATTTTTGCTTGATTTTTGTGGCGTGAAAAATAACTTTATATAAACATTCACTGATATACAATGACCGCTGATCAGAACAATAACCGTTAAGTGTATTGGAATGCTATGTCATGCTATGCAATAAATACATTTTGTTCGTAGCGTTTATTGTTTTGCGGAGTTCGCAGTCTGCTCAAATCCGCGAAAGTATTACACCGCAAATATGTATGGACGCATAAAAACGTGAAAGTTTCTTGACGCGAAAGTTTCCTTGTTTACAGTGTGTATAAATTATGACAGTTCGTCATGTTGATTTTAATAGGCATTGTTGGATACTTGACAGGAGAAAATAAGTGTTTTGAAATAAATTAAATAGTACGTTTTGTTAATATTGTTTAGGGCTATTGTATTTGGCATATGCGTTATTCTTTCCTCTACTACTACTACTACTACTACCACTATTTCATTATTTTCTGCTTATCAATTTTCCTTCAATCCCTAGAAGTAGAACAAACCCCAGAATATGTAGGGTAACTTCATTGCTCATTTGAAGAAGCATTAAAAATGCTTGCGGGTTGTCGGTGGCTCTACTCAGATGCTGCTTGTACACACCTCCTTTTTAAGTTGAACATGTACAGTTGAACCCGTTTTTGCGGCCACGTATATTAAGCGGTCAGCCTGCATTTAGAGGACAGTTTTTATATTACATAATTAGCAGTTTGATATACGTCCAACCTTCATTTAGCGACCGCCTCTGTTAAGCGGTCACTTTCTCTTGTTTCCTTGATTGACTTCTTAAGAAAGGTTTGACTGTACATATATGACAGAAATCCTATCGCATCGATAGTTAACTAAAAGGAAAACAGAAGCACTGATGTCTTCGGTGTTGCTGATGTTGACGATGTATTCTTTTTATTATAAATGAAAGGCAAATAACACAGAATTTCGGAAAGCTATAGACGACAGCAGAGGGTTTTTCAATCTAGACCATCACCCAGAGGTACCAAAGATGAGGGAAGAGACAACGAAGGTACTTCATTTCAATCAGCTCTGACTGAGTATCGATTGATACTGTATGATAATCTTTATTCAGAGATTTTTTGCAGCGTAGATACCGTAAGAAGATTGTTAAAAGTTTAGATATAAGGTATATGTAATCTGATGTTTAGCTTTTGTAAACTCTCAAAGTTTTCTCCATAAGCAAGATAGCATATCCTATAGTTTGTCCATTGACTTAAAGTCTCGAACTAGGTTGTCCTTGGTCTGTTTTAAGATCTGATAAATTGCATTTTCAAGGGTTCTTTTAGTTTCAAACAATGTATCATCGACACTAAAGTGGGAAAAAGAAAGAAGTCACATCGGTTTTGATCAGGGGCGTATAACGGAAACACTTTCACCTTATCCTTCTAGAAATGTTTAGTACCTAACTTTAATAAGCAAGAGCTTTGATATGTAAGAGAACAATCCTAGGTTTGCTTTTCTGGAATAATTCTTGTAGAACATGTATGTCTTGAGATATAATCAATTGAACTGAGCAACCAGAACTAAAGACTATACATACAGGATATTTAAGTATTTTCCATTTTATAGGGTTTGAACAAACGAGTATATTCCTATGTCTCATATATATATACTTTTACCTTTGTTGTTTAAAAAATAAAAGAACACTCCATTCTCACCCTTTTACGATATTGAGCCAATAAATGATGACATAATGAACACAAATCTGTCTAGGTTTAAGGATTTTGAAATGTCTTCTAAAATCCAATGTCCATAGCATCTTTTTCACTATAAATCTCCCATACTCATCAACAGACACTTTCAAGTCCGCGTCATCAATATTTCTGTTAGACAACTACAATAAATATATTTAATATACATTTGATATACATTTCAGTTTATTTATAACTTACAGACCTAAATTTCATACATGATACATTAGATATCCAATGTACTCGTATATCATTGAAACCTATTAAGTTGGAGATACAACTCTACAAGTCAAAATTGAAATTCCAATCAGTGATTGTAGATAATTTGAAAATTATATAGATA
The DNA here is from genome assembly GCA_021229015.1 of Solen grandis. NCBI lineage: Eukaryota > Metazoa > Mollusca > Bivalvia > Adapedonta > Solenidae > Solen > Solen grandis. Next base: position 9,253,122 of record CM037777.1, read on the forward strand.
AAAGAAAAAAACATACTTCTTATTTACTCAACATTGAAGACAATGAGATTTTTAACATGAAATAAACTATTTGAATATGTAAAAAAAAGTTGTGACATTTCATTCCGTAAGGACAAGTCTAACAGAATTTATTACATTTCAATTTCGAGGCACATAAAACACATTCCTCTTTTGGTTCCTTTTATATATTTGTTCAGTTGGTATGTGCAACGTACCACGCCTTTGATGTAGGCACATTTATGCCTGTTATTTCTTTCTTTATAATAGGAAATCTTAACATAGAACATGGCAAGAATATATGATTGATACTATATCAAAACGAATGTTGATTTCTTTTCCAATTTTACCGGAATAATGATTGTATGTGGCTTTTTAATTTGCCTTAACACATGGATTACATTTCATAATTGAAGTGGAGTATCTTCATATGAAAAGGGAGTTTACAGTATCTAGATTATTACGTCATAAGCATTTAACCTCTCCTTTAATTCATTTAAGTATATGCATTCTAATGCTGAAAATAACACAAATAAACTAGCCAAGTCAAATGATTAATAAAAATGGGTCTAAAATAAGACACAATCTTAATTACATTTAAACAATGATATTTCTCCAGTAATATAGCAAAACTAAAAAATCGCGTTTATCATAAACTTAAATTTGTAAGCAAACTAGTCTAAACAGTTTCTTTTCCTTTTTAAAAGATGAATCAATGTTGTTTTATGAATGTAATATTTTAATCCACAGATCCTTGCGCAAGGCATAAAGGATATGCAGTACAGAGTTAAAGTGATGCCTTTACACAACGGCATCTATTTTGGGCCTATGTTAGCTGGGGATTCTGGAATGGGTGGATGCTCTTCAGAGAATGCTTTGCTACCCATCCGCAAGATCATATATCAGATGGTCCGCCCTTTAGATCAGAGAGTCAGAGAATTCGATGCAGACCGAGACCAACCGACCATGGTATATTCTTAAGCCATTTATATCAGAACCTTAAACCATGTTTAAAAGAGCATGAAACACATCTAGGTTGTCAAAAACAATTTGTTAAGTGACATTGCAATATTTTATCTTTATTTATTTTACGCGTCGATTTGAAAACATTTTGCTACAATATTCTGACACCTTTCGATGGTGTCTATGTTAAACACATGCATTGTACCTAGTTAGGTCGTGAACATTGCTCGTTTTCAGCAGCACTCGAACTCGCATCTTTTGATTTCTTTAGTTAGCGATAAAAACCACTGTACCACAGTGCCTTAAGGTCTAGATTCTTTTAAGTAATTACTCATATGAAGTATAGTAATAATAATTAATTATGCGTTTAAGGTTCAAATTGGGGAGTCTGTTGAAGTACCTGGTCTGACGACAGTAGTTCGGCGCCAGGGGTTAGAAGAAAACTCACGAGATTTTCATAATTTGATGAATCAAGTCTTCAGTGGCAATGGTAAATATGTAACATTTATCTTATTTTGATATTGTTTAATATCAAATGTCTATAACGATGATAACGCACGCATAACTTGTTGAATACCGTTTCCTCTATTTATTTAGCAATTTAAAACTTATGACTGACATGCTTCTGGCGTTCATGTTTTCGCAGGAAATGGTCATGAAAACTGGTTTGAAAGGTACAAAATGACTGACGGTCTTCTAGTATACCTGATGCGCCATTTCCTGCATCTGAGCTGGCAGCAGAATCTTTACATTAAAGAGAACGAGTTTCTCGCACTTATGGTCATGGTATTAGACAGTTCCAGGATCGAGGAATTCCAGACAATGGCTGTTCGACCGCCTCTAAAATGTGTCACAATCTTCACTTGGCTTCAGGTAATTATTAATGATTAAGCGTACAACACTAAGGATGTCTTTCATATCACGTAAAAAATGTTCTTTGAGACATTTTAGATGATTTTGCTTTACTCCAAACCTTTTGAAATGTTTATTTTCACAAATTAAAATTATTTAATCTCCGCTGACAGAACATTTACTGAGTCAGTCCAAGTGTTAGTATTAAAATAATGTGTTGTTTTTTAATTCATATATAGTTTAAATGAAACTGCTTAACATTAAATTACATGTCATTTTATTCTGTCATGGAGAGTGGAAACATTATATATCTATCCTTATTAGAATACGAATTAGAATACACGGCGTATAAAAATGACATGTCTCTGTTTAACAGAATGTGTACCGCCATCTGTACCTACTGGGAAGCCTGTTCAACATGACCAAAAGGTTTCCAATGCCATCCGATCTTTTTTCGGGCGCAGCTTGGGCAGTTTTATACGTTACATGCGACGACACTCGTTAGTATGCTTAAAAGCTGAATCAAGTTTCCATATAAAAACGATACGATAACGTTAAATGAACTTGCAAAACGACGTATAATCCGGATTTTTTTTCTGTAACACACAACACATTTCTTAAACACATGTTTGATTCATTATTGCAACATATTGAATAATATATTTTTATAAACATGTAAATATTAAAAAAAAATACGCGTTATCTATCTTTGCAGATTATTTACAACCTAACAGGAATCTCGCATTAGACAGGGATGAACTTCGTAATTACATGAATCGTGTGTTGAACGACAAGAGTGATATACTGGAGGACATAGTAAACGGATTCTTTTCTCCCAAACGAAGATTCTAAGGAACTTCTGTCAGCTGGTACCAACCAGTGAATAAAACAATAAAGAGTATGGAAATGGTGATTAATTGTGTGGTTTAATATGTCTTACACCATTAACAATGAAGTCAGGTTGAGAATAGCCGCCCAGTCATGGAAAGACGTCTATCTGTTGGTAAAGTATGTTCCAAAGATAAGAATTACGAATTAACATATTTACTCATCTTAAAGGGCGTATGCTACAGTTTACCAACGCAATGTTTCAGACATGTAAAGTGTAACATATTCCAAGTTTTCGGATAAAATCTTTCACAATGTCAGTGCGACTACGTTTAAAGCGTTTTTATTTCGCCCCAAAAGGACGTATATTGTGTTTATCATAGTTGTTTAATTTGAAATGTATTATGTTAAACAAATGTTAAACTTTGTTTTTCTTGTTTAACATTAGACTGTTACCATAGAAACTGTTCAGTAGCTCCTTAATTAACTTGATGACCTATACATTTTCATTCAAAGTCTCGGTAATTATAAAACCACTCTTTAGACATCTGTCCTCTGGTCTGACATGATTTTAACATCAAGATCACGTGTATGAAGGGAAAATGGCCAGACGGTAGTGGTATCAATGGTGAGGTGGACATTAAACTAAGGTGGTTTGGCCTTGAGAATTTACCGAGCATTGTGAACAGAAAAATAGTTCTTATGTGACGATATTTGATATTTTAACATTATATCAGTTTTTCGTGTGACTTGTTGCTGATTTGTTATTTTATGAAAAGATATCTGTAATGTTTATGTGATGTTATTAGAATGCTTAACATTATATTAGAAAATGATAATTGTATTGTAATAAGAATAAAAAGAATATGACTCAACCTTTTTTACGGATAAGACAAAAAAGGGGGGAATCTAATTTCCAGAGTTTTGTCTACTGTGAAATTCAGATAAGATGCTAAAAAATCTCACAATAAAATTTAAGAAAACGTCTCCTGATACAATTCTTTGTAGTGAAAGAAATGATCAAAAATGAGTTCAACCGATCTGTTTTCTTAACGGAGAGAAGATATACGCATAACCCGATGAAATGTATTTTTTCAGTGAACACTCGGGATATAATGTCTCAAGTGGTTGTAATCAAACGTAGGTGTAATTTACTCTGGTATATGAGTGTAATACAAATAATTACAATCACTTACTTGTGACTCCTGTTAAGGTACACCCACCCTAATGGCCATATTTCATATCTGAATCTGATAACCTCATGGTAGAAAATCATACTATATGATTCTTTTCATATTTCATAAAGAAATCCAAACTTCATTAAAGTAAAATGGAGAAATCATTGATTTAGTTTTCATGGGAAATGACTCATAAAAACAAAACTATCAGGGGATCGTAATCAAAAGAACTAAATAAACTATCAAAATGTCCCCTGGGTTTACAGGTTTACATATTTTGAAAATTTTATTTTATATTGTCAAGTTATACTTGTATGCTTATGATGAAATGGATGTCTATAAGAAAGGCATAGGCACCCGTAACAGTTTTTACTATAGAGACAAAGAAGTAAAATTAAAACTTGCAATGAGAATTTTCTTAAACTTTGCATGATTATAGAGAATCATACAAAAACGACACAAAAACACAAAAAAACCCACTAAAAACACCACATTCAGGTACAGATGACTCAAATAGTAGAATGGTGACCCCCGTTTTTCCCCATAAATTTGTTCCTAGTGTGAATCTCAGTAATCAAATATGAGGTAACAGATTATTAATGTGTTTTGTCTCTAATCACTAAAATTATATTTTGATAAATGAAAAAAGTACTTTCCAAATTATTGAAATTAAAGTTTCATATTAATTTGAATGGATGACATTAAGTCTTTAAATTACTTTCTTTGATCAATCGGATACGATCGCCAAGTGATTTTAGATATATATATATATATATATTTTGGTGATTTTCATTTCCTTTTCTTAATTCTTTTTGTTTCATACATAGCATACACACCCGTTTGGATTCCTCTGTAGATTTATTGTATTTACGTATTATGAATACATTATACGCTTATGATAAAAGCTATTTGAACTTCATGTTATGAAATGGTTGTTTGTTTACTTATTTAAATGTACTATTAAACTGTTTAAGGACTTTTTGTTCGTGATTCTGTACCTAAGGGCTTTTAAAGAAATAAAATTTATTGATAAGTTGATTGAAAATATATCGATTTTCAATCTCAGGTAAATACAGTCCGTTTGTACTGATCTTGTATGCACTGAGCATTTACACGAAAAAAGCGCATGTATGACTGTATGAAAATATTCAATGAAATGTAAACACACACACACACTTTGGTGGTACAAAGACATTTCTCCTATTTTTGTACTCTCTTTTTCTCATTCACATGAAAATTGATATTGTCTGATGTAAAATTCATGCATATCACTGGCCTTGCTTTCTTTTTAGGTTTAACGTCCCGTCGATAGCATTTCAGTCTCTGCTTGAGACAGATATAGTGCTGCATCACTGCAGCAATATCACACAGTAGACAAGTGGAATAATACTGTGGAAGGATTTGTCGTTTTTAGTGTTTAGGAGAAACTGTAGAACTGAGAGATCGTCGTTTTGAGTATTTAATTAACAGAGATCAGGATGTTATCCTCTTTTGCAAATTCAGATTACCGGTATATATACTTGGCTGGTGTATATGTATATTACAATTATTTATTTACAAATTAATTATATTCAATAACCTATCAACGAGGTAGCACGCTCTAAGACCATTTCATCAACGACATCAGCAAGATAGAAAGAGGGAATCTCTCCCAATTATCTGACCAATCAAACAGTTTGACCTTGGCTATAAAATTATCACAAAAACAAAAAATAAGCTATTTTATGATTAACCACAATTTTTTCTCCATGAAGATCCTAACATATTTTTAGATCACTCACCAACCTTGTAGTGGCCCAACAGTGTTTCTGGCCAAGTTCAATGTCCTGCATGGATCGACTGATGTCTGTTCCCATGGTCTAATTGGCTTTTAAAATGATAAAATAGCGTGGCCAGCATGCCAAAGGTGATTAACCATTTAAATATACATTCTAATAATCTCCTATCTAAAACACGAAAATGATACACTCTAATACAGCATGATTATGTACAATTAATCTTATAAACTATTACACAAATAATCAATTATGAAATACAGATCGATAGGAGAAAGATGAAATATGTCATTCATAAATCTCTTCGTCTCTCTTTCTCTCGGGAAAATAATAGAACACTTGCTAATGTCACGTGAGAATTTGAATATCTATATATTACACTCTGTTGCAACTCAGACTTTATATAATAGTCTGGTGATGACAACCACTCGTAGACGGATCAAAGCCTAATGTGATTAACTCAACTTAACAATTAATAAAAATAATTATCGATATTTTGTGGTTTCTAACGTGGAACTTGTTTGACCAGGTGTCACAGAAAAGAAAGTTATTTATTGAAGGACAGAGTATGCTGTATCGCCCGTTTAGATTCTGATTACCCATGGGGCACGTGAGCGTGTATATCCAGCCTAAAACCTATACGCAAAGTAAATAAGTAAAACTAAATGAAAAGAACATGACACATTACAATCCATTTCGTACACAGATCTAACGCTCGCTCGCGCGCGCTCTCTCTCCCCTTTTATGTCTCATCAATAAGCATAATACAATAGCAACTATCTAAGTATAACCCCGTGACAATGCCTCCTCCTTTAAAATCAATGTTCCCGCATTGAGTTTTGTTTCACATAAATTTATATTTTGTATTCTTCAAAAGTCGTTGATATCTGAACTGAAACCAATTTCACGTTTGTCACAAATTTGGAATTTCTTAAAGTTTATTACAGTTCATCATTCAAAGGGGTATAAGAGAAACGCATGGAAATATTTATTTGTTTTCATTAAATGTCACTGTAAGTCGTAAGTCTTTTGAATATATTTGTTCATGACACACAACGTTCTTGGATGATCAAATAGATCGTTCTCCTGAGCTGGTGGTCTTCAGAGGGGAAGTTCGGGCCTCAAATGTCATGATGGAACCGTCAGGGAAGGGGCAATCCGCACCTATCAGCTCATACCACCGATGTTTGGCTGGCCAGTCCACATTGTACAAGCCAATTAGTGACGCATGAAAACAAACACATATGCACATTCAGTACATGATAAAATGTTAAATATATCAGCATGTCAACATGTTACATACCTTCCTAAAATCATATTTACATGATACTTCTTTCAAATTTTAAAACAAACATAAGATATATAAGATAAACAAATATAAGAACTATGTATAAGAAATGTATATTGCAAGCCAAGAACAAGTCCATAATATCACTTTGTTTCTCATATAGTATTCAATATTCCAGTCTATGTTTCCTCACTGATACTAACTCTTGTTCGGGCTAAGAATGCAAATATCATGAGTAGAAATTGTTTTGCTAGACAGATGATTGTACTAGAGCATAGGGAAACAACACACTCACATGTGTTGAAATCTGGATCTAGCACTATATCATGAAATGACTCGCTATTTACAACGACCTCGTGAGACATAAAGTTAAATCCAGTCACCAATACAAACACTGCGTTATTGCACACTGTATTTTATGAAGTCAAAAGGAAGGCATTTTCGGTGAAATGAAACTAGCTGTCTAGGACACAAAGTAAATTTCCGAAAAAGACAACTTGATGTCTTGGGATTTCTTTTTCATACCTAAATAGCCATGGTTTTATCTTGTCATTTTGTTTACGCTGCTACTTTTTTGCAACATAGCTTTTGACTTGACTGCTTAAGCATCTGCTTCACGTTCTTACAGCATAAAAACCTATATTTCTTCTTTCTCTTACCCTCCATGTTATATGAATCATGATATTCAGTACGAACTGCATTTGGGTATATTTACTCGTAGCTCATAATTACCTCTCCATTAGACTTCATACATTGGACCAAACCTAGTGTGCCTAAAACACAAACTCTTCTCAAAATCAAACTGTCAAATAGCTTTCCATTATCAATTTCAGCTGCTATGTTCCTTTCATTTTGACCTTGCAGAACAACTTTCTGATTTCAAATAGTATTTGACATTCCATCATTGGTATGCTTCATTTCATAAAATTTCTCGTGTCTGTTTGCATTTAAAAGCATTCTCTGAGCTCTTGTATCAGACAATAGGTTAAGTTCATATGTATGGTACGGTATCGATTCGGTTGACATTATTTACGTGAGCTGTTGCAGCTGTTGTTGCTGCTGCTGCCTTTTTCCCAATTGTCCATTTGATAGCAGAGCTCGTTCTTCACGTTTTTCACGTACTTTGTCATTCTTTTTGACATTCAAGTCCAGAATCTTCCTACCCGACCCATTATGAAAGAGTTTGTCGTTCTTTGATGTTTTAGGGGAATGACAGTAGAAAAGAGATCTGTCGATTTTTTAAGCATGTAATTCACAGATATCATGATGTGTAATACAACTGAATATTTACACATTAATCATATCCAATAACCTTTCATTGACCAATACAACGATGTACACTCTCACACCATTTTACTCAACGACACCAGCAAGATAGAAAAGGGAAGAACAGGAGAAATAATATACTAATATCTACATTATTTACCATTGCGTTACCTAGTGTATTAACCTAATATAAACATTTTGAAAAGAAGTAAAGCATGATTATGTGCAATTAAAGTAGATCGTCATGTATGTAAATCTGGATACTGTGACATGTTTTTCACGCTTGGAATGGATATTATTATAATAGAGACGTAATTAAACTAAATATAACACATTAAAAACACTAAATATTCCATTTGAATTCGTTAATGCAGAAACACATTGTGGGATATGCTACTAAGTGCGGAGTAATACAGTTAGATTATCTGTCGCAATCTGATGATGTCTGTTCTTGAATCCCAGCAGCTTATGACTGTGGCTTACGCCGACTGTCTAAAAGCGGCGGATGGATACAGTGCTCCGGTATGTCGCAATATATCAGGAGTAATATATCGAAAAATGTTGAAGGCATGTTATCTAATGCTTGGTGTTTGTTACATTATGTATTCTCTTTCAATGTTATTGGTTATTGTACTTGCATGTTTTATTTCATTTCAGTATCACATTGACAGTTATCCAGATGACACCCGTGTTTAACTAGATAATCTGTCAAGCCAGCTAGGATGGTATTTATCTTATTAATTAAAGAAAATTATTTCAGAGCAGTTTGACAGATATGTGTATACATGGGAGAGAACAGATATACATAAAATAAATATACAAATAACGTAAGCGTGCTTTGCCAAACTCCTAACCAGGTAACCAAAGCAAGGGGGCTAACTGAAGGACCCCTTTCAAAACGTTAAGCTTGATTTGTTTCCCCCTAAAGAGAGAGAGAGCAGTGTGGCTTGATATAAAAACGAATCACATATATATAGAACATACGAGTACACATTATACTGTAACAGATAGCAATTAGTTCAAGCTTGAATTGTGTATAATTCTGTCATCTTAAAAATCTATCATTTTCAACTCTACGTATCTAGAATGATTGCATTAGAAGACTCGGAATAATGTAAATAATAATGTACCACAAATTACAGTAAATTGAAAAAAGTATAATAATATCATTTACTACAATTTTGAAACAGGATGGTCATTTTGTGTTAACGTTTGTGTGTAAGGTAAGGAAAATCATATCATGACACATTATTGACATTCTTCCTGAATATATTACTCAATTTACTTAGCGCCTTATATTCGATACATCCTTTTGAAACTTTTATGTAAGGTTTTTGTGATATTCTTGCTCGATATACTACTCAAAGTATGATAAGCGTTTATATATATATATATATATATATATATATATATATAGCTTTGTGAACTTTGCGTTTGTCATACTTGTGGATATGATTAAGGAATGTACTAAGATGGTGTACGGTATGATTTCCTGTTGAAATATAAAAAGAAATTTTTGTATGAATGAATGATTCCTCTAAGAATAAAAAAGGGAAATTTATAGTTTCCTTAGCGACATACATACATGCATAAAAACGTACACACTTCCCTGTTTTAAAATTGTAGTAAATGATTACATATATTATATTAACTATACATATTAACTGTGATTTGTGGTAAATGATTATTAACAGTTTATAGAATGACAATTATCAACAATTCGTGTCTTCTAAATGCTATCGTTCTAGATATTTAGATTTAAAAATGATAAATTTTCAAGCTTGAAGATTCAAACACAAGTTAAACTTACATTTCTCGATACTTGTTAGTTATAATATCTTTGTCCTACATATAAGCGATTCGTTTTTGTTTTTATTACAAGCTACGCTGCTCTTTAGATTGACCGCTCTTTCACTCTTTATTTTTGTAGCGAGAAACAAATCATGTTTAACGTTTTCGGAGAGGGCCCTTTAGTTTCCTTGCTTTGTTTATCTGGGTAATATATAAGGGACGGTTCCTTTGGCAAAGCGCGTTTTTTATAGTTTCAATTTTATGAATATTTTTTTCAGTTATCCTCTTGTATGAACTAACATTTCTCTCAAACTGCTCTAATATTCTTTCCTTTAAAATAAACGTCTATATTATATTGTAGGCGAAAGCTTATGTTTATCGAAACAACACTTAAGCCCAAACATATATACATACAAACATACGTAGTGTTTCGCATTAATCACTTCTAAGTATGACATTATTCAAATTGTGCATGCTAAGAAGAGGTTTAAGACTTCCAAATTTTCCTCATAGAGCACTTCGTAACTTTGAAATAAAAAGAAATAAAAAAGGCAAATATAATATCTGTTATTCTCAAATATATTGTACTTTCTTACACGTAACATCAATAACAGAAGTTATGTCATGACCTACATAGGCATGCAAGATATGGAATGGAATCAAGGATCTTTCTGGATAAATATGGAGTTCAGCTGACACACTAAAGTAGACTAGATCGAGATTATTTTGAGTGCAAAAATAAATGGTGAAGAGTTATATGATCTTTGCTTTCTACCAGAGATCAATCCTGCTCAACGCTTGGTAAATGGTGTTTAGTTTAGAATAATAGCCATTTCATGTAAAACACGCTTACTGTCTCCCAGTGCCTTGAGTGCTAGCTTTGATTTAATATATCGTTATGTATGTATCATTTTTTCTCATGATTGGAGGTTTCGGATGTTATCATCATTTCTTACCTCCTTAAAGAAAAGTGATTGACTTCAATGAAATAAAAAACATTTGTACTTTGGAGACTGTAAATAGATTCTACACAGCTATATGACAGATAATAAAAATCCTTTCATAAGAAAAATCCTATTCATAAGATATATGGTTATGATATAATCATTTCAACACACATCCCTAATCAAACTAAAAGGACCATTAAAGCCTTGGATCACTCAAACGATATGAGCAGGCATGCTTCTGTCTACTGATCATCATAACCTTATCACTCTTTGTAAGGACTAATTCTCTGAACATCTGTACCAAACATCTTTCTAAGTTATTTGGATCAGAAGAGTTTCACGATATACATATTAGAAAATGTAGCCCATAGTGACGATTGACTTTCGATATTTGTGGTAAAGACTACTTTAAGTCACATCTATGGAAACTATCTATTCAAATATCGTCAATAGAGTATGACAAATATATTGTTCAAATTTTCACTAGTGTGTTTTCGCTACTTCTGTTTGAAATCAAATACATTTAACTACGTTAAAAAGGTATTACCTCAAATAATTTTATCAAAATTTGTCAGGAACATGGACATATTTGAAGAAAAAAAGACGGCCGATGACAATTATAGCTCATCATGAAAACAACCATACAAAAACAACCTATATAACTAACAAAAAATAAACTATAAAAGAAAATTCAATTAAAAAAAAGAAAATCCTGAAATATACTCAGTACTTAATCGCATCGATACTTTAATGTCAGTCAGGGACCTAAAAACTATCTACCAAAATCTCAGTTAATCATATGATGACAGTTCTTTTAGTAAAGTAAGTATTAACTTTAAAACCACAACGCTCACCAAATGGATGCCTTGGTTCAGTGGTGACGTACCTTACTGTGGATCCGATGGTTGTGGGTTCGAACCCCAATGAGGTGGGGATCGAGGAATTTTCATGACCTTCCATTGCGCCAAGTACTGGTCTAATCCCCAAAAATGTCGAGAGATATTAGTAAAAGTTGTAAGAACTTTTATCCAAATCGAGGTTAGATTTATAAGATTAAAGTAACAAATGTTAGCACGAACAGGTGATGTGTTCAAGCTACTACTATTACAATAACAGAGGTAATATATGTTTATGATAAATATTATAAATTTACATCTACTTTGTTTACAATTAACAACTCTCTGAAACATTATGTCCCGGAGTGTTCACTGAAATAAATACATTTCAACGGGTTATGCGTATATTTTTTCTCCGTTACGGAGCTCGTTTTTGATCATATTTTTAAAATCCCTTCTAAAAATTTTCAAGGAAACGAGTTCTTAGAATTTATTTCAAAATGTATTTATTGCATAATATCTTCCTTTCACGAAAGACAACAAAGTGGAAATTTGTTTCCGCACTTTTTTGTCGTTCATTTTCTATAATTCAGATATTCCACATAAATTTAGTTTCATTTATTATTTTGATTATTTTGAAATACATGTACAATGACCATTTTCCACTATAATCTTCTGAATAAGATAATTAAAATGTTAAGCATTCTAATAACATCACATAAAATTATATATTCAAATAGCACCACATTAACACTACCTATCTATCACAATGCAGAAAATTCTCGAAACAAAATTTCATCAGTAATACCACTACATTCTGGTAATCTTTCCTTTCATAAATTTGATCGAGACATTGTGACCACGTCATTATCAAGGCCACGTGACAGATGACCAAACCGAATGAATATATATATATTCCTTATTCTTTTCTTTGCAAGACTCTGTTCTAACAGAAAGATGTCTTTCTATATGACTGGCCTATCCTTAACCTGGCTGCAGCGTGTTATGGTGTCAGACCAATTATATCACATAATCAAAATATTCACCCAACTTAATTTTTATTCACTGGTTGGGACGAGCTAACAAAAGTTCCCTAGAATCTTCGTCTGTGAGAAAAGAATCCTTTTATAATGTCTTCCAGCATGTTACTCTTGTCGTTCAACACACGGTTCATGTAACTACGAAGTTCATATCTGTCTAATGCCAAATCCCAATCTGCTTGTAAATAATCTGTTAAGAAAAAATAACGCGTTTCTTTATAAATATTTACATGTATATATAAATTAAATTCAATGTTGCAATTATGAATCAGACATGTGTTTAAGAAATGTGTTATGTGTTACAGAAAACAAATGTCTTTGGTTGATACGTTGTTTTGAAAGTAGCCGCTCAGATAAAATTCTTTATGCCGTCATTTTAATCTTCACTATTGTCTTAAAAAGAAAGTATGTATATGGAAGCATGATTCAGCTATCATAATAAAACCCTTGGTCTACTCACGTAAGTCGTCGCATGTTATGTATAGAACTGCCCAAGCTGCACCAGAGAACAAAGCGGATGGCATTGGAAACCTATTGGTCAGGTTAAAGAGGCTTCCCAGGAGGTATAGATGGCGGTATACATTCTGTGAGACAGAGACATGTCAGATCTTGTTATAATCCGTATTACAATATTCATAGCAGAATAGATATATAATGTTTTCAGTCTTCGTAACAGAAATTACGTATTACAATGTTAAGCAGTTTCATTTTAACAATGTACGTATTAAATTAAAGCAGGAAAATGCGTAACATTCTACAAATAAAAACATTAAAATAAAATATCATTCTATTTTTTGTCAATTAAGATTAATATGATACTGAACATTTTTTTAAAAAAAGGTTTGGTTTAAAACAAAACCATCTAAAATAAATAACCCAGAATATATTTTCACGTTATTGGCAAGACATGCTTGTATGGTGTTTAAGGACAATCACTGCCGTATAATAACATCACGTAAATTCACGAAAAACTCTTATTCTAGCATTACCTGAAGCCAAGTGAAGATTGTGACACATTTTAGAGGCGGTCGAACAGGTATCGTCTGGAATTCCTCGATCCTGGAACTGTCTAATGCCATGACCATAAGTGCGAGAAACTCTTTCTCTTTGATGTAAAGATTCCGCTGCCAGTTCAGATGCAGGAAATGGCGCATCAGGTAAACTCGAAGTCCGTCAGTTATTGTGTACTTTTCAAACCAGTTTTCATGGCCGTTTCCTGCAAATACATGAGCGACTGAAACACTTCGGTGAGTCGGGAAATACATCACAAGTTTTAAAATGCTTGACCTACACACAATGAAAATAGGAAAGAGTATAAGTTTTGTGTTACTTTATCATCGTCATGTATGTTTGATATTAAACAACATCAAAATAAGATAAGGTTGACATATTTACCATTTCCACCGAAGACTTGATTCATTAAATTATGAAAATCTCGTGAGTTTTCCTCTAACCCTTGGCGCTCAGCTACTGTCGCCAGACCAGGTACTTCAACAGCCTCCTCTATCTGAACCTTTAACACATGATTCAACTAAGTCATATAATTTATTTACTCCAGATATATCTAGGCTTGGAGGCGTTGTGGCCCAGTGGTTTGATTTTAAGTAAAGAAGCTGAAAAGGCGAGTTCTAGCGCTGCTGAAGACGAAATATTTAAGATCTACCAGATGCAAAACATTGGTCTGACCTAGATACCGTCGGGATCAGAAACTTGTTTCCAAATTGACGTAAAGAAAATACAAACCCTTAAATATTTCAATGACCTAATCCATTTACAAGTTCCTATCGGAAGTCTAGATGAGATTTATATTCTTTAAAAACAAAATTTAAGAATTCTGTAATAAATAGCTCAGACAAATACCAAGGTCGGTTGGTCTCGGTCTACATCGAATTCTCTGACTCTCTGATTTAATGGGCGGACCATCTGATATATGATCTTGCGGATGGGTAGCAAAGCATTCTCTGAAGAGCATCCACCCATTCCAGAATCCCCAGCTAACATAGGCCCAAAATAGATGCCGTTGTGTAAAGGCATCACTTTAACTCTGTACTGCATATCCTTTATGCCTTGCGCAAGGATCTGTGGATTAAAATAAAACACATAAAACAACATGATTTCATTTTTAAAGAAGGAAAAGAAACCGTTTTAAATATTTCACTTACAAAATCCGGCGAATTAATTTTGATAAAACAATTGATTCCTTGTTTCGCTAACATTGCTAGAAAATATCATTGAAATTTCATTTCATTAAAAATATTCTAAAGATTTGTGTCTTATTTGTTGACCCACTTTATAAGTTATACGGATTGTCTAGTTTATAGTTGTTGATATACATAAACATGAGTGAAGTAAAACTGAATTGAATTTTTGACTTAATATTCCAGATACTGTTAACTCCGTTTTGAGAAGGGTACTTAAAAGGGTTTCCATATATAGATACTCCACTTCGATAAAAAATTTAAGAACCTTCATACGGTATTCTACGCTGCAAAAAAGTCACTGAATAAAGATGATCATACAATATCAATCGATACTCAGTCAGACTTGACTGGAACAAAGTACCTTCGTTGTCTCTTCCTTCATCTTTGGTTCCTCTGGTTGATGGTCTAGATTGAAAAATCCTCTGCTGTCGTCTATAGCTTTTCGAAATTCTGTGTTGTTTGCCTTTCATTGAAACAATATATACATATATCATCCCCAACACAATCTCTGTTATGAAAAATAACAACAATATCAATGCTCCTCCGAATGTACAAGTAACATCTGGCAAGAACCACAGAAAAGCCGAAAGCATTTTGATGGCTACAAATACAAGTGACCCTACAATGGTTTAAAAATATCAATTCATGCAGGTATATAAATATCATATACGCCACGTTTTCTATCAATTTGAGGGACATATGCCGGTCTTTGTTCAACTTGTAGAGATTGAGATGAAAATGAGAAGCAGAATGGTGAACTAGTAGAAGTAGAAGAAGTAGTGGAAAGTATAGCGAATACGCTGAATATCATGAATACAATAGAACAATAAATTTTTCATAATACATTGTATTTCAATTTATTAAGAAAACTTTTTCTACATTGTCATGTACTCAACAATGCCAATTAAAGCATAACAAAATATCATATTTTATGCATAATATGTTTATGTACTTTTAGTAGTTTTATAAGTTTACCATTTCCCTCCTCAAATAATCACTCTGTTCTATTTCTCGTTTTTCCCGAATCCATTCTGCATATGCATCTGGTGTTTTTGCTCCTTGTATGTCCAACTGTCGGTGAAATTTACCCATATGTTGTCGTGTGAAATCATTCCCCAGTACAATGCTGAACTCGACAAGCATGCGATAGTTTTCCAGCTGAAATCGTACAATCAAGACAGAGTATCTAAAGTTTATATATTTAAAACTCTGATTTTCTAAAGTTTGTCTTGTGAAATGTTCTCTTGATTGCTTTAAAATCAAGATGTGTGACCATCTAATTGGATTATTTACATAACCACTTTTTTTATTTTTTTTTTATCATAGATATCATTGTCTGGTGTTAAAACAAATTATCGAGCAGGCCGTTTCGGTTTTTTATTTCAGCTAATGAAACTTTAAGCATTTAACATGTCAGTTATGTGTCAACATCTTTTAAGTATGTTTATGTTATTACTCATTCCTAACGGTAATAATTGTAAACGCAATAGAATGTGCAGGTATAATTGTTATGAAACATTTTTGTGAGAAAACATACTACATGATGTATGGCATATTTCAAGGTTACAAGTAAACTGCGTGAAAAAATAGCAAAACAAAATAATAATGATAGGTGTATACAAAATAAAATGTTATCAAAGTATGCGTTTTAATAACTTTAGCCAATTGAGTATTACTGCATTGATATATACTATTGATATATAATTTTATTTACTCACCTGAAACATATCAATCATGTGTTCATTCGTGATGATCTTTACCATTACCCCACGAAGTCGACCAGGAACATCTACTGAACCTCCAATTATAAGCTTCTTATCGAGATCAAAATGTTGAAATAGAATGAGTTTGCAGCCTCTCATTATGCAAAAATCTATGTCATTTGATAAAACAGCACACGCTTTCGGTCTGCGAATGAATTCTTTTGCAATTAGTAAATCAGCATCCCCAACTGGGCACTGGTGTATCTCACATCCGCATGATCTTAATGCATATAAAACCTGCTCTTCGATTAAAAGAGGACGGACGTTTTCAGTAGGTTGAAGTTCATTTACATTGCTGTTTTTCTTACAAACAGCAAGTACTTTTTTAACTCCATCTAACTGCGACTTGCGCCTGTGTGACCAGACCCCAATTCTTCTATCAAACTCTTCATGTGAACTTCCTCTGCTTCCGTCAACGTAAAACACCAGTTCGATGTTGCATGCCTTTAGAGAATGTATCAGGCCGCTTAGATACCTTTCCAACGTCTGGTATTCTCCTCCCGAGAGCTTCAGGTAACCATTACCACGAGAGTTGCGAAGACCAAAAATGAAAGATTCGATGAGAAATTCTTGTTGAAAAGCATAGTAGTCGACAAGCACTTCAATGCCATTTCGGGTTTCTCTTGCAAGTTGCACTAGATCTACCATGTCCCCAGCTCCTTCACCTGCCAAACACCTTTCGAACAAACCTCTCACGCCCATTTTCTTTTTTCAAGACGGTGGCTTCAGTCAACTGGAACAGGCAAATTCAACAGTACCATGCCGATATGGTGATATTTATAGACATGAAAACGACTTATTTTACAATACTTTACATCATAACAGTCCATAGCTGAACATTGATTTGACACTATTTTGTACTACAAGACAACATAATAAACAGCTACTGATACATGTTGCTTCCATCGTTTTGACAGAATTTTAATTGTATAGCGACGTCCTGTTAAATACACATGAAAATTCAAGAGTGATTCGGATGGAACTCAAATTCACAAATATTAGGGGTTCAGTGATAGTAAGTCAATAACTACAAACACTCGGCTAATTTTTGCTAGTAATGTAATCGTTAAAATAATGGCAATTTACATTCCATGACATCTGTAAATTCGTTCATAGTAAAACAAAATATCAACATCTAATCACGAATCCTGAGTCTATGTGAAAATACCGAACCAATAATTAGGAGATTGAGAAGTTCAGAAGCATTATTCAACTATGGCACTGTAAATAAACAGATAAAATCTCATGCATATAACTATGGGCAGTTTACCAATATCAGGCTTATCTATACAATCTTAAATTGACTAATATTTAACTTTCTTGTTGAATATCAAATAAGACCCGATTGAATTTAATAACGAGTCCATTCCCCTCGTAAAATGTTGTCACTTCCCGTTACTAGCCATTACGATACGAAATAACCCAAAATACGTAATAAGACATTTAGTTTAGGCTTTTTTGTACAGTACAGTTATTAATGTATATCTAATTTTTCATACCATGCCAATTATACCAGTAACATTTTTAAGACGTGGGTATGTCGCGGCCGGGATCGAACCAACGACCTCCCGCTCCCCAGGTAGAGGATCTAACCACTCGACTACCGTCGCATAGCTCATTGTACACATGCAGTTGACAGTATGCTGTAATAAGGCTACCCCTTTAATTATTAGTTATCGTTTATATCTTATAGGGAATTTATCGCGTAATGATAATATTTACAGTTTGTCACGGATGCCATATAGCTTTGCATTTGACCGCGCATTAATAAACCGCCTCTCATTTGATTATCAGTATTAAGTACGGTCACTGAGTACCTTTATATTAAGCTGTTGCAACATGCATACAAAACATAATGCAATTCGTTGCCGCCACAAGAAGCTCCGCACATAATGCGGTCGTGCAGGCATCATCCAGTCACTTATTTTCTCCATATCAGGACCTTGCGCGACATATTTCGTTGGACAATTAAGTAGGACAAAATAGTACTTCAATATGGTTAATAAAGTTGCACCTACTGTGAAAAACATAAAACTTGGTATGGCGGAATATAATGATATAACATTTGTTTTGGGCCACGGTACCACTCTGAGAAAATCCAAGGTGACCGCCAAAATCCAAGATGGCCGCAATTATTCACAAATTTATATGGTTTTGCCTTACTGTATATGACGCAAAACAGCATTGTTTGGTATTTTGTATGGCAAGGGAATATATTACAAATTCAAGCCAAATTCCATGTTTAATCAATAAAAATGGCTGTCAAAATTCAAGATGGCCGCTATATAATTCATAACTCTACTGAAATTTATGTGATTAACTTACACATTTTGATGTTACATTATTTAAATTTGA
Source organism: Solen grandis (assembly GCA_021229015.1). NCBI lineage: Eukaryota > Metazoa > Mollusca > Bivalvia > Adapedonta > Solenidae > Solen > Solen grandis. Next base: position 9,272,202 of record CM037777.1, read on the forward strand.
AGTTTATGATGACATATTCAAAACCTTACTTTTTTACATGTTTCCGCTGATGCCATCAAATTGAAATACTGTAAAAAAAAAAAAAAAAAAAAAAAAAAAGAAAAAATCGTGTTTCTATTTGGCTGAGCTGATGTTCCTAGAAACACTGGTGATCTATCGCTTGAATATTTACATAGATATATGCATCAATCATGCTTTTACATAGTTCGGTATACATATACACTGGCGACAAACTGTATGTCCATGTTGGCACCCCATACATTTTTATCCAGGCCATTACTTTTAGATAATATTTTACAGAGAAGTTGATATTCTTATAAACTGTGTTAAAATCTACTGATATGTGCTGATATTCTTTATACATCTTTTGAGTAGCTACAAAAAGGGGATCTTAAAACAGTACGGTCATAGTTTAGGCATTGGTGGTTTTTGAAACTCAAATCTGCAAGACATAAAGATATATGCAAGTTCTTTAATGTTTCTTCAGAGAGTTTGCGATTAAAAAGTACATGTTTGCATGGGAAAATTCCCTCTGTTAAAACTTAATCCAAAATTTGAAATCTTTCTTGGATTACTACTTCCGCAAACATTTTATATCTATAAAAATGCAGACAATGGCCAAGGAGACTCGGTCCGTTCTGAATCAAGATGCCTTTCATTTACATGTCTTGTTTTAAGTGTCATCTTCTGTTAATTTCTCGCCATGCTGAGCACCTATTATCTATTGAGTCAGCCCAATTCATCTCTGCTGCTGGCAATTTTCAGGAACAATGTACATAGATCTAGCAGGCATATCATCCAAATTAAGTCATACAGCATTTTAATGTAATACTCACTCGTAAGGTCCTGAGAGAGTCGATCCATTCAGTTATTTCTGTTAGAAACGTCACTGATATTATTTTGTTAATATATAGTTTCTCAGACGGATTTCATAATATCATTATTTCCAATTCAGAACTCTTTGTCCATTTTTTTGATTTATGCTAATTCACTATTATTTAGGACTTCTGGTGTGTTTTTTCAATGAACATACAAGAAGATTTGCACCTTCTTATTTGTTTAGTCATGATCCTGTCAACTGTAATAGTCTATATTTTCCATCTTGTGCGTTTTAACTTGATAACTACAGATTTAAAACCCTTTCCCTGTTGAGAACACCATGAAAGACCTATCAGACAGATAAAAGACAGACGCCTGCAAGAAGAGCTGATCATTTTATTTTGTGTTTGGTCAAATGAATTTTGTCAAATTAAATGGTAATAATTTATCTGCACATCGCTGTGATGGTACCTCTATGTATGATCTATGATGAAATCCGTTAATTAATATTTACATCAGCAAGATATATATATACTTGTACCTTTCTCACTGTTTTTTAAGAAAAAAAAATTGAATTGATTAGCTTTGTCTACACTCTGTTTGCTCTTATTATTTTCCCTGTGTTTAGTCAGCCTATCTTCCCTTCTTTTTTCCTCATCAATGTGTAATGGTTTCTCAATGTATTTGTAATATATATGTACAATTTTTTTTTTAATTTGCTTTTTCCCATTTTTTCCCCGTCTTAGGTACCATGAGGTCGGGGATCATCCTCCATGGCACCTTACAAATGACATATCAATATCATATTAACTATACTGACTAAACAAGTAAATTTTATTTCATGTGTCTATAAACGGGGATTTTTCATATTGCTTCAAAAATAAAAAAAATGTTTGCCACGTTCTTAAATCCGATATACATAGAAACAGAGTATTTTCCATAACATATTTCTCTCTCTTCTCTCTCTCTCTCTCTCTCTCTCTCTCTTATATATATATAGAGAGAGATCAGTAACCTTTCTACAATATCCTCCAAATATAGTTTACTATAAACTCATTTGAAATCTTATATTTGCAATTATAACATTTCTTCTATTTATGATATATAAACACCTCTTCATTACAGTTTTAATAAAGTATTACTTGTGAAAAAATATCTATATTTAAGAACTGTGACACACAGTATTCCTAGTAACACTAACATGAAAAAAAATTATAAAACAAAGTTAAAAGTATAAAAACACAAAGAAAATGGAAAAACAATCTACTGATTTTTAAAGATCTCCGACGTTGGATTTTGTTTTCTTCCAGACTCCTTAAAATACACTCATTTCTATCACCCTGCATAGATGAAAAATGGATATATAAATACAATTCACAGTATGTTAACTTAGTCAACAAGTTTACTGAGCGTTAAGATTTCTATAATTCTCCCAGATAACATCAAATTTATCTATTTGCATATTCTTTATTGGCATGATTGCTATATATTTTCATTTTTCATTTTTTACCATATATAAAATATTTAGCATGCAGCAGAATTGTGTTTACAGCTCTACCCAAGTTGCTTTTTCCGAATAAAATTTCATACACTTTCCACTCTTCCAACTGGCTGTTGCATTTGTTATTTATGTAGTTCCTCAATTGATGCCAGAAATGTTTAGTATATTCACACTGCAAGAACAGATGGATTATTGTCTCAGTATGAACATGACAAAAGGTGCAACTATCATCCTGGCGTATATTCATTTTTTTCAGTAACAGATTAGTACCAAGTATCCTGTGGTCAATTCTGTATTGTAACCATATAAGAGTTTGATCTTTAGTGATCTTAAATACATTATCATAAATTGAGTCAGTATGCATGCATAAGGTGTAAGTTTGCTCTAACTCAATTTTCCATTTTTCAAAGGACTTTTGCAGTAGTTTTTTCATACACATTGTTTTATAAATAGCTCTACAGCCCTTTTTTTCTTTCAATATTACACCCAATGTTAAAGGCATTTGGGGGTGGTAGTTTCTTGGCTGAATATAATTTATTTTCATTATTTTAAAATATTTCTTAACAGCAGCAATTATGCCATTATACTCTAAAAAGTTTGATCTAACTTGACTATATATACAACTAAATTCTCTAGATGAAAAAAAATCCCTTGATCATTAATTAGGTCCCCTACAAACACAATTCCAGCTGCAATCCATTTTTTTTGTAACAAATGCTCGAACCTCCGACCTTTATATTTGGATTATGCCATAAGTGTACTTGGTGACTGATGTTATCATTTATTACAATTTTCTGTGAAAGGATACAATATGCCTGTAGTGTATCTTGCCAAAAAGGGTTAAAATTTTGTACAGAGTGCACTTTAGAAAAATCTATGCCATATTTATACATGTTCTTTATGTGTGGACATATACTCTCTACTAGATGACTGAATTTGTTTTTAATAGGTAGTAATCGCCTAAACCATGTGGCTTTTAGGCTATTCATAAAACTTGTTAAGTCTACCATTTTTAAGCCCCCATAATTATAGTCTTGTATTATAGTCTCCCTTTTAATTTTATCATTAAAACCTTTCCAAAGAAATTCATAAAACATATTTTGAATGGATTTAGTTATATCTGCAGGGGATTTGGTATGCCCAAGATTAAGTGGTTAAGTTTTGCCAATGCCAGAGATTTGATTACCACAAGTCTTCCTAGAGGTGTTAACATCCTTCTTGACCAAACAAGCAACAATTTTCTAATTTCTTCTATTTTGTCAATGTAGTTGATATCTATTATTTCTGATAAATTTGTTGAAAAATTGACTCCAAGGACTGTAAATATTCCATTAACCCAACTGAAGTTATATTCCGGACATAGAATATTATTACTGTTTTTATTAGCACCTATCCATATTAGTTTTGTTTTTTCTGTATTAATATTAAGGCCGGAGATTCTCCGATAGAATTTTAAAACCTTAATTGTATTTATAAGAGACTCTGAAGTACCATCTAAAATAGTGACGTATCGTCCGCGTATTGTGAAATTTTATATTCTTTACCATATATTTTATACCTTTTATCTTATTATTATTTCGAATTAAAATTGAAAGGATTTCAGCGCAAAGAATGAACAGGTAAGGTTACAAGGGGTCCCCCTGACGACAGCCCCTGTGTAAATAAAACCATTCTGACATATGACCATTGACTACTACACAAGATTCAATTTTATTATAAAATACAGAAATCCACCTCCTAATAGAAGGACCAAAATTAAAAAAATCTAGCACTTAATTCATGAAGTCCCAAGAAACAGTGTCGAAAGCTGCAGCAAAATCAATTAACAACACAAGTCCTGGTATATTATGTTCCTCTGTGAAAAATAAAATATCATATATTCTAATATTTGTGGCCATTAGTCTTCCAGGCAAAAGGCCTGTTTGATCTTCATGTATAATATTACTAAGTACACTTTTCATTCTAAATGCTATAGAAGATGAAGCAATTTTAATTGGCCTCCAGTTTTTTAGTAGTGACTTATCTTTATTTCCTTTGGGAATACATGTAATTACTCCTTGTTTTTATGTTACTGAAAGTTCCCCTATTGAAAATGCATAATAGATAGCTCTAACTAAAAACCCTCCTATATCTTTCAATTTTTTTTTTGTAGAATTCCACTGTAAAACCATCACACCCAGGACTTGTGTTGTTTGACATTCTTTTTAAACTACTTAACATTTCAGAATATGATAAACCCCCCTCTACTGATAGTTTTTCTGTTTCTGACAGTTTTGATACCATGATGTCATTAAAAATAGAATAATAAAAGTCTTCACAAATTTTTGTTTCGTTGTTTCTGACATTATTTCCTCTTGTGTCTCTAATATTTCCCCTGATTTTGTTTTTAAATTATTCATAAATTTTGAAACAAAATTTTGATTCTCCAAATTACAGAAGTATTTTGTTGGTTTTTCTCCCTCTTTTATCCATTTTGCTTTTGATCTAATCATTGCACCCTTAATTTTTTTTATATTTCTAAATGTTTTCTGAATTAGATTTCTGTTTTTCCAAATTTTCTATTTCTTTTAAAAGAATGTTTTCCTTATTTATATCAGATTTTTTCTTGTGTGATGCATAACTAATTGTTTTGCCTCTAATTGCTATTAAAGTATTTCATAAAAGAGTTGGTCATTAATGCTAAACTGTAGATTTTGCCATGAGTTTCATTAGAGTCTTCAGTAAGATTTTGTATAGCATATAATTCAATAGTTTCTTTTATAATTTTCTTTGTTCACTAACATAGGCAAAATCCCTCAGTAAGTCATTATTGAATTTCCAGTATGATGTACTTTTTTAAATTTCCCAAAATCTAAAGATAAAAATATTCGAGAATGATCTGTACGGTAACCTGGAAGATTGTTACTTTACTAACTTCTGTAAACAGAAACTCTGATATTAGGAAGAAATCTAGTCTAGCTCTTTTAATGGGATTTTTCCGATACCATGTATATTGTTTAGCTTCTAAATTTTGTTCTCTCCAAGAGTCTAAAAGGCTATAGTCTGAAATAATATTTAAAACTTTATCCCTAGCTTTCTTATTATTTAAATGTATATAGTTATATGAGTCCATATCTGGATTAAAAATTAAATTGAAGTCTCCTGCTAAAATAAAGGTACTGTCAACATATTTAGCCATTCTATCAGAGATATCTTGGTAAAAGTTAGAGTTGTCTTTATTTGGCCCATATATATTGATAATTGTCATATTTTTACCCCACATGTTACAGTTTATTATTAACAAATTCCCATTTGTATCACACTCTTTTGAGTTTAATTTAAAATAAAAATTATTATTTATAAAGATTGCCACTCCTCTGGACTGACTATTAAAATTACCAAAGAAACATTTATAGCCCCATTCCTGTTGTATGTATGGTTCATCATCTTTTGTAAAATGGGTGTCCTGTAGCAATACTATAGAATAATTTTTACTTTTAAGAAATTCAATTACGTCTTTCCGTTTGGCCTTGTCACCTAAACCCTGAGCATTCATTGAGATTATAGAAACTTTATTCATTATTGATCATATAACATATCAACTTTACTTTTTTTATCTGGGAAACAGAAATGTACCTTTCTTGAACTCCTTTACTGAATGGCTCTTTTAAGATAATGATTCCATTGTCCATCCATGCAGTCCATCTTGTAAAGTATTAAGTAAATGATTTTAAAAAGAAAAGAAAATTACTTCAAAATACCTGCAGCAAAATCGTCAACATAACGATATGCACTTTTTCAATAGTTTAAGTAATTGATTTTAAAAGAAAAGAAAATTACTTCATAATATCTGCAGCAAAATCATCAACATAACAACATGCACTTTTTCAATAATTTACATTTATTATAAGTGCATTCAAAAAGTACTCGTTAATTATTAATTAATATTGATTAATTTTAAATTCTATGTTTTAATGATGCACTTTTTTACACGTATTGTATATATACTTATATGCATTCAATAGGAAAATACATCAGAATACTACCTCAGGGCTCACCCTGGCTGTAAAAATGTTTGCGCCAGCACATTCGCCAAATGAGAAAAATAAGAGCCAAATCTCATAAGTTTGAGCCAGATTTAGAGCAAGTGGCTCCAATATATTTTCGGATAACTATTGTGTTTATATATGATTGTTATAGTTGAACTGTCAAATGCACATTCAATTGGTGCATAATATTTAAAAATAAATAGAAATAATATACATTTGGAATTAAAAACACAAATTCAATTTCCAAAAATTAAATTGAAAATTAAATCAAATTCACTGTAAGTTTTATACAAGAGGCCCATGATGGCCCTAAATCGCTCACCTGAGATAAATAGGTTGACCCAAGGAACATCTGTACCAATTTTTTTTAAAATATGGCCAGTAGTTTTGAAGAAGATGATTTTTAAAGTTTTCATTTTTTTTTCTTTTTGTTGCCATGGCAACCAGAGTTCTATATGGATCAAGTTTATTTAAGCAACTTTTGTGAAGGTTGACCCAAGGATCATTCCTGCCAAATTTAATCAAATTCTGTCCAGTGGTTTAAGAGGAAATGTTGATTAAATTTTTCCCTATATACATATAAGGCAAATAAGCCCCAACCTGGCGGCCATGTTTTTTACGGATCGGACAATTTTTAGCAACTTTGGTAGAGGTTGACCCAAGGAACATCTGTACCAATTTATTTTAAAATCTGGCCAGTAGTTTTGAAGAAGATGATTTTTAAAGTTTCATTTTTTTTTCTTTTTGTTGCCATGGCAACCAGAGTTCTGCATGGATCAAGTTTATTTTAGCAGCTTTTGTGAAGGTTGACCCAAGGATCATCCCTGCCAAGTTTAATCAAATTCTGTCCGATGGTGTCAGAGGAGATGTTGTTTAAAGGTTTCTCTATATACATATAAGGCAAATAAGCCCCGCCCTGGCGGCCATGTTTTTTTACGGATCGGACAATTTTTAGCAACTTTGGTAGAGGTTGACCCAAGGAACATCTGTACCAATTTATTTTAAAATCTGGCCAGTAGTTTTGAAGAAGATGATTTTTAAAGTTTCATTTTTTTTTCTTTTTGTTGCCATGGCAACCAGAGTTCTACATGGATCAAGTTTATTTTAGCAGCTTTTGTGAAGGTTGACCCAAGGATCATCCCTGCCAAGTTTAATCAAATTCTGTCCGATGGTTTCAGAGGAGATGTTGTTTAAAGGTTTCTCTATATACATATAAGGCAAATAAGCCCCGCCCTGGCGGCCATGTTTTTTTACGGATCGGACAATTTTTAGCAACTTTGGTAGAGGTTGACCCAAGGAACATCTGTACCAATTTATTTTAAAATCTGGCCAGTAGTTTTGAAGAAGATGATTTTTAAAGTTTTCTTTTTTTTTCTTTCGGTTGCCATTGCAACCAGAGTTCTGCATGGATCAACTTTATTTCAGCAACTTTTGTAGAACTTCACCCAAGGAACATTCCTGCCAAGTTTAATCAAATTCTGTCCAGCGGTTTCAGAGGAGATGTCAATTAAAGCAAATTGTTGACGACGCACGACACACGACGACGGACGACGGGTGATCACAAAAGCTCACCTTGAGGACGTTGTGCTCAGGTGAGCTAATAAAAAATCTTAAAATATTTTCTTTGATTTTCTTTGTCAAAATAAATAATTCAAAATTTAATGTTGGAAAAATGAATTATATGAAAATTGTTACATCAATAATTCGACATCAATAAGCAAACGTTATTAAAGTACTTAAAATAATTAATCGTGAAATTGTAAAAAAAAAAAAAAAAATAAAAAAAAAATGAGTACGTTATATATTGGGGACGTTTCGGTTTGGCTACGTTTTTGACTTGCTTCCACAGCGATTAGGAATGAGTCATTTATACATAACGGTACTTAATTGCTGTATTTATTGTTGAAAATTTGCTAGGTAAATCGATCAACTGTGATCTTAATGTTTTAAAAGAAACACTAGCAATGAAACATTGCTGACGTTTCTTCGCAAATGGGAGCCATTGAAGATTGCGCAATTGGGAGTTTTAATGAAGGTAAAACAACAGTCAGTTGAGGGTGTGACAAATATAAACAAGTGACAGTCTGCAGTAACATCCGAGTATTCCACATTGTTGCATAATAAGTAAGCCTTAGAATGTGTGTTGATTGGATAATCCCACAGCAGGTGCTTTACTTTAAATAGTATACAGTGTAAGGTGACATATATTTTTGTGCATTACGGAAACAACCGCCGTATTGGGATTTTCTTAGTATGCGCCAAACACATTCACCAATTACGAAATTATTGCGCAACATTCTTATTTTTTTTTTTCGCATTTGGCGCCATTGGCGACCGACAGCGTGAGCCCTGCTACCTTTCCCCTTACTTCTTAACTCAGGGCTTCACCATGCACAGGCCATCATTATTCTCATTCAGGATGTAAATTTCTCTGTATACATATTTAACCACAAAGCACCGTATTCAAATTCTCTAAATAACATTATAATTACACACTCATAATGCATTTATAATGTCCACCATCATCAATGACTTTGAGCAGTATCACTAGCAGTAAGGTAAGGTAAAAGTTTATGTGAATATTCAAAAATAAAAAAAAGGGTAATTGAAAAACATACAACTAAACTTCAATCTACACCATGGTCTCTATTACGGTTCTGTATAGAACTAGAAACTCTATATAAATATAATTATACAGTAAAACCTCTCCAGAGCAACATTTGACGGAGACACAGAAATATGTTGCTCTAGGGAGGTGTTGTTCTGCAGAGGTTGAACTGATGTGCGGTTGTAGTACTTGAACTGAATATGTTTGTTTAATTTTAGCTGAAAAAGGGGCTAAATATTTTATTTATCTTACTTCTTGTGCTTTCTCTTTCTCTCTCTCTCTCTCTCCTTTCTTTCTCATTCTCTTTCTAGTAATTTTGTAAGTTTCCTCTGATGAGTTTATGAATGCATGATTGTAATTGTAAGTCTAATACATGTACATGTTCTTAAATCATCAATACTGAGAACTAAGATTAATTAAGATGATTTTTAACAGCTCTTTTTCTAAATTGTCAGTAACAAACCTGGATTTGTGTTCTGCCACAACCAAATTCAGTTGCAATCGACTGGGCTGTTCTACCTTTAATAGCAGCAACACGCTGCTCTAACGTTAGAAACACTTTCTTCCTCGTCGACATTTTACAGGTAACCTGATTGTTTTGTGATCAGAATGAAGAAATGAAATAATTTAGCATTTCAAATAATCAGCTTTAATACAGCTGAATTTAACTTTTTTTTTAGTTTGCAGTGAGCATATGCAATTTTACCTTCTCAACTTATTTTGTCGTCATTATCAATCCATCGTTCCGACCGTTCTTTTATGCCTATTTGTTTTCCAAACATCAAAAAACATGGCGGTTCTGTTTTTCACAAAACAGGTGGTACCCAAATTAAGATGTAATAAATCACATTAAACCTGTGAGCAGCCGGGAGCAAGTCATTATCAGCTATAACACGCATGACGTTGCTGCATCTAAATATGGATTTTGGATTTACCCGTGTTGCTCATCAGAGGTTAAAATAGCCGTAGGGAATAATTACTGTGTGCCGTTTACCTTAGCTAAGGGGTGTTGCTTGTTAAAGGTAAAAATGCATTGTTAACGACTTGGGGTAATAAAACTGTCGCTCCTCAGAGGTAACCGTTCCTTAGAGGTGCCGTTTCGTGAGGTTTTACTGTACATATATATAACCATGTATACAAAACCTCACAAAACGGCACATTTCATCCGCCATCTTTATCTCACTCGACACGAGAGTCTATTTTTAGCATACTACTATAAATAGAACATGTTATGGGGAAACCCAAATCTTAGTGGGCGTGTCTATGTACAGAAGGTAAACAAAAGAACTGTCAAGGTATCCTCCTCGTTGCAGGTTAACAACTTTACTTTTTTATTTATACAGTGATTTGATCGAGATCCGTCTGTCTGTCGACTACGACCTTCTTCAGGAGCGCGATGATTTTCTCATCGGACCAAGCAGACTGTACCTTTTCATGCCTCTGAGATCGCTCCAGTACCTTAGCATTTTATAACGTTAAGTCCTCACGGATAATGATCGCTGTGTCCTTTAGTTTCCTGCGTTCCTTAATCATCTCATTTTTTGAAAATCTTGAAACAAATTTACAAATAATGGGTCGGTTGGCCTCCTTGCTATATCTGCCCATTCTGTGCGCTGCGTCGATATCTGAAGTTGACAGTTCCATGTTCAATTTTTCCTTTGCTATCTTCACCACCTTCCTTGCGGTTTCAATTGCGCTCTCTCTCGGATCTTGGTCTGTCACGCCATAGATTCTCATGCTATTTCGTCTTGAGTATTGCTCTAGGTTGTTGATTTCATCTGCATGTTTCTGTAATTTAACTTCACTTTCATGTAGCTGGATTTTCATATTTTCATTACTCGGCTTAAGTTTTTGATTTTCGGCTTCCATTTTTTCGGTTGCTGTTTCCATGTCTGAGGGTTTGTTTCTTAGATGCTCTACAGTTGTTTCTACACATGAGACATATGATTTTATCTCTTTCACCTTTAACATTTTCCAACTCCGCCTTAAATTAGGAGATTTTGTCTGTCATGTCATCTTAGATGGATAGCCTTTATACAAGTGAATTTTTTGTCAACTATCAAAGGGGAGCAACTTTTGTAATATATTTACCCATTGCTTTGCATACAGTAATAATATAAGGGAAATGTGTCCTTTTGCTGGAAGATAGGAGGTTATTTCGACTATGTTGTCGAGAAATGTTGCTTGGACACGTGTATATGCCTTCTTTGATGGTTAGCGCATTACTGTATTTGAAGTGGGGACAGAAATATTTAATAATCATTTCTCAGATAAACACATAACATGCTTGTGTTGAGACAAAAAATATAACATACAATATATTTGGCCATGTTTGATAGAAAAACAGCAAAAATATTGAATATATATATTGTTTCATTTACAGCTATTCGTCCTAAATACTGTTTGTGGCGTATACCGGTACATTTAGCAACCTCATACAACAAACAGAAGTGATTTAACATCAAAATAAAAGTGTTTGGTGCAATGTTTTAACCTGCCATTTTCTTGTAAATGTTAGGTGCAGCGACCATCTTGGATTTTGGCGGCCATATTGGATTTTCTCACTGCTGTAGCGTAGCAGAAAATATCCGTAATACCAATATCTATGAGCATGCCAAGTTTCATGCTTTCATCTCTCTAAATACACGATATTGCAGGACATATGCTGCACGTTTCTGACATGTAAGGTTTATCGATTTTGGGTACTCGTAGTTTTCAGATGTACGCTATCAGTCACAATGTAAACACTTCTACGCTGTAAGATTGTTACATCAGTAATGGGTATCTACAACGCTTGTCATAAGATCATATCCTTCAAACAGACGTTGTGAACGACGAAAATATATCACAAATATATGATAATCGTTTAGTTCGTAGAGAAGGAGAGAACGTTATACATATAATATAACTAAAGGTACCATTGCATCAGATAAAGTAAACTTTGATGAGTTGTATTTTTTTATATTAAGATATTCGATCTCATGGAAATTGCAACAAATCATACAACAATCATGTTATCCTATCTTATTTCAGTGACTCCTACATTAGATTGAATTGTACAAGTTCTTTCTTTATATTAATCAGGTAACACTAAAGTACGTTTAAAAGGAAAGTGATTTTTTTTTAAAAAAACTATGTTCTGTAAATATTGCAATAATGAAGCATATTTTTCCTTTTTTTTCAAAGATTCGAATTGTTTTTATTTATTTCTGTAAAATATAAGAACCTTGGGATATTGAAACAATTCAAACAAATAAAACAAGAGAGGTTTCCTATATTTTTCTTCAAAATGTAATATATATTGAATAAATCATATAATTATAAAGACAAAATGGTGTCCTAGAAAATCATTTACATGCTGATGTGTCATTTTTTGACAAAAATGCTAATTTTAAACATTTAACGATGGCCGAAATCTAGACAGTTTTTCATGAAAATGACATTGACCTCACTAGTAAAATTGCATCAAATGTGATTGTAAAATGTACAGGTTTCTGGTCCCATCGAGTTTAATATAATAGAAAACAAACTCCATCCACCCCTATTATATAGACATATAATTAATACCTTCGAGATTTTATCAAATATCCTTAAACAACGATACACACTGTATTCCTGTACTGCACCTATGGTATAGTATATATATTCGGTTCAATATTTTCTTTCAATTTCTTTTACGCCAGTGGCAAGCTACACGCATATCAATAATCATTTCCTTGTGTGCGTTTTCGAAAATCTCGAAAGGAATGTGGTATCCCACTGAGCCAGGCCCCCACCTGCTTTGACCAGACCTGCTAATTGCTGGTCATCACTGCAGGGAGTCTTTAGCCAATATAGTACTAATCTGTCACAGTAAAACCTCTGATGGGTTAATGCAAAACTAAATTACCTGCTAGTATGGAAGTGAGACAGTAGGCTAGTTTTACACAAAGCCATAAACATTTAATGAATGTTAGTGATAATGTGGGTTGTTTACTGTATAATCCCTTACATATTCTTTATTGCATTAATTTCTAGGTGTCAATTTTGTAACTGCATGATTATGTATTTATTTCATAGTTAAATATTTGATTTTGAAAATACATGAAAGAGATACAAGTTTTAGTATTCAAAATGACTTAAAATGAGTCTGAAGGACATTATTCTGGACAATGAATGACTTTTTAAATTGCTTTTGTTAGAAACGTTTCGTTACATTTTATTCAACAGAATTTCTCTTATTGAATAAACTGCATACAGGCCATACCACGAGGAGGCGTTTCTAATCATGGCCCATATTTCTTTTTCTTCTTTTTTTTTTTTTTTTTTGTTATTTTTATATTATTTATACATCCGTATCTTTTTTTTTCTTTTTTAAATAAATCTATATATCAAAATGGCCTCCAGATGTGCTGCTCAAACACGGACGTCATCCACTTGGCCCAAACCTTGTCTTGATAGTGATGAGAAGTTCGTTTCCTTCCAACATTCTCATTCCAGTGGCAAATTGATAAGTCACTTCGCAGTCTATAATTGGCGTCTCCCATAGATCCGATTCGTTTGTCATGGAACATATTTAATACGTTGTTGAAGGACTCGACAAAGAATGTGTCCATACAATGCACATAATCTTCCGGGTGCTTATACACGTCTGTTCCACGCAATGCGTTCGTTAGGAGGTTTACTGCGACTGAATCTGTCAGAATTTGCCTGCTTGGAATGTAGTTTCCATCTGTCTTACAGCGAGATTCGCTTAGGCACTTTTGGCGGTCATTCTGATAGTGGCGTGGTACATTTTCTATACATGTCTTCAACTTTTGAATATCTCCACCACAGTTTTTCATTGCATAATGAAAGTGTGTCTTTATTGGTTTGACTTTATCCACTAGCTGGGCAGACCAGGTTTTCCCTTCTCTACATTTAGCCCCTGATGAAATTTCCTCATTTCTTTTTCAATCGAAACAGAAACATGCCAGGTGTCATTCTGGTTGACAGTCATTGGTTGTTGTTCCCGCACATATTTGTTAATGCTGGCATTCCTGTTATGGCCATGTTTCTTCACACTGACATTCTGTTGTTGAAGGGAAGAGTATATTCTCTTCGTTCCTAACAGTTCATGTCTTTGTGAGCACTGGTCATCACTGCGGCTAACCACTTGGTGTTCTATGACCTTATTGGTGCTATATCCAATGCACACTACATCTGTATATTTCGAATTTCTCCTTGTAGAGTGTCTTGCATCAGTAATAATGTCTATGCCGCCTTCATCCTCACTTTTAGATTGTTCTTCTGTCAGTGCAGACTGACACGACTCCGCACGTTCCTCACTGACAGCTACACTATACTTCTTAGTGTAAGTGTCCACTTTATGTCTCGTAAGACATCCTACACCAGTTGATTCACAGAATCTACTGAGCTGTGAAAACAACATTCCACTGGAGAAATATCCATGTGATAGTCTCATAGACACCAAATCACTATTATCTGGCATATCCGGCGAAGCTTTCCAAACTTCAAAGAAATGACAATGTTTACATGACACTCTGTTAATCTTAGAGCATGTTTCTAGGTCCTCACAGTCTAGGGAAATGGCAGAATTACATGCACAGTTGTGGTTATTTACTGTTGCTACTAGTGTAGACAAAGCTGTCTGCGTTGTAATAGTAAGAGGCTGGGTGGAGTCTCTCTTGCTGCACTGTTGTATTACAGGTGTTGTAATCCTTGAAGTTTGTGATGTTTGGGGATAGCAATTCAGAGCATTATACAATATACTGAGTGATGTCTCTGCACAGTTCTCCTTTACTAAGTCAATCTTCTCTAGCACCGATGTAAACATTTCGTTTGAGCCATTGAAAGTCAATTTCCGTTTGATCTTCTTAGCAGATGAAGATGAATCCATACTTGACTTCTGTAGTTGTTGTTGTAATGATAATTATCTTTTAATGAAATGAAGTGTGAATAATTGTCACTTATAAGGCATATTTGAGGAATACAGTCTGATGACAGGTGATGAGGGAGGGGCATGCAGGCGGTACCCCATGCTAATGACCAATCAGATTCAAACTCAATTGTTCATCTTCACTGTCCCCTGTCATAAGTGTGTACAATGGCAATTATGTCCTAGAACTAATTGCTTTACCACCCATACATGCCCACACCCCAATAAAACACTTGGAAAGCATACTGTTGCAAGCTAGTTAGCACTATGTGTACAAACTTCAAAGAGATCAATGTTGTGATTACATTCATGAGACATACATGTGTACACAGTACAATCATCAGTAAGGAAGTTGCATTGTAACCATGGCAACTGAAGAGATAAGACTGAATGTTACAGAAGAGCAGAAGCTTGCAATAATAGCTTTTTTCAACCACAATAACTGGGACATTGAATCATCTTCAACCAGCGTTTCGCTCTTACACGAAGAAGGACGAGGAGAAGATGAATATCCACTTCCGAGATACCACGAAGGTGCTACTGAATGCCAGGAATGCTTTTGCTCCCCATGCATTGTGTCTGAGACTCAGCGTCAATTCTGGTGGCCAGACCACCTAGAAACACCAAAGGTAGGGAATGCCTCCGCCAGGAAGAGACTTTACCAGAGGTTCTGGGCTATGCTAAGCAACTGTGGAGCCTGGAGCGACGCAAGGTACCTGCAGAGGAAGTCGCTAGCCAGAAAGTCCAAAACAACATGGCACAGAAGAGAACTTATGCCGAAATGTGTACTACAGAGCTGTAGAACATGGCTACCAAATCCAGAGGGTGTGAGTTACATGGGACATAAATGGAAGTGACCTCCTCATGTTAATCCTGAACTCTAAGAAATGTAACGAAACGTTACTAACATTGTAAAACGTGCTTATTTTATAATTGAATTGAAATTAATAAATAGTTTATGGAAAATCGTGAGTGTTGTTTTTCTTCTTCATTTATATTATTATGACATAACAAACAAAAATCAAGTATTTAAAACAGTGTTGATTTTCTGGCATAAACATGAGTTGAGGGAAGAATTGAGAGAATGAAAGTATTTAGTAATACATCATTTATTTCCAAACTTAATGTCGCTTTTTATGATAAATTTTACAAATCATAATAAAATATAAATTAAAATATATATGAGAACTAAAAGAATGAAAGAAAGAAATAACAAAATGTATAAAAAATAACAAAATCAACCAACAAAGTAAGAAAGAAAACAAATAAAGATTTATATTTAATTAAATAAAAAAGTATAAAAAAGAACTGATAGAATAATATCTGTTATTTAGGATTGCGTAATTGGTATATTCACAACTATTTCCTTTACAAACTGCGAATGACTATGTTCAACCCCCCAAATATAGCATACTTACACTTGGATCTTGAACAATACCTGTGTGACAGACACATCGTGACAGACTGTGGCAGCCTGGCTTATCAGAAAACAGATGCCCACACATGCTGGGTGGGTGAATAAATGGGGGGGGTCACTTATATAAGGGTTTTGAGATGCCTTTAAGTGCTTAGGTTTATAGGACTTCCTGAATTACTTACACAGATGGACTGAATTCGATATGTTTACAAAACTACAATGTGTCAACACCGGACTGACAGTCTGTATTTATAGATTGTGCAAAAACCATGCATAAGCCACTAAAGTGAAGCAGCACCACGTGACAAAACTGTGAACATTTGGCTCCGCTTGACATAGAAAATTACCCTTAATTATTTCAGTTCTTCATCGATTTCTATGGGACATGTGTCAGTCTTATAAGAAAAATATAAGCTTTTCTCGGAATAAGGATCTTCATCAACAGCAGAGCCGTTTTCTTCAAGCACTTCGTGAAAGATTGGGGTTTGTTTATATGCGAGCGGATTACAGTTCCAAGCTATTTTGTTCATCCAAGCTATTTTGTTCATCCAAGCTATTTTGTTCATCTAAGCTATTTTGTTCATCCAAGCTATTTTGTTCAAAGGGTTCAAGCAGTTATCTTACCGCATTAGCTAAGCTAAGCAAACGTTACATGATATACACGTCCGCTTTACCCAAGCAGGTACTTAAGCAGACAGGTAAACAATGTACATGTGTAATTGATATAAAAAATCCTTTTGATAGGAAGGCTTTTCAAGTTTATTTTTAGTCGGTTGTGTGATATATTATTCATAACCGTGTGGAGCGATGTCTCTTTGTATCCTGTCTAACTTGCAGTGAATTATAATAAAATAGAATATCGTAGATTGCGATAACCCATGTCTAGGTGTAACAGGGTTGAGTAAATTGGTGTTATATGACCTTTGGAGTTATTTCCCTTTGGTCGAGCTTTGTTTGACAAGAGTGACTTCCCTTTTATACTTTCCCGCTTTGGAGTCATTCTGCACGATTTTTTGCAAGAAGCAGGACGCTACTCTTTGTGCTGCTGAGATAATTAAATTGTATTGTTCATTACTGGTCATTGGTTTGGTAAGTTTTATTCATTTGTTATTCATAATCTATTCTTATTTATTGTTCTTTCTGGTAATTGCAATGGGCAGTGCTTGTGTTATTTTGCAAATATTTCCTTATAGTAATTTGGAGTAAACTTACAAGTTCTATGCTTTGTTTAAAAGCCTACATCTCAAGATGGTAGCATTTATGTTCAAAACCATATTAATAACCAGGCATGGAATGTTATATTGATTGCTAATATTACAGAGTAATCCACTGCATGAGGCATCTACACCTATACAGTACTGAGAGAGAGAAGTTAGAAAGGCACTCAGCCCAAAGTTGGTAAGTCCTGTCAATGTATTGTTTCTGTTGTCTGTGTATGTTAAGCAACCTGCTGCAGATGTATTGTAGAGATCTGTAAGATGGAAACTGATAATGTCTAATGTGTATTCTATGATATTGTATGCTATTGTTTGTACTGATGCTCTTAACATTCTTTTAACTGTGTTATATGTTTAATATCGTCTTAGGGCCACTGGACACACAATTACTCATTAATATATATTATTCATAAGGAAAGTTATAGCGGTAGAAACATTTGCCAATTTGTATTGTTTGTTTATTTCAGAGTGTTTCTGCTCTACCAGGATTAGGAAGCCTACTGGGATATTGAGAACATTGTGATGAATGTGATAGTGGATATATTTATGATAATAAATGTGTGAACATGTTCTTCAGCCTCTGTTTAATTGTACTGTATGAACCCGACACTACCCACATATATTACAAATGGCGCCCAACGTTTTGATGCAGTCTACTTTGATGAAGAACTTGTGCTGAACATTTGTGACTACTTTCACTGGATAGTGGATTTTATTGTTATTAATTGTCATTGTTCCTGGTATATCCATTTTTATTGCCATTTCATTAGTCTGGATCTACAGCTGTGTTGCTGTTGACATTGAAGTTACGTTGGTACTTCCATGGTCGATCAACGTCAGTAGTCCTGTCGTCGTTGGATCTACATCAGTCATCGTTGGATCTACATCAGTCATCGTTGGATTTTCATTGGTAATCCAGTCATCGTTGGATCTACGTCAGTATTCATCTCGTCGTTGGATCGCGATTGTTTGAACTGTTAATTTACCTTTTACATTCGAGTTGATGACTCATAAACTTTAGGACTTTGAGAACATTGTGTTCAAGTGTGAATACTACCATTTGACTGTGTGTTCTGGTGGCCAGATTATTCATGTGTAATATTCCAGGAAAATTCCCTTGTTCAACAGAGCGTGAGTACTGAATTTTGTTGTATGACAGTAAATTTTTTTGAAAGAAAGAGATTATTCACTTTCACTAAATTAACTGATTTTTTTTCTCTCATTCACTATAAAGTTTGCTTGATCACTGGGTATGGTTCAATTCTAATAATAATTAATGGTGATGGTCCTTTAATTCAGATTACTTAAATCAATTTATAGGTATATGCTTCCATTTTGAAGAATTAATTCTT
The DNA here is from genome assembly GCA_021229015.1 of Solen grandis. Taxonomy (NCBI): domain Eukaryota; kingdom Metazoa; phylum Mollusca; class Bivalvia; order Adapedonta; family Solenidae; genus Solen; species Solen grandis. Next base: position 9,291,061 of record CM037777.1, read on the forward strand.
ATTTAGAATAGTTTGTGTGTCTATTGTTGTTTATATAGACTCTAGATATACAGCTATATACATTAAAACATTTTTATTTCATTATATACATGTACTAGCTCATTGCAATAGCAGAAAAAGTAATCTTTTTATTTCTCAGGTATTGTCACTGGTTCCCTCCCTTGGTTCATTGACTTGAACTTGATAGCTTTATTTGCATATTGACCTTGATTTTGGTTTTGTCATACTGTCTCTGATTGGTTGGTGATTGTATGAGGTAACGGGTTTCATTCAGTGTGGTACTGTGATTGGCTGTTGGGACAGGAAGTTGATGACTGGACTGAACATGTGACTACTCATTTGCCTCTATTTGGAATTAATAGTAATTCAATTGATCTTTTATTTATTTCATAGTATAGTTGAACAGTTGTGATGCAAATAGTTTAGTATCAAAATATGTAGTTTGTAGAAACTTGCAGGCCTAGAGAAAATCTAAAAAAAGAAGTTGATATTTATTTCATAAGATAGTATTTTGCTGAGGTAAGTGAACTTGGTGTCTGTTATTCTTTCTTTTCTTTCTTTCATTCTGTCTACACTTAGTTGGTGCAATTAAGAATTACAAATGTGAATTAATATAGAAAAATATTTTATTTGACTGGTGTATTATTTATTTCTGGATATAGGATTAAATTATAGGGTATAAGAGCATTAAAAAGAAAATTAGAATTGATTTATGTGGATATATACCATTTGATAATTAGACCATATTTAACTTAAATAATTCTTTAATTTGATTATTTATTTATTTGTCTGCAGTATTTGTCCATTTTTCTTTCTGTATTTCTATAAAAAAAATTTTTCTTTCTTTCCTTTTATATTTTCTTTGTTTATTTTTTGTTTTGGTAATATCTATATACATTTATTTGTTCATTTATTTACTTAATTATTTTGTTGTCTTGTCACTAGTATTATTTCTTTTTGTTGTGTTTATTCATTGAAGCAATATTACATTTACCTGAAGTTAGTTACCCCACCTTATCAATTGTTATTTTATCTCCACCTTTGTTTTTTATTTTCCTTTTTCTTTATTAGTCCATCTGTCATTCATTTTTTTTTTCTGTCTTTTGGTCTTGATTTATTTTTTTTTAAAGTGATTTAGTATATTTATAAATGAGATAATTAAGAAATAGATTTTTTTTTCTCTTTTCTTTTATTGCTTTTGGCCATAATTTTTTTAATTTAATTACATTTTTCTTATTTTTTTCATATTTTCGTTTTGTCTCAAATACAGGAGTTATTTTATTGTTTTAAAGTAAGTATTAATATTCTGGAGTTTGGAAATCCTTATCAAAATGAGCATGAATAAAAGCTTGATTGATATGGACGATGACTTGGAAGGAGCGACAGGCGGAGATGTTGCTAGTGATATTACATTGTCTGAGCAGGATCGGAAATTACTTTTCACAGTTTACATCTTCATCCGGACATTGAATCGCCAAATGATTTACTGGAGTTCATGAGTCAGTTTGGAAATAAGGGGTCAGCGAAACCGAAGACATTTCATTTCATGGAGGATGCAACTGATCAGAAGCCACTTCCTATGCCAAGGATATCTTACCAATATCCGAAGATTTCAAGTTTCGGTGGAGAGAGTGGAAGAGGGGAAGTAAACTGGTCTTGTTTTAAATTTGAAGTGGAAGCCCTGATGGAAGATGGAAATTTCACACATCAACAGATTTTGCACGGAGTTAGGAAAGCCGTGAGAGGAGAGGTGGCAGAAATTATACGTAGGCTAGGTACTCATGTCACAATCCAGGAGGTGTTAGCGAAGTTGGAAAGCACTTACGGAAACATAGAAACTCAGGAAACGATCATGAAGAAGCTGTATAACTGCACTCAACTTCCAGGGGAATCAGTTACAAGCTATGCAGCAAGGCTGGAGGATTACTTCGACAAGGTTGTCTGTTTAGGAGCACTGAGAAGACATGACTGGAGGATACTGAAAGGTGTATTTTAATTTTAAAATATGACACCATTGAGGACTACGACAAGTTTAAGATTGAGCTGAGGAAACTTGAATCATTGGAAAAGGATAAGAAGGAGAAGGCTAAACCATGCAGACCCATGACAAAAGATCCTAAGGAAAAACAGGAGAAGAGTGAACTTAGTGAAATGAAAGATTTACTCCAACAGTTGAATAAGCGGATTGAAAGGTTGGAAGAGAAGCAGGATCAACATGTCAGTACAGGACCAGGAAACTACACTCCATACATACCCAGAGGAGCAATGCGAGGACAGAGATTTGATACAAGGAAGTTTAGTTCAAGAGGAACAGGACCAGGAAAGTTTAGTGGTGGAAGAGGTAGAGGTGAGTATTATCCGGAAAGACCTGTTGCAGGTAGTACATTCACCCCCATTTGTTGGAAATGTAATAAGAGAGGACACATGCAGGCTAATTGCCCAAAATAGTAAGTGCCTCGGTTAGGGGATCGAACTCTGGCACGTTCATTAATAATAAAGATCTCAAACTTGTTGGTGATATTAATGAAGCCAATATTAAGATAAACAATCTTTTGTCCACAGCATTGCTAGATACTGGGTCGGTAGTTAGTATTATTTCTGAAACCTTTTATAAAGACAATTTTTCTAATATTGAGATTGAACCCATCAATAGTATTTTAAACATTGAATGTGCAGATAGGAAACAACTGCCATACTTAGGGTGTATAGAGTTAGAAGTCTCTATTGAGACTGGGCTTGAAAATGCAAAGCCACACTCCTGTTTATTTCTCATAGCCCCAGATACCCGGTACACTAAACAAACACCCGTAATATACTGCACACCCTTTTACAAGAATGCAAAGATTACTTTGGAGATAGGTTTTTACAGAAAGCAAAACTTTTTACTCCATGGTACTTAACGTTTCGAACAATATCCATGTGGGAAAGGAGTCTTAGGAAAAATCAGGACAGGATAGCCATTGTTCGGAATTCCATGACAGAAAAAGTGATCTTGGAACCGAATCAGACAAGGAACATCTGGTGCTATACAGATAAGAAGATACCTTACCCATCATGCTGTGCCATGTTACATGAGTCCAAGGAAGCTACCATCCCGGATTACATAGAGCTCACACCAGGTCTTGTGGAATATAGTCATGATACCAACACAGAATTAGTAGTGACTTTATCCAATTTGTCAACTAGCACCGTGTGTATTCCACCTAGAGGCATTATATGTGAGTTACAGCCAGTAACTATCACTGAGGATGTGTTAGAGAAGAAAGAGGATTTAGATGACAAGAGGAAGGCCATTGTTGAGGAGTTGAACATAGATGAATCGGTGTTGACATCTCATCAAAGGGACAAGGTGAAGCAATTTCTACTAGAACACAGAGATATATTTTCAATTGGGGATTTGGACATCGGCAACTGTAAGAAGGTCAAACATCGTATTGAGTTAACAGATGAGGTCCCATTCAAACGTAGACATCGTCGCATTCCCCCAGGCATGGTAGACGAGGTGAGACAGCATTTGGAGTAATTACATGCATCCGGTGTTATACGGCCATCAAAGTCTCCTTATGATTCCCCCATTGTTTTGTGTTGCAAGAAGAATGGAAAGCTGAGGATGTGTGTCGATTATAGGACCCTCAACAAGAAAACCATCCAGGATTCATATGCATTACCACGCATGGAGGAAATTTTCGACACACTGAGTGGAGCTAAATACTTTTCAACAGTTGACATGAAGTCGGGGTACCATCAGGTCGAGGTTGAGGAAGCTCATAAGGAACGTACTGCATTTACAGTTGGACCATATGGATTATGGGAATTTGTGAAATTACCGTTTGGCTTAACAAACTCACCAGCTACTTATCAGAGGTTAATGCAGGAATGTCTGGGAGAACTCAATTTCACATTTGTGTAGTATATATTGATGACATCATTATCTTTAGTCAAACTTTTGAGGAGCATTTGGAAAATTTGGAGAAAGTGTTCACACGTTTGAAGGAATTTGGTCTCAAGCTTGCACCTGAAAAATGTATTTTTTTTCGTAAGGAAGTTCCCTTTTTAGGTCATGTTGTCAGTGAAAGAGGTATTCACACAGACCCAGCCAAGATAGACAAAGTGTTGAACTGGCCAACACCATCAGATCCTGAAGGGCTCAGAAGTTTCTTAGCATTTGCCGGATACTACAGACGATTCATTCGCGGATTTAGTAAAATTACCAGACCTCTGGCTGAGTTAATACCCCCAACAACTTCAAAGAAAGGTCCGAAGAAAACCAAGATGAAAGAATGGCATTGGACAGAGGAAGAACAAAGAGCATTTGATGACCTGAAACTGACTTTATCATCCCCACCCATATTAGCATACCCGGATTTTCACTTACCGTTCGAGTTACACATAGACGCTTCGACAAAAGGATTGGGAGCCGTGTTGTACCAACAACAAGATGGAATTAAAAGAGTCATTGCTTTTGCCAGTCGTGCGTTAACCAGGTCGGAACAGAAATATGCAGCATTTAAATTGGAATTCCTTGCATTAAAGTGGGCCGTGACAGAAAAGTTCTCTGATTACCTTATAGCCAAAACGTTTTCAGTGCTTACAGACAGTAATCCATTGACCAACATATTAACATCAGCCATGTTGGATGCAACAGGCCAACGATGGGCATCTGCTTTGGGACAGTACAGTTTTGACTTGACCTACAGAGCCGGCCTCAGGAATGCAGATGCAGATGTATTAAGTAGATATCCCCATGAGAAGCTGGACAAGGATAATGACAGTCTGATTAGGATTGATGACCAGGCAGTGAAGGCGATATGCAGTTCCACATGTGTTGTACCATCTTATCTGGACACATTACCTGCAAACACTATGAATATAGTCTTGTCAACAGAAGAACAGGAACAGCCCATAGCTCAGTATGACCTATATGAGATCAGGAGGAGGCAAAGAGAAGACCCACTTATAGATAGATGGAGGAAAGCCGTCATTGATCAACGCATACCAACTAAAGGTCTTTCAAAATTGGATGTAGTCATGTAAAAACAGTTCAGGAACTTTCAAATGAAGAGAGGAATACTTTTTAGGACAATTCAAGAAAATGATGAACTACTAGAGCAACTTGTCATCCCAGAACATTTTAAGGAGCAAGTCCTGCAGGGACAGGACAATTAAGTTGATCAGACAGCGTTTCTATTGGCCGGGAATGTCAACAGATGTTGAGAAGTGGATAAATAGCTGTGATAGATGTCTGAAAAGGAAGTCAACGGTGAACAACAGAGCACCTTTGGTCAACGTCCATACCTCATATCCACTAGAGTTAGTTTGTTTTGAATTTTTGACATTGGAACCATCAAAAGGAGGCATACCCAACATTTTAGTCATCACTGATCATTACACCAAATTTGCTATGGCCATTCCTACGAAAAACCAAACTGCAAAAACAACAGCTGAAAGTTTTTACAATGAATTCATAGTCCATTATGGAATACCAGCACGCCTACACTCTGACCAAGGACCAAATTTTGAATCGGAGATTGTCAAGGAGCTATGCAGCATAATGAATATGAAGAAAAGTCGCACATCAGTTTACCATCCGCAAGGAAATGCTGGTCCGGAAAGATTTAACCGAACTCTCCTAAACATGCTGGGAACTTCGGAAAACAGTAAGAAGACCGACTGGAAAAGATACGTCAATTCGTTGGTATACTCATACAACTGCACGCCGCATGAGTCAACAGGTTTCTCCCGATTTGAATTGATGTTCGGCAGGAAACCCAAGTTGCCGATAGACGCAGTGTTTGAGAAGGCGAATACCACGGTCAGCAAGTCAACAAAGGACTATGTTGAAGATTTAAAAGACAGGATTTTAAGGACAAGACAGATAGTAGAGGAACATCTTACAAAGGCCAAAGCACAGCAAAAGAAATACTACGATATGAAGGCAAAATCAGCAAAGATACTTCCAGGCGATAAAGTTCTAGTCAGAATTCTATCATTTGACTCCAAGCATAAAATCGCAGATAAGTTTGAAGATGAGGCCTACATTGTGGAGGAACAGGTGGATGAGAACATTTTAGTTTACAAGCTGAAGGGAGACAAGTCTGGTATAGAGAGGACATTGCACCGGAACCATTTGTTCCTGTTAAGCCATCAGGATGAAGACAAGGATCAAGAGGATGAAGTGGAGGAGAGACAAGCAGATCATGAGGCAGATGTCGAGATGGAGGATACCCGCACTGGAAAGGAGTCAGAGGTAGAAGTGGGGTATGATACAAAGAAGACGGAGGAAGATGGTGTGGACACAAGTGACGTCACAGATTCAGAGGATGAAGCAGGGTTACTGATGTACGACATTAGTACCGGGGACGCCCACATTCCTGTAATTATTCTCAAGGAGGATGTTGTTCCCATGAGTCAACAAAATGATGTAATGGCCAACAACAAAAACAGTGAGTCTTCTGAAGAAGACCACATGGTACAAGGTGAGGAAAGTCATGATGAAGATGATGCTAAGTCAAAAGATGACTTTGAGAAGAAAACAGAGGAAGGTGCCTCAGACTATAATAAAGGATGGAAATGGAAATTTGACGAGTCAGAATGATATTCAAGAGAAGGAGACAGATAAAGCAAATGAGATGTCTGCACAGAAAAGTCCACCAAAACCATTGCCTAGAAGGTCTACACGGGAAAGACGAATGCCTATAAGGTTTGGGGATTACCAAATGAATTCAATGACACCACAATCAAGACCTTTAGATTCGAGATTTCATGCCCTGAGTGAATTGATGGAGTCAGGTATTCTTGGTAACATAGATGTTGATGTTGCACAAAGGCTTGTTACAAGTATTTTCAGTAAGTGAATTTATGACATGATATTGTATTATGATATGAATTATTAATATTTGTATTTTGCAAATATTTTAATATGTATGTATATGCATATTGTTTTTTTGTTGTTGTTTTTTTTGTGTTTTGTTTTTTATTATTATTATGTATTTTATCGGTGTCATTATGGTATCTTATTTGGAAACAAGTTATTTGATACAAGTGAAATTCATTCTATATTTGCACCAATAAGATTCCCCTACATTTTTGTATATAAAGATATTTTTGATGTAAAGTTGAATGTGAGGTCACATTTTCAAAGGCTCGGGGGCAGAATATGAGGTAAGTTACGGTATGTAAGTTGAAGTTCATGAGTGTAAGGCATTAGTTCTTTGTATAATATGTTTGTGTAGTTCATAGATGTATACAGTTATTAGTGGTAAATTTGTAGTTTGTGTAACATACCATGTTGCTGTAGATTTGTGTACTGTAGTTGTGACTGAAGATATGACTGGTTGTTTGGACCATGTTCGTTATTATTTTATTATTATTCCTGGTTGTTTTGTGTTAATGACGTGGACGTCATTTCATCAAACTAGGGAGGTGTGTAACAGGGTTGAGTAAATTGGTGTTATATGACCTTTGGAGTTATTTCCCTTTGGTCGAGCTTTGTTTGACAAGAGTGACTTTCCTTTTATACTTTCCCGCTTTGGAGTCATTCTGCACGATTTTTTGCAAGAAGCAGGACGCTACTCTTTGTGCTGCTGAGATAATTAAATTGTATTGTTCATTACTGGTCATTGGTTTGGTAAGTTTTATTCATTTGTTATTCATTTGGGTTTTATTTTGCAAATATTTCCTTATAGTAATTTGGAGTAAACTTACAAGTTCTATGCTTTGTTTAAAAGCCTACATCTCAAGATGGTAGCATTTATGTTCAAAACCATATTAATAACCAGGCATGGAATGTTATATTGATTGCTAATATTACAGAGTAATCCACTGCATGAGGCATCTACACCTATACAGTACTGAGAGAGAGAAGTTAGAAAGGCACTCAGCCCAAAGTTGGTAAGTCCTGTCAATGTATTGTTTCTGTTGTCTGTGTATGTTAAGCAACCTGCTGCAGATGTATTGTAGAGATCTGTAAGATGGAAACTGATAATGTCTAATGTGTATTCTATGATATTGTATGCTATTGTTTGTACTGATGCTCTTAACATTCTTTTAACTGTGTTATATGTTTAATATCGTCTTAGGGCCACTGGACACACAATTACTCATTAATATACATCATTCATAAGGAAAGTTATAGCGGTAGAAACATTTGCCAATTTGTATTGTTTGTTTATTTCAGAGTGTTTCTGCTCTACCAGGATTAGGAAGGCTACTGGGATATTGAGAACATTGTGATGAATGTGATAGTGGATATATTTATGATAATAAATGTGTGAACATGTTCTTCAGCCTCAGTTTAATTGTACTGTAGGAACCCGACACTACCCACATATATTACATAGGCATATCATAAATGATTGTAATGACACTGTGTTTCATTTAATAATGTGTGGCATGCATGATTTATTAAAATCAAATAGCCGAATATTACTTTCCCAAAAGCATATAAATAGCACGGTTGCCTTTGAAAGTTGCCGTTCTGCTCCTGGTCGTCGAGGAGCGAACATCTCCAGTGGACAAACCAAGGCCTTGGTTGAACTAGTACAACTACATGTACTACTACGTCCAAAAATATATTGTCCTAATACAGTAAGCACGGATAGTAATCAGTGGACTCGTTCCATCTTGAAGTCTTTGTTGGTGGTCTTGAACAGTAATATGTATACAAGTATAAGCATTTCAAAAAAGCTAAAAATCGCCGTTAGCCATGTGTACAGAAAGGAAGGGTTCATAGCTTGGAAATATTATCAAAGCTGATATAAGAAATAT
>CM037777.1:9299926-9349926 GCA_021229015.1 Solen grandis
ATTTTCAATAACAAATAAGATATAAGACCCCAACATACACACACAAAACCTTATAACAGTATTTAAAGTAGATCTTTATTGAACTCATATCACTTAAATAAAATGAGCAGAGTGGAGAAGGTCAAACCAGGACTACACGTCATTTGTTAATTGTTTGTTTCACACGAGCGGCATGACATGGTCTAACCGTAATGGCGGACACAACAAGGTTCTAAACCGGCTATTCGAGGAAAGTTCAGCATGACCCGGCGTGGCTTCTTTCTTTGTCACCAACTCATAATTACGAATGTGTTAGTATAGACTGAAATTGATTTCAGGAATACGAAATTGTAGGCGAAATAGCGTTGAAAATTGTAAGAATAGCGCTTCTTCGTTTTTATTTTGATTATGTGCGTATGAATTCGATTTTGAAAATAAAGTAGTCCGCCGAGTTATGCTGAAAAAAAAGAGATAAAACTCGTAGTTCAAAATACATTGTTACTTTGCCAAAGTTTGCTTTAAGATTTTCTTACATAGAGAGCTTTAAGATTAGATAATATTTTAGCAATAGTTGAAAATGTAGAGTTGATTTTGTCAAAACTTTAATTTTATTCGTAAAAAATACAGAAAAAAATCATTTTAGTCTCTAAAATGCTATTTTGTGTTTCATGTGTTCAAATATTTTTTAATGTGTTTCATTATGCAGCAACATGCCATATTTTTTTTACTGTACTCTTGATTTCTTATATATTAATTCAGTGCTAAAACCTGTTTACAATTATGAAAAGATGACTTATTTCAAATCATGATCATGATAATATTTTATTTTCACTGAACAGATTTGTTCATAAAGTTTATAAATTATCATTCAAGCAATTTATTGAGTATTTAAGTTTTTTTAGGAATGGGGGTTGAATTAACACTTCGATTACGTCCCTTTAATATATACATGGATATATATGTTTTACCCACTGAAGTTTCAGGACGCTTATCCATGTAGACATTTCATTAAACGAGTAACAACCATTTCTGTCCATATTTTTGTTTTAATGACAAATAAATTATTATGATTTTAAACCTTTTTTTTCTGTACGTATAACACTTTGAACAAAATATTTACATTTATTTCGATTAATTGCGTTTCCCCAATCCAATATTTTTAATGATTTTCGCTAATTTAATTGAAAACTATTCCCTGAGCAAAAATTAACAGAATTTAAAGTATTTTGTCGTAAACTTGTTCTAAACTTGAATGTAATTTGCACTTTAAATGTTCATGTACGGTCAAAATCTCTGTCTAGACTGTTTTTGAGTTGTTTATGAGTTATTTTGTAAAGGTACAGATTAAAACATTAGAGACACGTGACTTTTTTTTGTTTCTTATTGCAATCCTATATTTAGTCTCAAAACAGCCGGGATCACTTTAGTTTGCAGAGCATTTGAAACGTCACTTGACTTGACTATTTGAGTTCACCGTCGCTTCGACAGTATTTCATTTATATAGCGACGTCCAGCTAATTACAGGTGGAGGAAGACCCCGAATGCACGGAGACATCCGGGTAGAACCACTGACCTACCGTAAGCCAGCTGGAAGGCTTCCTCACATGAAAATCCGAATGACCCTGCCGGGATTCGAACCCACGCGGTGAGGGGGCTGGGTGAGTGTTAAAGTCAGCGACTTTACCCTCTCGGCCACGGAGGCCCCCTTGACATTGATTAGAAGACAAAACAATTTTACTAATGGAAACCCATTTGTTTTGACTTCTTCATGCATAATTGGATGTTTTAAATAAAATCTACATTTTAGCTCGAATATTCTAAAAATATTTAAGAGAGCTATTTTATTCACTCAAGCATTGGCGTCGCCGTATTTTTTATGTTTTCGTACGTAATTAATTTTGAGGTATTGCTTTAATACTTATAATACTTGTTTATTACCATCACCACCACCTGTAGTTAAGAGCACATAACTCTGTAATGAATTATGACTTGATTATGTCCCTTTTTCGACGTAGAATCTCGTTTAAGTTTTTCGTACGATCCCACTTTTTTCACTGAACCCTTTAGGACATTGCTTTGAAACTGAATGCTTGTTTATGACCATCGCCCCCACTTGTAGGCAAAAGTACAGGTAAGATTTTGTTAAAAATCATAAAGCAGTTTTGGATTGAAATTTTAAACTCATTTATTTCAAATAGAAATGATGTATATGGCCAAAAGACAAAAAGCTGTTTCCGTCAAAACAGAAGAAATAAACATTAAGAAGCGCTCTCATAAGAAACAGATATTGTTTTGGAGTTTCAAACACATAGCTACGCCCAGCTAAGTAAAGGTGAAAGATGACTCTGGGAATAAGGAGCTATGTATTCTATTACAAACACAGAAAGTCAGGGTAGATTCAACGACCTACCGCAAGGTTGCTGGTATTTACCTCTTGTGCAAAAAAGAAAAAAAAATCCAAGTGACTAGACTTGGCATCGAACAGCTTTGTGATTGTAAGGTAGCCATTATTATCACTCGGCTACAGAGAACTCGATGAAAAAGATATAATTCTTTTTTTATACATCCGTCCAAATACGGGACCAATAATGGATTTATCTGCAGCGACTGGGCGAGCGGACGGCTTGTACTGAGGTTGTCCGCTCTCTAACAAACGTGAACCGATCTTTACCAAACTTGGTCATAATGTACATGGGCACAATATCTCGACCATATTCAAAAACCATCCAGAATGTCCGAGACACTTCAGAGTTTCGGCCCTTGAAATGATGAAAAATTGAAAAAATAACAGTGTCCGCTCTCTAGAAAATGAACCAATCTTTAACCAAATTTGGTCACAATGTGTATGGGCACATTATATCGTCCAAGTTTGATAACCAGGCAGAATGTCCCAGATACTCTGGAAATACGACACTTGAATTGATTAAACTGGGTGCCTGGATAGCATAGTGATAAACCTATTCACGTCCCACTAATTCATTCAGATCTTTACCATACTTGGTCACAATGTCCCAAACAATCCGGAGTTACGGCCCTAGAATTGATGAAAAATTCAAAATTAACAGTGTCCGCTCTCTAACTCTTAAAAGCATGAACCAGTCTTCACCAAACTTTGTCACAACGTGTATGAGCACAAAATATCTCAGACAAGTTTGATAAACAACCAGTTACGGCCCCTGAATTGATGAAAAGATGCAAAATTAACAATGTCCACTCTCTAACAAACACAAACCAATATTTACCAAACTTGATCATGATGCGTATATTCACAATATCTCGACCAAGTCCGACAACCAGTAAGAATGTCCTAGACACTCCGGAGTTAAGGCCCTTTGAATTGATAAAACATGCAAAATTAACAGGATTCGCTAACTCTAAAAAAACCTGAATCGATCATGGTCAAATATGTATTGACAAAGTATCTCGACCGAGTTTGATAACCAATCAGATTGTCCCTGACACTCCAGAGTTACGACTCTGGTAATGATAATATTACAGGACGGGTGTCATTTGTTTATTGTTTGTCATGTTTATATTTTACACACACACACGCAAGATGAGAGTTTTGAACTGTAAATCACGACAAAACTTTTATTCTGGTTACCCAAATGTCCGTCGTATCTCGAGTGTGGTCATCAATTTGCTTTAATGTAAAATATCCATCATTAAATTATAACCATTGTCCTTCAAATGCCTAAAAAGAGTTCAGAGCAGATGCAAGAATGATGGATGGAATACCTTAAAAAATTATTCTCTGAAACAACTGAGTAGAAATTAATGAAACTTGGCATTAATGATCTGGGTGGCCCTTCACAAAATTTGTTAAAGTAAATTGATTTATGCAGATCTCTAGTTGCCAGGGCAACCAATGGAATTAAAAAAAAAGAAAATATTCTTCTCTGAAACAAATGGTCAGAATTTTATTTCATTATATACAAATAGTCACCTCATGGCCTTCTTCCATAATTGCTTAATGTAAGTTGATCCCTCGAATACGAAGTCCAAGAGGGTGTGCTAGTTTCCCTATTAACTCTATAAAATACTAAAATGAAGTTGATCCCTTGAAAACTGAAGCCGCAAAGGGGGTGGGCTAGTTTCATGATATACTCTACGGAAAGTTTTAATATCAATTCTTTTTCCATGAAACCAATAATCAGAATTCAATATTGTTAGGCACAAATGGTCACCTAACGCCCTCTGTCATAAATTGAAGTTAATTTCTTGAGAAATGAGGCTCCCGGGTTGGTTAAAAAGTTGGTTTCTTGAGAACGCGGGCCCTGGGGTTCGGCTAGTTTTCTTAAATAGTCTTAAACGAAAATTGCAGTTTTTTCTCCTCTGAAACCAGTGTTTAGAGGTGAATTTTGTTTAGCACTAATGTTAAACTCATGGTCCGTAATTGCTTGATCATTGAAATATGGGGACTGCAGATGGTCGACTAGCTTTCTGTAGTTTGTATAGAAACTTTAGAAGTTTGAATGTGGTTGTTGTTTAGGCAACTAGGTAAATGTGACCTGATTTTATTTAGTAATGTTTTTTTTTTTGTCTACTGAGAGTTTTTATGTCACCATGACCCTTTATTGGAAAAACGCATGACATGTCACTTACCAAACTCCACACAGTGATCTCCCTTGCAAGCAAAAAAATCACCGCCGTCACAAATGTCACGTGATGATGGTAAACTAATAAAATGGCGTTTCCGTCTGCTGTCACAACAACAAAAAATATTTTTTAAAATGATTTATTTTTTTACCACGAGGCGATATTTGATGTTTATTGGAGAAAACATACTTAGGGAAATGACACTCGCAGTAAAATATATTTTTTTTGGAAAAAAGAAAAATTAGCTTAATTCTGTTAATCTTTACTTGTGGTGGCAGTGGTTATCTACAACTGTAAGGGAAGGTAACTTCTGCGTGGAGTTTGGTTACTTACAACAAAAACTTATTAAACAAAGATTGGCAACTAGTATAAATCTCACAAAAACACGTAACAAATTGTCCAATTCTCGCAATGTCGCGTTTTCAAATATCTCCTTTTCTGTTGAAGGTATGTGAAAGTAAATTGCTTCCTTCAGGATACCATTACAACGCCATCATATTAATACTTTTAATACCTTTAATATGTATTAAAAATGTTTTATGTACAATAGAAAAGTAATTGCACGATGAGAACTATGTAAAATGTGTTGTTTTTCTGCCACACTGGCATAACATAATTGAAAATGATATTTAAAATAAATCAAATTTAAATAATCAGTCTCGATGGCTCTGGTGGCGGCGTATATGGTCATTATTGTGGGAGGAAACCGGAGATCCCGGAGATAACCCACATGTCTGGACGGGCGACCACTTTACCCTCTCACGTACGTGACTAGGAATCGAACCCGGGAGGCATTGGTGAGAAGCGAAGCGCGTTACCATTACGCTATCCAGGCACCCAATCTCTGTTGAATGTATTTCTTTACAAGTAGCTGAAATATAACAATTTTAAAACAGTTGTTCAACTATTTATTTTAATGCCGTAGCTGTACCTGGGTGTAATTGAAAAAACAACAACAACATGTATCCTGTTTCACAAAAACATTTGGAACATGATAGGTCTATATTAACACGATAAAACTTTAATGATGTTGAACAGGTACGTAATTTCAAAGCTTATGTATAATTGAATTTTTTAATTGGGAATAACCTTGAAAAAAACAAACATTATCAGCACGTAAGATTACAAAAGGTATAAGATACGGATAAAAATGAACTGAAAAAATATATTAATTATTTTACATATTCATGAACGATATATCGTGATACTATTATTCTATTTCTGCATCGATATTAACAGTTTACAGCCTACTTACGCTATTGAATTGACTGCATAAGCAAGAGAAAAGCATTTTATTTCATTAATGCTCGATGTGATTCATACAAAGCCTTAAATCGGATGAAAGTAACCGAAAAATAACAAGAAAAAAATATAGATAAAAAATATTTAGTGATATACCGATGCTCCATCAGTTTTTTTTTTTTTTATTGTTTTTTTTTTATTTTTTTTTTGTTGCTATTTTCTATGTATATAGTTTGTTAATTTCGTCACCACGACAAGACCAACAGCTGTTTCAGGCAGTAAACACGATGGAGTTTTTGCCCCGACCCCCTTTAAGTTAACGCATTCATCAGATCAGTAAAACAGTTGATACATCAAGGTCTGTCCGTTACTATGGTACCTAGAGGGTAGCTATGGATGCCAAACCTCCGATAGGTAAACAATAAGCGTATAAATGTTTAGCGCAAGTTTCGGTTATTTCATCTGGTTTTCCGAGAGGGTTTTCCATACTTTTTGGATACCGGAACATCAGGTTAGCGGGGTATAAGTGGCAATCACTTGGATAGTTTCCTTGCCGCTATAGCAATCGTCTGGGAATAGTGATCTTGTGTCTATATTTGCTTCTTGTGTTTGTCATTAAAACCAAGAATAGCTGTATTTGATAAAGTCTTGGTGAACCACAGTTATTTAGTTAGTTAGAACAAGTTTTATGATGAAGTCTGTATACTTTTTTTATCCGGTGCTTAATATAGTTCAGTGAATTGTATGACAGTGATGTCATTTCTATATCATATATTCTGAAATTATGGATGGAATATATATTCAGTGATGGTCGGGGAAATATAAAATGGAATATTAATTAGTGACGTAATGATATCCCCACGGGAATTTTTAATCAAGAAAACAAACTGAGAATTGGCAAAAGTTAATTTGACCTTGACCTCAAATATCTAGCAGACGACAATGAGTGGAGGGGCGGTAAGTCTCGGTGACATCCCGACTGGAGGTGGCGGAAGTGGAAGCTCAAACAAACCCTATCTTCGCCGGAAAAAATCTTCAATGGGAGAGACAAAAATAGCTGTATTAGGGGCCGAGGGGACTGGGAAAAGCGGTACGTACACTATGCCATCTGATATACAATCTGATAATGCATTATACAGATGAAATCATACATAAACACGGTTGTATTACAGTAACAGTGTTAATACGCAGTACTTTATTGGGTATGAACTAAATAGTTCAATAATCTATAGCAGCACGTTCTTTGCACAAATATTCAAAGTTGCGACACTTTTAACATACTGGATAACATATCGCGATAGCAAAAATTGGACTTATTTCAAAATAGTGTATCCCAAAGTAAATGTATATAGTATTTACTGTACTATGGTGTTTAACAGTAATGTCGAATTATGACATGTTGCCAGAGACATTGGAGGAACTCTGGGTAATGGGACTGCCAGTAACTCTCAATAGCTGGTTCCGTGCAGTGCGTTCTGGAACCATCTTGATATAAATTTGACATAAAAACATGACCTCCCACCGAAAATATACATACACACGTATGCAGTCTACATGAATATTGTCAAATAAAAACCTAGTCAAATACGAAGGCACGAAGGCACTGATATCGAGAGCAAACAGTTGCAATAGTCGTAGAACCTCTTACCTGATGTGTATATTTAGCAGCTACGGCAGGTTTTGAAGAAAATAATAGTAGTAGTTGTCAATTTAACTTACTTTTTACGTCGATTGGGAACAAGTTGAATCGGTACTTTGCGCATGGGAAGGCCACGGAACGTCTCTGTTCCAACGGGATTCGAACCCTACAACTGTTAGATCCACAATCATGTACGTTATCACTGGACAACCACTATTAGATATAGTAGAAAAAGCAGTGGGTAAGATAATGGAGAGTGATAAATACATATGTTTGTTATTTATGAAGTTTTGACAAGGGGACTTCATCAAAGAACACGTATGAGAATATCAGTTAGAGACATTTCTGTAAAGAATCCTCTGTATTGCGTTTGGTAAGGGTAGTATTTTGTTCTTTCAGGTAATCCATCCATCATTAAATTAGAATCATGGTCCTTTAAATGCTTAAAAAAGACTTCTGTGCAGATGCAAGCATCTATTAACAAGGGGTTATTGGCAATTTTGCTCCAAGTCTATAAAGGCTTGCATTTACTATAAAATTCCCACGATCACTTGATGGACTATAATCACAATTTAATGATGGATGGATTACCTTAAATGATTAAACATCAAACACAATATTTGTCTTAAAGCATTTAGTGTTGCAATATAATGACCATGAATGCAAATCCGTGTGTTAAATAAGCTTCATATTTTTTGCAGGATTCTTGATGCATCACTTACCATTTTATTTCAGTTACATTTATTTTTGATTAGATCTCATTTAATTGATCAGACAAATCCACAGTCTTTTTATCGTAGCTTTTGCAAACCAAGCAAGTGTTGCTTTTTCGACATATAACTTATAAATGGAATCTCTTGAGTAAAATATCTTGTCTGAAAAGAAATTGCCTATGCCTTAATCAATTCAAAACTCTCTCCCAATTTACCATTTAAAGGTGTTGCATCTAAAATAGTTTCGGTTCTGAATAAAAATAATAGTTGCTAGCCTGCTAGGTTGGTGAAGTGTGGGTACATGTATATTCATCTTTATATGCATACACCACAAATTCATTTTAAAATGGCGAAAGGACTTACTTGGACGATTTTAATTTGTTGGCCAAATATGAGAAGCGATACTACCTTCGAGTTTGATTGGACAGGAAGTTATTGATCAAAGAATATTTTCTTAAGACATTTCTCTTCGTTTACGTCGTGTTTTGTACATCACTTTCATATTTACAAAAATGTTTTATTCTAACTTTCCGTGTCTTTCGTACGCCCGCTTGCCTGGATACGCGCGCCTATAGTGAGAAATGAATTCCTTCAATTCGAACTTTTGAAACGGACAGGAATGTTAACTAATCATCACCGAGCTTTCTCAGTTATTGTAGATAATTTAATAATCCTGCCCAATACTCACGTGAAAACATGGCGAATGTGATCGTCATGGCAATATAGAGCGATCATCTGGATTGAATATCACTCGCTTTTATTTGTTATTATTATTGTTGGCATTTTCCGTGTGATGTACAGGTCTGGAAACGTTCTCTCCTCCGTGCTCTCTTAGTTCAGCACCTTGCTGCAATTAATCAGGAGTAAACTGCACTCCAGAAATCGAGAGCTGGTCGACATACGTTGTATTTTCATCAAATTAATTTACCGTCTCTATAGATTGTTGAAAAGGCACTGACGTAATGTTCACATTAGATCCTCATTTAAAGTTACAAGCATATGTGGCTGCAAACTGTCAGGATGAAGGTTAATTAGAACATTTCTAAGAAAAGTGATTGATGATTTGCAATCCTGGTTATAAACATGTGTCGGTTTAAGGGCAAAACTTACTTAAACAGACTGAATGAAATTAATTTCACGTTTAGAGACTGCCGCGGGTGATGTTGGGAGGTTTGAACCCGTGAAAGAAATATAACCAATTCGGCTCCTCATGCGTCATACCATCATGCAGGCGCGTATTCAGTGCGTCATTGTGAAAAAGTAACAATAGCGCAAAATGTGTCACATTAACGCTGATATTATGATACAGTATTATTTGCGCCGTTATCGTCACAAAATGTTTGGATAGCCCCTAATCCCACTTCTGCACCAGGAAAATCGCTGCAAACATTTTGCGTGCAATTCAAAATAGCCTAGATACGCCCCTCGCATGTATATGTTCGTCAGGTTATTAAGATTAATTTCAATATGAAGTGTTATTTTTTAATAGTTGCGATGTTCAGGTACTGTCACCGAATCCGAAAAGTGTAACTATATTGGATAGGTCTTCCGTTTGTAATTACAGAAATTTCAACCATATCGTAATAAACAAATTACCCAGTATGTACATCTGACGCCAGCGTCGGAAACCCACGAGCGACTTATTCCGATGCTCTCCATACATAGCAGATGAAGTGAAATGAAATAGGTAGGTGTGGGTATCCGACGATGGCACGATTCCACCAACTTAACGTAGTGCCAAGTAATACTTATATACTATTAAATAGGGTCATATTTGAGCCTTATTGTGTCCCTAATAAAGGCCCCTAAATATTTAAATTCTTAGCAGATATTGTTTGCCAGAAAGACAACTATTTATATCAACTTTACTTACTTGAATATTTTGGAAAACAAGAATGCAGGAATGTGCCTCTGCATAATTCAACATTTTAAGTTTTCCTTAGCACTAAGCTTTATTATTGGAATCTGAGCCAGAACGTATCGTAATGGAAAGCGAACTAGGTTTGAATGATAGAATAAAACCAAACAGTTGGAGAAATTAGTAAAATGATCCAAATTAATTCATTGATATTTCCTTGAAATGTTTCCAACAAACTTGACATTGATTGTCATTTGATACTCAGATAGTCTTAAAAACATTACAATAAAACATAAAGCAAGTGAGGTGTTAAACATGACGTCAGCCAGTTTTTCAGTGTGAAGTTAATGCGTCATCACGGTCAGCGTCAGCGCATTAAGTTGGCATATATACCAAACAACAGAAATACAGCAACAATGATATATGAGTGCAGAGTTTCGCACATATTAAATTTTGATTGAATTGTAAGCATCAAAAGCATGAGAAGAGATTTTAATTGTGCTATTTTGATTGGTTCAAAGTACGATGACGTCATATCCCAACATACAGTATTAATGCAGATTCTGTGATTTTCTTTCAGATGTATTTGATCCTAAAGCGTGGAAATACTTTCGCGTGTGCAATCCTAGCTTTGAAAAACAATTATGTATTCCATATTAAAGACTTTCTTGATATAAACATTGTGAGAGTTATCACGTGATCCACCATTGTAATGTAGACGTACCTAATGCCAACATAGTAGAAATTGCGACGGTTCTTGAATAAGCCTGTATAATCAATCTTAGGTAAAACTGCATTCTGAAAATTGACTGAGCTAAAAACTATTCATAATGCATCCTTGGAAAAAAACAACAACAACAACTCCGGCTTCTAATGGCATAATTTGGCAAAGGATGATAGTTGTTAAGTATCTATTTTTCAATCTGCAAATAAGAAAAAGCTACTCAGTAAGGAAACTGTAATTACAGATGATGTAGGAATGTAAATAATTAATATTTAATTGAAAATTTCCCAACTCTTTATACCTCTATGTTGCATGCCTTTTTTATGTAAGATCTTCCTAATTTCTTATATGACATATGATATAGTGGGGTTGGTTTACAACTTTAGACTAAGCCATCATGTCAGGAATGATACTCATGAAACTATATGTAACAAACTACCTTTAAAGCCGTCCATGTCAGTTCTATGAACATTTACTCCCTGTCTTTCATGTACACAAACATAATAAGACAGAGAATTCACGATAAAGCTAAATCTTCAAGCAAAATCTGACTAGTAATCAGTATGTCTTTGAAGACCATCAAGGTTCTCTCTTACGCCTAATTATTTTTTTCAAAAGACACCAGACCTGTTTTCCTCAGGAGCTTAAATTTTTATAAGAGGACTCATTTTTTTAACACATCTTTGTCAAAGACTTCGGTTTTCTGAATTCCACTGAAAACGCTTGTCGGTGTGATTTATTACTATCCCTTTAAATGTACAGAAAGGATTTCCGTATTTAGTCATATACTTTTATATCTGGAAATCATGATGTAAGTCATCGTCGGAAACCACGATATGTAATCCGTTATCACAACCGTATATACCGTGAAATTTTCAGCTGGCAAAACTTCGTTTTCATGAATATTGATCAGCCACTTGCTGACCAAAGAAATCATGCGTATTATTTTGAATACTCTTCATTAAAGTTACAAAAGCAAAATCTGACTCATAGTGCCCGCAAGATAAACCGTTACGCTTAGACGAGGAGAGTGACGTCACTTCTACATGGTTCAACGAAACTCACTATCACAATCCCGCGCCGTTTCATTGGTCAAATGATTCGTGCTGTCTACGCGAATCCAATGAAATTCTTAATAAATAATTCATGAAAATTAAGTTTTGCTATTCAAATAAACATCGGTCAATTAAGAAGTACGCGTATTAAAAGTCCCGATCTGGTTTTATGTTGTTCGCATAGGTATTTTCATGGTTTCCTCTTTGAGGGAAATGTTTAAAGTAAGTTTTAAAATAACTATAAACCTTCATCATTAATACCTTCATAATACAATAATCGTTACAATTATGAGCAGGTCATGATCCTGCTATTTCCAGACAAGCTCTCAAGTCTTCAATTGCCCAGGTGAACATTTCCCCATGTATCTAATTAGTATCTCATCACACAGTGTTATGCAGTGATGCCGCCGACCGAAATCGGCTTTGACTTAGTTTTCCTCATCCCGCATACTGCTCGCTCCCCCCACCCCCGTCTCTCTTTCTCTCCTCTCTCTCTCTCTCTTATTTTCCATTTAACTTTTCTTTTTGACTTTGATATTGTCACCAACCGACATCTGCTTTCACATATCTCTCCTCGTCCCACTTCTTATTAATCCCTGTCTGTCTGTCTGTCTGTCTCTCTTTACATTTCGATTTTTCTTCGCATCTTTCTTATGTCTCTGCCACACGTCGTTTTTTTAACCCCGCCTCTCTCTCTTGTGAATGAATGAATGAATGAATGAATGAATGTATGTATGTATGTATGTATGTATGTATGTATGTATGTATGTATACCATGCGTACATAAAGATCAACCCACAATTAACCTATATTCTCTGACACCAGATGGCGCACTTGAGACATCTGCAAATTTCTCCAGGTTACTAGAGCAACCGTACCATTCACCTTCACTAATCATATCTCCAGCACCGTTACTTATTCTACTTAACCAGAGGTTTCAACACTCTAAAATGTGCTCACTTATATTTGCATGCTCATAAAATTTAAGTGTCAACGGCTGATTTGTTGTCGGTATTAAGAAAGTTATTCTTCAGAGGGATATTTTGTATAGGAATATTTAATTTATTTCGTAATTTTTAAAATTGAAATGATCATGATATTGACTTATTTAACCTACATTCAAATATAAGAAATATGGTTATTAATGTTATACTAATGGTGAGTATTAAAGATCTAACTGAATATATCCAAGATATTTTATGACTCTTTTTTTAATATTATATCTCTTTCAGTTAAATTTTGACAAAAGATATGCCAGAAGGAACTTGAAAATAATGCTGTGTCATAAATAATACTACTGTAATGCTTTCAAGATGTTATCTTTCTGAAAACATCATTATTCAAAATATCAACTAAAAAGTTCAATATGTTCAATAGGCAATATTTTGCACTCTCTTAAGCTAGATAATCATAAAGTATGATACACTTAGAACAAGAGCACACCAGTATTGATTTTTTTCTTTACAGTGTGTTTTTATTTTCAACATGTGTTTCGCGAAGTTAAAAGAGAATCATATAAATTCGGTAAACTCCGGCTAAATCCGATTGCATTCGGATGACTACTTCAAAATTACTACCGAGTTTTAACCGAAGATTATCGGGTATCTACGATCATTGACTCGGTAGATATACAGCAATCATATGTACTCGACAATCCCCGGCCAAGGTCGGTAAATCGCTGACACAGGGCAATCAAAGAACTTAAGATACCAGACAGACAGACAGACAGTATATTTTATTGAAGTAAACTTTTGTCATATAGAATATAAACATATGAATAATATATAAATAATTAATCGCATGATCAAGTGTAAGTAAGTGAAAATACATCATGCAATGATTCTTATCTCTATAATGACAGAGATGTGAATACCTAGGTAACTGTTCAAGGACTTTCTAATCATGATTTACTGTTAGTGAATCAGTTATTTTAATCATTTTTAGTTTATTTCATTTTACTGCAGTTACTTGGTTCCTTGCTGTTGGGGGAGTTAACTTTATCTAATTCCTCCATCAGAAACCTGATGCTTTATTAATTATATGTTTTATATAATATATTTTTATATTACAATGTGAGTGAGCGTGGTGATTTGTGTGTATGTGTGTGTGTTTCTGAATGCAATTGTAAAGCACTTTTGAACGTACATTGCTATGAAAAGAGTGCTATATAAATGTGGTATAATAATAATAATAATAATAATAATAATAAATGTAGCTCCGTGATAATGACACCATGGAGGATGGACCATACATATGAAATGAAATCTGAAAGAAAAAAAAAAAAAAAAAAAAATATATATATATGCACATTATCATGGAAATAAGATGATATAATGATTGAATTCCGCTGTTGCATAGCTTCATAGACATATTTACTTAGTTTAAATGTAACATTTCTATTGGAAGAATTAACTGAATTAACTTAAACATACTTGGATGTCCTATGTAAGAGTTTCAATTTACGTTTTCCTGATATGTTCATATGCAGAACACACTCTGATAAATTGATATTCGTCCTTAGTATTCCTAGCATTACAGATTGTACAGTATCTATAAACTCTTTCTTTACATTATACAATATTCATAGCATAGCATTAAAGATTGTACAGTATCTATTAACTCTTTTTATACATTATACAATACTCATAGCATTACAGATTGTACAGTATCTTTAAACTCTTTCTATACATTGTACTATGATTATACTTAATATCCTCTTTCTCTCGCTTGGTCTAGGAGTCACGTGCATGTCTTTTAGAAATAATTGTTTAGAGAGAATTTATATTTTTAATTCAATCTTTTATCGCTATTATATAAACGTGTATTGTCAAATATTGATCTTTATTGTAATTTGAATAACAATACGTATATTTATAGATATAGTTATATACTTATAAAAACAACAACAACAACAACACACACACACACACACACACACACACACACACACACACACACACATACGTTTTAATATGTAATACCATATGAAAAAATTCTGTTACTCACATACAGGCATTGTATCGAATTATAAGTACATATTATGTATTTGTAATAGTGTGTGTGTGTGTGTGTGTGTGTGAGAGGGAGAGAGAGAGAGAGAGAGAGAGCGGGCAATCTTATGGTACTGATAAGTACTGTTTGATTCGAAATCTTAAAGCAGGTGCGAAGAAGAAAATGTAGGAGGTGCTTGGAACATAAGTGAAAGCCGAGATTTGTCGGCGGCAATATCAAGGTAAAAAGGAATAAAAAAAGAGAAGAAAGGAAAATGAAAGGTCAAAAATGTATACGGTATGTGTGTGCTTCAGAGAGAGAGAGAGAGAGCATTTTCTAATGCTCCTGAAAGATGTTGTTCAATTTGAAATCTTCAACTCTCCAGAGACGAGTTTCATTCCTCTACAGTGCTGGCAGTTGGTAGACACCTGCTTCTTCAAATCATCAGCTTTTTGCTCCGAATATTTATTAAACAGAAAGTGAGCCAAACCTGCCTTGTATTAACATCATTTTCACCGACTGGGACCCTGGGACCTTGTTTCGTGTCAGAAAATTAATCAAGATTGAATATTTTGATTTTTTCAGTTATCCAGTAATGTAAGTCAAGGGCTTACCTCGAAACTTAGCTTTCTCCTTTAGAATAGACCCGCGGTCAGCCCTCGAAGTGTAAAGCCCCAGGGGAAAATGAATAAGGAAAACATTATCGTATGCCAAGTTTGAAGTTGCATCTTATCACATGGTTCTGCTTATAATTCCTGGACTTAATACGCATCTGAGTAAAGAGGTGCATTATAGTAGGTTGTAAATCTAATTTGTACAATAATTGAATGTCTGATACAGGGGTCCTTATGACCGATCGGTTATAAATTGATGGTCAATGGCGCTCATTCAGTCCCTAACAAACTGATGGATTAAATCTAGGACAGGGTACTCCTGATTTCCTTTCAACTGGGTTGCATTATGTTGGTTGTTGTACCCTGTACTAATGGCCATTAAGGTTTCTCGGAGTAATGAAACGACTGAATGTTGTGGGATTTAATATCCAATACTTCAAACGGAAGAAAATATTTAGATTTGGTTCATCTTACTTGTGTTGGAAAGCATGTTTTCATATTTTATGCAGCTGTGTTAAAATTGTTACATTTTGAAACTAATACTGAACGCAGTATTTACAGATGATAGGTAGAAATTTAAAGACGATATTTTTATCTTCTCTTTCGTTTATGTCGGTGAAATCTTTGTTTCCTGACAAATAAACGCGATAAGTGTAGATCACATAACACGGGAAAATACTATTACTTCGGCGAAATCGGTTAAAATAAAGAATACGGTATCCCCGAGGCAGATGGTTTCGGTACCACGTGATACGTTCCGCAACATGGCGTCTTCACCAGTTCAGGGTAGGGATATCGTAAGTTCAGCCTATGACGTTAGCGCATGCGCGAAGAGTCAATGTGATCAGCCCAGTGACGGCAAATGAAAAAAGAAAAAAAAATAATATAGGTTTTATCATTCTAAATACAATTTCAATACTGTCTGTGATGGTATTGCCTGTGATATTGAAACCACCTATTATTTTACTCGGATGGTTGCGCTGGGTGACCATGGGTTTGTAGATGGGTATTGATAGACGTAATACATGACAGCAGATCCAAAGGTCGTGGGTTGGGGGCAAGGATTTTCATAACCTTCTCAGCCGCATAGTACTGGTCCAACCCAGAGCCGCCGAGAGGGATTAGTCTATTAAGTTATAAAAACGTGTGTTCGAACGTAAGAAATAAATAAGTTTAAATTTAAACAATATATCGCTGCTAAGGACAAGTTGCCAAAAAAAAAAAGAAAAAAAAAGAAGCTTTAACATTTGAGAAATAAGTTTAAGAAAAGAATGTCAATTTTTTTTAAAAAAAGTATGCTGCTTTATCTCCGTATTTAATTGATGATTATGAAAATGAAAATCAGGCTTGTGATACTTGTGATTTATATCCATTAGTGTTAATAATAATTGACACTAAGGCAATTAAGAAATTAAAGCATTTGCTTGTTTACTATGAGTATTCTTTGGGAAAAAAATTAAAAAAAAAATATAATAATTAATAATAATTTGAATGTAACTTTGTCATATCATTAACTCATTTTTATATTTGATATCTACTAAATACAGCATCAATTCCGACATATAAATATATCTCTATCATAAATATAATTTGATAAAAATGAATTTATTTATCTGAACTCAGACTTCACAAAAAGATGAAAATAATAAAAAGTGAATACTTTTCTACTTATTAAACATATTGATTTTCAAACATCTAAGTAGGACAATATTATCACTAGTAATTTCCATCAAAAACAAATCATAGTTTGTTTAAACTTATTTATTTTACGTCGAATTCCTCTCGACGGTTCCAGGGTTGGACCAGTACTGTGCGCCCTGGAAGGTCATGAAGAGTTCTGGCCTCCAACGGGGTTCGAACCCACAACCTTCGGATCCGCATTCGGATAGGTTACCATTGGACCACGCGCCCTCAAAGAGTTATATAAAAGTAATATAGTATCATTGATTAGATTTCGAAACATTGCTATAAAATTGAAAATGAAAATGCTGTTGTAATAACGGTAAACTCCGAAACAAACTTAATCCGGAATTTCTCTGAATATAGTGTTATATAATTTCTCTCTCTCTCTATTTTTTTTTTAAATTTAAAAGATATTGATAGTAAATAGACAAATCTTTCCCTAATCATGAGTTAACTCTAAAGCCTAAGTGACGGTATCATGTAGAAGAATTCGCCCGAGTTTATAAGCGCTCGAGATCTTAAGTGCGTGCGGTGCCGGGAAATGTACACTCTGACCTTCGAATGTTACCTTCAGGTAGTTCATCGGAGAGGAAAAAAACTCATAGTTTGGAAGAGAGAGAAGACAGGGATCCTGGAAAAAAGCTCTAAAACCTACATGATACGTGTCATCATCATCACCATCATCATCATCATCGCAACTTCAATATCATAACAACCATATCTGATTTTCTTTCACATTATTCTCTGTCAAAAAAGTGTTTCACACAAAGAAGTCAATGAACATGAACATCAGCTGGATATAGAAATAGTTAATTATTATCCCTGTAAATAATTAACATTTGTCTATCCTATGCCCCTTTTTCTCTTGCTTTATACTTACGTCTCTATCACAAACATATTATAATATGATATAACAGAAAGAGACCGTTAATTCGGTAACAAAAATAACACTAAGCACAAGTACATGATTTCTTTTGTGCTACATTTTCAGAAGGTGAATCATAGACAGTATAATCTGTAGATATTTGTTTTTTGTTTTCTTCTGAGATAATGCGCCTTCCTTGTTCCTTTGTTTTAGCTGTTTGTAGACCTAATGTTATAGTCTAAAGAAAGAAAGAAAGAAAGAAGATAGATAGATAGATAGATAGATAGATAGATAGATAGATAGATAGATAGATAGTGTATTGGTGTATTTAGGTTTACCGTCGCTGCGATAGTATTTCAATCATATAGCGACGTCCAGCTAATTGCAGGTGGAGGAAGACCCCGAGTACACAGAGGTACCTGGGTAGAACCACCGACCTACCGCAAGCCAGCTGGAAGGCTTCCTCACATGAAAAATCAGAAATCCCTACCGGGATTCGAACCCACAGCGGTGAGGGGCTGAGAGATTTGTAGTCCACGACTGTAACCGCTCGGCCACGGCGGCCCCATGGATAGATAGATAGATAGGTTCAAAAATAATATATGTATTTTCTTCACACATCCATCTTTCAAACACAAATGCGCTTTATTATATGATAATTAACGGTATATTGATGAAGAAACTTCAATCAACAAAGATCTACATGTGGTTATATCAATCAAGAGACCGGCACTTTGTACACATTTATTATCATCTTTAAGGCTTAATCCGCTTTTATATATCCTTGTACAAGTTAACTGTTTACTATGTTACTACATTTTCTATGTTTTCCCCATGGTTCACATTTTCCTTGGGTGGCGGAAATCTAAACAAGTTTAGATTCTGTGGCATATTTTGTGTTCGCCACCTTATTTGCATATGAAAGGTGATCATATTTACTCTTCTATGTATGTTCGATTTTATAAATCTAGTCTATGGTGATCTAATTTTATGTATCTAGTCTCTGACTCCTTTCATACATGTCATAAAGTTTATGATTATAAATGCATATTATCATGTAGATTGAACGTCATTTTAATAAAATGACAAATTATCATCTAGTCACGTCTTCATAGTATTTATTTAAATCCTATGCAAAATTAACCGAGCTGCGGAAAATGTGAACTAGACCATATATTACGAACTCCATGTGGGAAGCATAAATATCCTTATATAACTCCTGTTTTCATTTACATTTGCATTGATATAAAGCTTTTCAAACATTTTCTCGCCGTTTGTTCACGTTATTAGTAATTTAGGAACATTTCTTAGTACCGAAACATGTCAAAGAATAGTTTGGTATATTTATGGCGTATAAAATTGACAATTTATTGCTGTCTGACAAATATTCTTTGATTCTGTTTCGAAGTTGTTCTGTTTGTACATTTTAGCTATTTATTCTGTTTACATTTATTCGCCATGAATCTAGATTACTGATATACTTACTGATAATTTAGCTGAAAAAACAAAAACAAAACAAAAGAGACAAAGACGGCGAAAACCGCCCACGTTAAAAAAAAATGTTATCATTGATATCTAATATTAAAATGACATTTCCCCATATTGCATGTGAAGTTTCCATATATATGATTAATTTCTAAAATAACAGATTATTCAATTCATATATGATTTACATAGGTTTGAAATATAATAATAAAACACCTCTCCATATAAAAAGCATATTAATGTTTGTCCCAGTTTACTTTTAAGGCCGCTAAGTTAAGTCAGGTATATTGTTACATTTAATTGAAAATCTAACAGCTTCAATATCAAGAATATTTGACATTGTTTCATTTGGGAAGAGGGTAGTGTCATGGGTCATGTAAAAAATTGAACCCAGGCATTTTGAAATGGAGATGTGGACAACTACCCCATCAAATTCCTTTCCCATGGCCCTGCAGATTGTATCGAGTCTTTTACGTCAAAAATAAGTAGAGAACATGTTATGCTGTTCTATCTCATGCCACCATTCTATTTACCCCAATGGTTTATTCAAAGAAGATTTGGTGTTTTGTACAGATGAACACGCGCTGAAAAAATATTTAAATAAAATTGCCACAGGGTGATGTCTGGTATCTAAAAGGATATAACTTTTAAGAAATTATCCATTTTTATCAGTCGAATGCAAGCAATTACAAAGATGAAGGGCTGTTGAGTTATTGTAATTAACTTCATGTATTGTAAAGACTGTTTACAGTAACCTTCAATGGGAGATAGAAAAAAGGCCACCAAACACAGGGAGACATTATATACACTTGATGTGGGATGTTGTCTACATAGAAAATTAAAATACTCTATTATTATATGGTTTTGTTACAGACAGAAAAGCGATTCATTTGTTTTGTATTATTAATGTTTTCACTTTAAAGGCATACGCGCACCATGCAATTATTTTCTATATAGACAAAGAAGGAAAATTGAACTAGCCATAAGAATTTTCTTAAACTCTGCATGATTATAGATAATTACATTAGAAACTAATTTATGGAATAATTTGGGTTCACCGCTCTACTTTTTGAGTTATCTGCCCCTGAAAGTGAGTTCTTTGCTCTGTTATGACATTTTCAAGGGCAGATAACTCAATATTATGGGCAAGCAACACTTCATTTAATTTCAACTCGATGTTTGGTACTGTATTCTCTGTCACCGTGTAAAAGTTTTAAACATTCTACGCAACAGATTTTATACTATAGTCGCATGGACGAATGAATAGATTTTTTTTTTCACAAGAAAAACGCAGTATGTGTATATGCTGAAGCATAGTGAAAAATCTATTGAACAGAATTCTTTTAAACTTTGCATAATGACAGGCGATGAAACAACAAACAAAAATTCGAAATAAAATAAAGTTTTGATGGGCTTGATTTTGAGTTATCTGCCCTTGAAAATGACATAAAAGATCAAAGAACTCACTTTCAGGGGCAGATAACTCAAAAAGTAGAATAGTTTCTGCCATTTTTTTCTCCATAAATTAGTTTCTTATGTAATTCTCTATAATCATGCAAAGTTTTAGAAAATTCTCATGGCTAGTTAAATTTTCCTTCTTTGTCTATAGAAAATAATTGCATTGTACGCGTTTGCCTTTAATACCAATGACAACTATAATCACAAACAGTTAAGTTGCAACAGATGGGATCGATAATTATTATTGATATTTAAAAACTTATAAAAATGTCACTATTAACAGTTTCATTTGATAGAAAAAAAGATTTTAGGAGTCAAATTTCATGGTCATTATATACATCTGACAGGGAGTCCTTATATACAGTCCAAATATACAGGAAATAGCATTTGGGGCGAGGATAAAAGGTCATTTAAGACAAGGAGTCACTGTGGACAGAGGGTCACTAAGATAGTCTTGTACGTACCGACCTCGGTGTAAGAGTAGTTAGAAGAACCGCATTGGACGCATTAGGTTATAGGTTCGATATCCATGACGAAATAGTTACAATATTACTACAGCAACTCATTTGCTAATTGCCAAGTATTTCAGAGCTGTTTAAGGAATGTATGAATGATGAACAAGATGATACACTGTAAGAGATACGATGCTATCATTTTACTGTGATAAAGGTTTTCTGTCTATTTTAAAGCAACGTTGCGTTACTAAGCCGGGTTAAAATAGTAAATAATAACGCCACACCGTATAAGTTAGACTCCCCATTGAAGAGTTTTAAAAACTAGAGTGGAAATGAGGAAATGAATGGGCTATAATTATGAAATATTTGTATATTTCATTGTTACTGATTACTTTGCGGGTTATTTATCAGTCGTGCACTTGTGAAAGTTATTTTTTTACTCGAAGCTTCAGTGAAGATATAATTTTTTATCTTCTATGAAAATGCGACCCTTCATCTTTATAGTAATATGTTGTCTACGACGTGAATAAAAAAAACACACACACACACACACATAAAAAATGACAGGAATACTGCCGCAGGGACGTCAAACACAGGCACAAACAGAATGTCATAAATTGTACATACACATAGACTACTGTAAAATAATTAATTTCGTTGAAATTAAATTTCGTTTATTATGTTACAGTACTTCATGTATTATCTTGGGAACATTTATTCGTGGATTCATGTTATGGAAAATGAAATCTATGAAATTACGTGGAGATTAATATTTTTGGGGAAATCAACGAAAATTGGTGTTCCACGAAAATTAATGATTTAACAGTACAGGTACACCATTAGTCTGCCTGCACTATAGAACACGTATCGTCTTGGTACAAGGGTACTAGGGTGGATAAGTCTAGAGAGGATGTAATTAGCAGGTATGTGTGAGGGAGGGCTGTGTGCACGTTCCGATGAGTATTGATGGGAAAATCAGGCAGTCTTGGAATACAAACCGCTAAAACACGCACGCATAAAGTTCTTTAAATTTATATTCGCGTGCGGAAAAGGCAAATGAAATGCCGACATAGTCAAGAGATTTATGCACACAAAAAAGTGTTATTTCTGCACTGTTGTGTTTGTTTTTTCTTAACGGCCGTGTTCTGATTTTTTGTTATTGTTATTGCTTTTGTTGTTTTTGTAGTGCATACTTTTACAATGAAACAAAATTGATATTCGTTTGGTATTCCCATTTTTATTACTATTTTTATACATGCTTCTTTAATATCACCTATTACAGGTGTTTCTTAATGCCATATGTCAAATCACGTAAGAACGATAGATAACATTCAGCTAGAAACGTAAAAAATACATAATATTGGCTCCACAGAAGTGTACGAATTCCTTTCGTAAACACCTTTATGTCTGGTCTCCAGCATATTCACAAGTTCACAGCATTTTCTTTGTGTTTAAATGGATGGCAACATCAATACTTGAGGTTTTAACCCTTTCCCTCATATAGACTCAATAGGTACCACATAAAGCCTGATCTGCAGAAAACCACAGTTAAACCTTACCAAATTTAATTACAAAATCCTCATTTCCAGACCATTGAGGAGCAGCGAACAGCATAAAACCTGATCAGCCTGGTTTTATGCTGTTCGCATAGGTCTTTCCATGGTGTCCTCTATGAGGGAAAGGGTTAATGTTATGAATCTTTTAAATACTGAATTATGCACTAAATAGTATTCTTGCATTTTAACTTTTGTGCATGTTTAGTCTATAGGTTGTATCACAATATTAGATGTTTGTTTACCAAAATATGTTGTTGTTTTTTTAAATATTTTTGTACTGAAATTATTGACGCTAAAGATGATTTTTATACCTTAAATGGCCAGATTCGTTGTTTTCAATGCAAGCAGTTCAAAGCCAAGTATTTGATTTTCCAAGCTTTAATTATTCTTCAGCTCTAGCTTATTTGTTTCAAATAAGATATCTAATATATATTCTGAGCTGTATTTAAAAAGAACAACAACAACTAAATTTGATTACATTTTATTAAGCACGTGACTAGAAGGCTTATTAATGCAGTCACTATTCAAGTTCTAAGTTTGCTTTGATATTTTATATGTTCAGACTCCACCAAACACTGTTGTTGTTTGCAGGATTGTATTTGGGAATGTATTCGGAAATATTAAAGGAATGCTAAGTTAATGTTAAATTTAAGTTTATTTGGAAATAATTCACGGAGTATCGGGTATGCCGAGCATTCCACTCCACGTCCCTTGACCTCGAATAATCACAAGTTAACCCATGTATGTGTATGTGTATGGCAGACTTAAGAAGTCAACTCAGTGACATATAATTGTATTTATGGAGTGTCAGCAAACTCCGCCGCAGTAGTTACCCCCCCCCCACCCCCTTACAGCTGTAGATAACCACTGTCACCACAAGTAAAAATTAACAGAATTTAGCTATTATTTCTTTCTTCAAAAAAAAAAAAAAAAAAAAAATTACTGCGAGTGTCATTTCCCTAAGTATGTTTTCTTTAATACACATTAAATATCGCCTCGCGATAAAAAAAAATGCTGTTGTGACAGCAGACGGAGACACCATTTTGTTAGTTTACCATCATCACATGACATTTGTTTTTTGCTGGCAAGGGAGATCACTGTGTGGAGTTTGGGTAGACTTAAGAAATCAACTCAATGACATATAATTGACGCCGCGTTTCCACGCGGCGTCAGTATTGAATAGGTTTTTATTTTGCCATTGGAGCCGCATAATCAAAACAGGGAGTAACCACTGTTATCATCGCTAACTAAAAACATATAATATGTTCAATAAAAACACTTAATGAATCAATTACTTGCATTAACTGATGAAAAAAAAACAAGATTCAAAATATGCAAGTCTTCTATCGTTATCCTAAAGAAGCTAGACACATATAATGTGCATCTGTTGGATTCTTAAACTCCTAGGCAATGGGTTTTAAAACTTGGTTAACAGCCTTACAAGGCAACCTGAATCATTAAAGCTCAGAAAAAACATTTGGAAGATGTTTTGAGATCTTAAGATATTCAGATTTTAGATACAAACTTGAAAAATTAATGAAACATCAGTTTAAATATAAGTATTACAGCATAATGTAAAAATTGTAAAAACACACAAATACTATACATATGGCCGTAGCGGTCATGTCTAAATTACGGCACTAGGCCCAATATGCGGTATCAGTATGTATAGTGCTTGAAATTGGTAACTTGAACATTACATAGCTTATGTTGTAAAGCATTGTAAACGTATATATAATTTTACACATATCATCAACACAAAACGAATGTCATACTCCTATGTCAAGCTACGTTATCAAGGGAAGTAATAACTATTGGGAAGATTGTTAATTAATACCGGGACCTGTACCTAAATCCCTTAGCAAATAAAAACTTATCTGTGCTGAATTGTTTTTTCATCATTGTCCTTGTTGTTGCTGCTGCTGTTGCTGATAATGATGATGATGTTTTTTTTTTACATTGACTTTAATACCGCCTTATTAGCTTACTGTCTGGAAATTTCATGCGTCTTGCAGACCCTAACTATTCCAATAATTATATAAGAAAGGAATTACCTGTTGTAAAATGTATCTTCATTGATCTATAGATTACTGTAGAATCATTAATTTTCGTGGGGGACTAATTTTCATTGATTTCGTGGATAACTTTATTCACGAATATTTATCCCCAAGAAAACCATTTATTCCATAGACCCAGATATGTAAATACCTAGATGTAGCTTCGTGATAGACCTCGTGCTTTCTAGTATATGGTTCCACGGATATATGTACCAACAAAAGTGATTAAATCACATATTCCACGAAATTTTATGACAACGAAAAAAAAAAAAAAAAATAAAAAGACTTTTCAGTAGTTAATTTATGGCATATCAAATCATCATCATATATTGTGTCTACTATGATTAAAGATTAAAGTATGTTGTGTACTTTTTTTGGTCTATATTTCAGAATAATTTGTTATATAAGTTTTGTGTTGTTTTTGGACCTATTCTGTATAGCATTGCTTTATTTAAGTCGTTCTTCAAAAACATGCGCGGCGTCTTTGATGCTTTGCATCAAAATTAGTCTTGTTGTATATATGGGGTGTCAAAGGTATGACTAAGAACCACCTGCGTTCGATTTGTTCATGACTATCTCAGGTGCAAAGAAGGGCCTACTGGGGCAGACAAGTTTTAGTCAGCATAAGTTGTTATAACGGCTCTTTGTAGGGATATTGGAATTAAAGGAATAACTTTGAAAGGAGTGAAGGTTCTTTTAAGTAGTTTTGTATTTCTTATTTAATGTCTAGACCTACAAAAGAACTTGAATCAAACAGTAATAATCTTGAGCCACTGCTAATACGTAAAAAGAATAAGCACCTGCTTTGTTGGTAAAATCAACAGTATATATTATGCATTATACTGGTTCTCAAGAGAAACGTTTTTTTTAATCATTATGAAACAACTTCTATGAGTACGTTGCTCTTAGGTCAAGAAATTCGACGCCAGACTTTTTGCAAGCACACGCATTTAACATTTTTGCAAGTACAGCAAATAAAGTAACTTTTGATCCAAATCAATTATGTCATCTTTTTTCACTGAAATGTCATTTTGACTCCAATATACCTACCACAGAAAAATATCCGATATAGAAGTTTTTGGCAGTATTATATAATATATATCATATGACTGGACCAGAATTACATTAATTCTGACTTATATTGGGAAGCTCCTTCGCTGATTGATTTGCTAATACTTTTAACAGTGTGATAAATTCTCTCGTAGATTTCTTTTCCGTGAAGCCCAAAGAGCACCAATTTAAATCAGTGTGTAATCACCCGGATGCATCATAACGTTAAATGATGAAAATGCCGCTTCGAAGGGAGAGGGAGTATATTTTCATTTCTCTTTCAGATTAATGTTTATTGGTATTTTCATAAAGAATAATGTTCATCAAGGTTTTTGTTTGTAGTATTTGCTGTTAACGTGAATCACTTTTATAATGAGGCAAGGTTAGCGAGCTGGAAATGACTATGATAATCCTGTACTATGGTTAGAGAGGGAGAGAGGGAGAGAATTGAGAAATGTTTTGGCATCTGTAAGTATTTGTAACTGCAGTTTTCGTTCAACTAGACACCATGAACAATGTTTAGCAATTCTTAGCCATAATATAACGGGCAACAATACGTATGCTTTTCATATCTCTGAAGAAATAAAACAGATACAAGATCTAGCAAAGATATAAACCTGGAACCCCACCTTCTTATACCGCAGGCAGCTGCCTTTCAGTGAGGTGGGTGGGGTACGGAATAAATATCCGGGATCGAGCTCACGGCAGCAAAGTCTGCTGTTTGGATCTGGCTGTCAGGATACGTCACTCTCACAGCTGGAAAACCCTGAAACAGACATACTAATTATCCCTGCTGTCGTGTAGAGAGATTCTGATCAGGATATCAAGGTAGACACGATCAAACACGCGTTGGTCTTGTGATATTTCTTGGCAAATACTGTCTTCTGTATATATCTCGTTGTTTTACACACTTTTATTATCCTATTTCCTCATTTTACTCAACTTCTTTATTTATACCATCAATATAATTTCTTTACGTGTTATTTTCCTGTTTTCTTTTGTCCTAAAATATAACTGATGCTGCTTGACACATGTAGTTGGGTGGGATTACATTAGGGACAGTTTTATCTGCATCTACGCTCGTTATATACTCATTAAGGACGTTTCAAGAAGTTACCACTAATTTCAATAAAAAATCAGTTTTAGTGAAAACAACAACAACAACAACAAAAAAAAAAAAAACCCAACAAACTATTGTCACCTGCTTTAAACACATGATAAGTTACAAATTGTTATGAAATATTCCGAAAATATCATTTTGATATAATATTAATGTATTTAGAATGACTTAGAGAATTTTTATTTCTAATTTTTAATGCTTTGGTTTTTTTTCAACAAATTTGAGCAAACAGTGATGATTTACCATAAGCTAAAACGTTGACGATTTTACATCCTATTTTTAATTCATATATCTTTTAGTTATAGTCTAAAGTACTTATGTGCAAAAGCTTTAAAAATTCTGTACGTTAGAGAAAACAACAACAACAACAACAACAACAACAACAACAACAACAAACAAAACAACAACCAAAAAAAAAAAAAAAAAAAAAGGTAACGCTGAAAGGCCATTAAGTTTTTTAAGTTGAAAAGATTTTTTATCTTAGAACACTTGATGCCTCTAAAATAAACAGCCAGCTTAGGGTCCTCTGCTAGTTCATATTTTACACTAAGGCATAGGATTCTAAATTTTGAAGCATTCAATAAATTTTATTTGTATAAATGGATTTAATAAAATGTGATAGTTATTATCTCAATTTTTAAGAAACAGTATTAATGGCACTAAAATTCTAAAAGTAAATGGTTATATTTTTTATCCTGAATCTAAAACAGGCTTTTGTGATTAAGGGTCATTGAGATTGCTTCTTTTATTATTTATGATGAAACCCAGGCACCAAACAATGTTAGAGAGGACACAAGTCCAGTCCTTTCGCATACCAACTAATGTCCATGATACGCTTAACATATAACAAAAAGAAGAATCATATTACATGGGAATAAGAAGAACAGAGGCCATTCTTTTATGTAATGAATATTCATATGCAAATTTATGACTTGATGAATACTAATTTTTTGAGCGCATATGATATATAAAAGAATGCCATACAGACTGTGTAGAATCTAAGCTGCAATAAGCTACAGGTGCTGTCTGATCTGGATCTGCTCTGGTTGCCAAGACTTTAAAAACAAAGATTTAATCTACATAATTAGTGTATGACTTTATACTCAAATGAAATTAATTTCGTATTTTGTTAACAAATATGTGGAAGCCAAAGATATTACGTAAGACAGTTTTATTTTATGCTAACTGGTGAACTACTGTGTTCTATCAGTGAGATAAAATCCATATCTCACAGTGTGAGTGATATAGATCTGCCGGGACTACTTTTTTACATATAAAGGGCATGTAAGTGAGAGTGTAACAGCAGATAGCATAAAATAAAAAGAAAATTTGTTTGTTTTGATTAAGTATGGAATATATTTCATCTCGAAGTGATTCAATTTTCACATTTTCACTCGCGCGTACACTAATTAAACATATTTAAAACATCTTAAAGGTGTTGAATTTTCTGAGAAGGCTCTAAAGAAAGAACGGTCTAGGCTGCTATTCAATGGATCCGAAATATGTCGTTTTCTTTTTTTCTTTTATTTTTCTTAACAGCTTTGTTTATACCAGTTGTATCTAGGCGTGAAAAAGATACCCGTCTATCCAAGTATGCTTTAAGTTCAATAAGTTCTTACTTTTTGGGGGGATTCCGTCTCCGAATGAAATGTGTCGTCTGGTCTGGCTTCGAATGATTCTCACGTAGGCCTAAAATGGCTTCACTTTGTCTGAAATATCCGCCCTTTGACGCTGAAATTTGAATCAAATTGAATTTAAATTAAATAGAAACTTTTACTTTTCGTTTTCAGGATAAAATAGATTAATGGACAGATGTAGAGTGTCATTTACTGGTGGCTCTTATAGCAATTGTATAATACTTGGTTGAAATAATCACAAGTTTACCGCTAACCCATGGTTATTTAAAAACCAAAATGGTAACTTAACCACACTGGTTAACCTCTTGTATAAAACAATTAAGCCATTGGAGTGGTTAACCATGATAAGTATTTTACCAGCGTTAAAGTGGTTGGTTGATTTAACCACTGCCATGGATAGTTAAATTTCAAACAATGATTTACACAATTGCTAACCAAGGTTTTAACCATAATTTTAACCACGATTTTAACCTATGTTTGATGTTTAACCGAAACTTATACAACTGGCTGAGATGGGTGCTTTTATAAGTTTTCTTTATCAACTTCTATTATTTACTCCTGCAACCAATATCAATAATGCTCTTGTCCGGAAAGTGCTCTTGTTTGTTTGGGATTAAGGTTCTGCCGGCGGTATTTCAGTCCTTTGGAGACTTAGTCTACTTGAAACAGATATAGTGCTGCCACACAGCAGTATTTCGCCGTAGACGTGTGGCATGATATTACACCCAGTCACATTATCCTGACACCGGGCCAACCAGTTGTGGGACGCTGAGCGTAAACAGAGATCTACAAGTATCACTTTTAACAACTATAGTACATCGCGGTCTGGGATCGAACCCACCACCTCCTGCCACCAAGGCGTCCGGAAAGTGTAGTCCCTGTTCCATACGACGTTGTTATTTGGTTACCTGGGACAAACGGGTCTCTTCTTGGTTATCCGGTTTCTTCCACAGTCTGCGTTACTAAGAAGATTCTGTAAATTCATTAATTTTCTCGAGACTATTTGGACTGATTTCGTGGAGAGTTTTATCCGAGAATATTACCACCCCCCCCCCCCACCAAACAAAAAGAAATCGGTACAAAATAAACGTATTAATCCTTGAATAACTATACCAACGATAGGATTAACGGAATCTAACGTCAACAAAAATAATGACTGCTCCTGTTTTTTACAG
This sequence comes from Solen grandis, assembly GCA_021229015.1. Lineage (NCBI taxonomy): Eukaryota > Metazoa > Mollusca > Bivalvia > Adapedonta > Solenidae > Solen > Solen grandis. Next base: position 9,329,882 of record CM037777.1, read on the forward strand.
CGCTGGCAGTCCGGTTCATCACCAAACGATTTATTGGAGAGTACGATCAATCGGCCGAGTCCAAGTACAAGTACAGCACCGTCGTGGACGGGGAACAGATGGCCTTCGAGGTCCTCGACACCAGATCCGTGGTAAGCGTCCCTCCACACTCTTTCAGATTAGCACTTCAACTTTCAAAGGTTGATAATAAATCGACTGCATGCAATATTTTTGACTGTAAAACAATAATATAAATACAAAAAGGATGGGAAAACAGTGTCTTTACATTGCATATGGATATTTTTAGGGATATATTGTACACTGTGTATTAAAAAGGCATTATGTTGATATAGATAAACCAAGAAAATTGTAAATCAGAGCGATTTTACCATCTCTTATCATAATAGTATAATATACATTTACATAACGGCCACTAACATATTGAAATCTATTGATAAAATTCACATTTAAGATATATGACAAATATAAGGTAGTTTCACATTTCTTTACGTATTGAATTTTTAATATCATAGACAAGCCTCGACGTAAATTTATATATTGATTAGGAATGGCCTTTGCCTAAATTATATATTAAAGTGTATTTATGTATTTTCATTTTCTAAGTTGGCATGTTTTAGATGTACAGATGGTGCATGTTTTATTTCCAACATCAGTTTTATCACTAACTAAAGGAAAACAAAAACTAACATAAAGGAAAGGTGGGATCACAATGTGAAAAGAGAAATGGTGTGAAATATTAAAGTTTTGTACATGAGGCGTTTTTAAAGTCCTTGAGTTTACTTACAAATTTTTTAAATCCGAAGACTGATGGGTTATTGATTTCCTCTGATTATCGCAAGATTCGAGAAACCGAGATTACATCCTTCTATTTCTCCGCGACTGGGCATAAAATGTATAAGAGTTAGACTGATTAATCAGTTTGTCGACGAATATTTGAGATCAAGTAATGGTCGACGAAGAATTCTTATTCGGTCAAACGAATTAGGAATTTTATGATTTTGGATAGATCAGCGTTTTTTTATTGGTAACAATCTATCTGAGCAGTTTTTCCCTGCTCTTTTGGCCTACATTGCTGCCTGTTAACCGTGAATGTGATCAAATAGTACAAATAACAACAAAGACATTCAAATGTTATTGTTTGTTTTAATATTGATCATAAGTTACACAAGCTTTAAATTCTTAGTACAGTCTGTATATCAAAAAAGAGTTTGCAAATATTAGTATAAAAGTCACTGATAAATCATTTAAAGAGACGTGATTTTTTTCGGACTGTTCCCAACACTAGAATTTTTCTCAAAACTGTCAATATACTCAAAAAAGCGCATCTTGTAATTTTACTGTAATTTCGAAACATGTATTAGGACCATGAGAATCTGAATACCGGATATCCAAATTCAATGCCCTCTAGCGAGCAAGCAATACGTGCACCTGTTTGCTCGTACCATTGATATACATCAGACACATATGCTTGCATGGCGACCTCCAGTTTAGGCGAGTGACATTTTTTACATATCTTATATGAAGAAAATGCACTATAATCTTCTTTGAATGATTTTTAACATTTTATTACAGAAGTTGTCACGACACATATAACGAACGATAACTCTGCAACGATGCGTAAGCGGGAAAATTATCAATGAAAATACTATGAATGAAATTGTAAGACTTAAGCCAGTGGCGCACTGTACACGAAATGCAGCAATTCAAATACCTCTGGCATGTAATATGTCCTTAGTTAATCAAATAAGTATTTCAATGAAAAACGAGTGATCGGCCCTCACAGTAAAATGATATACATGTAATAGCTACAAAATCCCTTTGATGTGGAAATCCAAACTTCAAGCCACTTGACTTTCTGCTTTACTGTTTCAGGTTATGCTTAACGCAACAGTAGGGCACGCAATTCTTTGATTTACTACTATTTCCTGGCATGAACGGGTTCATCGTTATAATAGTGTTGTCTAAAAACATGGTATAATGGACATCGCAAACATTACAAATGATAAAACTTTAACTTTGTCGAACGTTTGTCTGTCCAGCCGTATGCATGTGCCACCATTCATTTTTTGTTTAGTGCTTGTCTATATGTCTATTTCCGGTATCTCTCCGTCCTTCTGTCTGCCTTGTAATTCGTCCGTCTACCCATCTGTCTGGATAATGTGATTTGTCGTCACCATGTGTTATTGACGAATACAATATTCTCTTTTATATCGATCTATATTCACTCTGCATTATGACATTCAGTCACATATTGTGGCATATACTTATATTTACAATGGGGAAAATTCACTGAATACGTTTTTTTATGGTTTCTATTAAAAATAAGAATACTTAACTTAATAACATTACAAAAACTGCAATTTCATCAAAATGAATGGCATTTCTGTTAACTGTTTTTAGCACTTAATCAGTCTTCTTTTATACACTTGTAATTTTTTGGAATACCTCAGCATTAAAAGTCTTTATATTTATGTTCTCTTAATGATCTTACTACGTCTTATTGATTCCAGTTTTACCAAATTAATTCCCAAAAATATTTTTGAGTAGTGTTATGTTTTGTTTGTACCTAGAAATGCTTATTTTACATCACATTTTCCCCTAAATAGTTTTGTACAATGTTTATATGCATGTTTTGGCAACCATTACAAAAAAAAAAAAAAAAAAAAAAACCTCTTCCCACGAGCTTATTAGCACATGCCCCAATCTACGCATATGAATGAGGTTACAGCTAACATATTTGCTCTTATTGTAGTTTTCATACTTAAATAATTATCTCAGTGGGTTTAAACGTTCTATTTATGATCCCCACAAATCAGATTTCATGGTGCTTTACCTATTATGCGGCAATATAATAGTGTACTACTCTGCATGGGCTTTACTTTGGGGGAAGGGAAGTAGGATTCCTCAAAGTCACGGATTTCTTTTGCTTAGATCCCAGTAGCCATGGTAACAGAGTCAGTGCAGAAGTTATCATTTCGTTACTCTGTAAGTGGTATTTATGGTGCAAAAAAGGTATTTTATGACGAAATGCGCAATTTATTAGTAATTATGCTCATTGCAGCAATACTATGTTGGTCGCTATTGCGAAATGTACAGTAAGATTGCAATTTTGCGAGGTGTGATGTGTTTGTGTGTGTGTGTGTGGGGGGGGGGGGAGAATGCTCGGATAACCGCAAGATTCTGAAAAAAAAGAATAGTTCCCTTTTGAAGCTTATCAGATCATCGCACATGGATTGGGAATATACTTCGTATTATGCATGTTTTTCGAGACATCGTTATTCGGAAAATCTCAAGTTTACTCGAGAACAGAATAACCTTAATAATGCAGGCAAGTTATGTTTTGTGCTAAATGTTCCATTCGAGGCATGTTACATCATTAATTTGCATACTGAAACCGTTGTCATTGACTGAGTCATATACTGGGGGATATGTTTTAAAATGACGTATTTTCTGAACTATATCATCCAGTTACCCTGTATTGAACTGTGGTGACAGTTCGGTCTGGTTGTACAATACATTCCATCTTGTTCTTATGTTTGTTGCTCTTTATTAAGTTTACTTGGGTTTAACGCAGAGTGGGCAAAGAATAGCCTGGACAATACTGCCTAACCTGACAATACTGTTGAATACTGAAAAATACTGGGTTATACTAGAGAATACTGGGGAATACTAGAGGAATACTAATACTGGGTTATACTGGAATACTGGGGAATACTAGAGAATACTGGGGAATACTAGGAATACTGGGAAATACTAGGAATACTGGGTTATACTAGAGAATACTGGGGAATACTAGAGAATACTGGGAAATACTAGGGAATACTGGGTTATACTGGAGAATACTGGGGAATACTAGAGAATACTGGGGAATACTAGAGAATACTGGGAAATACTAGGGAATACTGGGTTATATTGGAGAATACTGGGGAATACTAGAGAATACTGGGAAATACTAGGGAATACTGGGTTATATTGGAGAATACTGGGGAATACTAGAGAATACTGGGAAATACTAGGGAATACTGGGTTATACTGGAGAATACTGGGGAATACTAGAGAATACTGGGGAATACTAGAGAATACTGGGAAATACTAGGGAATACTGGGTTATATTGGAGAATACTGGGGAATACTAGAGAATACTGGGAAATACTGGAGAATACTGGGTAATACTAGAGAATACTGGAGAATACTTGGGAATACTGGAGAATACTAGAGAATACTGGGGGAATACTGGAAAATACTAGAGAATATCGGGAATACTTGAGAATACTAGAGAATACTGGGGAATACTGGAGAATACTAGAGAATACGGGGAATACTTGGGAATACTAGAGAATACTGGGGGAATACTGGAAAATACTAGAGCATACTGGGGGATACTCAGCATAATTCGCTGATTTAAACTGACCAATCAATGACTGAGGAAAGAATTCATGTGTATGTTCCCATTAAACAATGTGTGACATTTTACACCATCACGTAGATTAGGTGTTCGACGAGTGCTCGTTGATTTACGTAGGTTTACATCTCATTTCGGAGTGAAATGGTCTATAACAAGAGACGGTGAGCATATACCGATTTAAGATGGGATAATTGCGTCCCTTAATCTTCAAACTTTTATAGCTTTTATTTATTTTTTACATAATAAAAATATTTTTGTATATTCAATTCACAAGAATTTTAGTCTATCGAGTGTGTTCACATGTACACATATGTTATGCTGATGTGATTCGTGGAGTGCACGGAATTACATGCTATTACATGCTATAGTATGGTAAAATATGTTAATAACATAAGAAAAGCATTGATCCTGGAGATACTTCAGAATGGAACTACAGTATTGTACATGTATATTGCTTGGTGTGTGTTATCTGTGTGCGGGAGAAATGTTCCCTGGCTTACGAAGACCAACCGGTCTGAATTATCTATTATACGTGATAACCCGTCGGGGTATACAAGTACTGATGAATCCATCATCATCATCATCATCATCTTACGCAATTGCATCATACGCGAACGAGTATACTCTCAATTTTAAAATATGGACTACTCATCAGCAGACAGTGTAAAAGATATATAAAAAGTGTAAAAAACATTATTTGAATAAAAGGCGATGAGTCTTCACCGTTCGACGGAACATGCATGCATACAAACATACATATGTGCATGCATACAAACATACATATTTGCATGCATGCCATCCATCCATCTATGGATACAAACACTCACATATAGCCTTGTATTACTATCTTAGCGAGTATTCCAAAATTTGTTTTATGCTTTGGACCTCGACTTTTATGAAGGATGTTGTCATAGCGACGTATGTTCTTCATAAAAATCTAGGAAATTGCGTAAGATGATGATGATGATAGATCCATCAGTATTTGTATACCCCTGACACTAACCATTGTTTCAGTCTTAAAACCAAATACACTACCGATAAACAATGACCCTAACCCTAAGCAAAATCCTCATTTTGAATATGCAAACCGAGGTACGACATATCTACCTCACAGGTAAGCATACAAAACACACACACACACACACACACACACACACATTAAATGTAGAAACTAAGATTGCTTTTAAATTCTTATTTCTGTATACTTTTGTATACTTTAAGCAACAGTTTTGTAAAGATAATATAAACAATGCTGATCTTCCTTTAGTGCAATAGCGTTTTATTGGCATAGGTATTTAAAACAAACTCGATTGGGGAAATATTGAGGACTGATTCAGTTTAGTCTGCCACTTAAAGTCATAACAAGAGGATGGATTTTTGAGTAAATGTTCCATGAAAGTACTAATATAAGGTTCAAAGGAATACATATTTACTTATTGTTTTTTACGTTGTCATTACAAATTACATAAAGACTATTTTGATTTTCATGTCAGTAAAAACAAAATACGTGAAAGTATAGCAGATACTATAAGGGCGATAATCAAGTAAGATGCCCTTAAAATTGTAAACGTGGTTGTGTATCTTGTTTAAACGCTTTAAGACAAACTGCCAGCGGGAGGTCGTCAGTTCAATCCCTTGCCGCGACGTACCAAAGTCGTTAAAATAGTACTGGTATAGCCCCCTTGCTTGGCTCTCAGTATATATGGGTAGTTCCAGGACTGGTTGGCCCGGTATTTATTTCGGATTGATTCATAAATTCAAAATAAATGAAAATACACATGTAGAATGATAATTACAAAGATTCCCCAAACCGTTTCCTTGGTTACAGAATGATGATGGTGGGGCCCGAGAGGACGTGTTGCGATGGGCAGACGGGTACGTGCTGGTTTATTCTATCGTCTGCAAGAAAACATTCGAGTTGCTGACGGAAATCCAGAAAAAAGTAGAGGAGTTCCGAAAGGGCGCCAGCGTTCCCATCGTTATCCTTGGCAACAAGTCGGACTTGGCCCATATGAGACAGGTGACCAGAGAGGAAGGTGTGTATTGTTACTGAATACATCAGACGTCCCGGTCTTTATTCATTCATGTATTCTTTCACGCTATATGATTGAAATACTATCGCAGCGACGGTAAACCCCAATACAACAACAATGTATATTGTAATTTGCCTAGTACTTCTGTCAATTATATATTCTGTTCCCTATCACAAAACAACAATATTAGCAAAATGTTCATCCAGGCTTCGTTTGTTTCAACTATCTCACTGGTATTTTTTATATAATCTGATCATGGCTTTATCATATATGTATTAAGCAGCAATGATTAGGAATATTAGTATGAGAATGTATGGTTCTAATACAATCTTAGTGATATCTTGGTTTGCTGGGATAAGCATCGATCAATGTTTCACATTTATAGCGATGGCTCCACTTCCTTCAACGATATTTGGGGCTAAGTAATAATTAAATTTTAAAATAAGGTAAAAACACATTATCGAATTCCTGTTTAATAATTATTTAAGTACATAATTGCATTGACATAAATAATTACCTTAAAATCTAACAATATTTGTTAAGAAATGAAAGAGTTGCGCATTTATAACAGAGAAACAAGAATGATGATATTCGACCTTACATGATGAGTATTAAAAGTATTAAAAGTATGGTAGGTGGAAAGCATGGCATTCTACTTGCAATGATAATTCTATCAACCCGGTTTCTTTGGCATCGGCGTTTGTATTTCAATGCATATTGGTTTATGTCTAGTGTTTTATGTGTTTGATGTAACGTCGATCAACACTATTTCAGCCAATAAGTGACTGCGTCTACAAAACGGACTTATTCAGGATAAAATATAGACGAGTGACTGACGCCAAATGGGCTAATAGGTCCTGGATTAACCCCATATATGTCAAACATCAGCTAATCATCATATATCAATGCTATTTGTAACAGTTTCGGTATGTCGTAGCCAGGGTTCGCACCCGCACCCTTCCGTATTATATACTGTCATGTACTCTTAGTTAAAATATCATACTATCTACACAACATCCAACTTTTTAAACATAATAACTAAATCTATGTTTCTTTTAAAAGATATACGGCAAACCGTTATACGAATTTGTAAATGTCTACGAGCACAAATGATCGTACGATTCATTAATCCTGCGGACATCGTACGGGTATTGTGACTGAGACATAAGGAACGTTCGAATTTAACTAGTATGATTTTTTTTCACAGGGGAGACGTTCGCAAACTCTATCGGGAGTCCGTTCCTGGAACTGTCCGCGTCAGAGGACGTTACCAACGTTACGGAGGCATTTCACTCACTGTGTAGGGATATTATAGAATACAAGCGAAGATCAAGGACATTTTTTGACAGGGTATTTGGAGCATTTGGGCGAGAGAAAGTTTCGTCGTGAGGGCTCGTGTAATTCAGATTAATATCACTTTCAATTTTCATATTTTGAACTTGTTGGGAAACAAGAGTTTTATTTTTCTTCACTACATTTTTTTTTCAAAACCTGAGATGAGGAAGTGATAATCTAGCACTTTCACATTCTTCTAACATTTCACCATCGTTACTTAGGGCGTAAAATATTCATAAATTAAAGTATGTATTAGGGTTTTGTTGTTTAATTTTTTATTTATGTTTTTAGTCGAAATTAATAGGTGTGATTTTTTTTGTACGTGTGTGGTCGTGCATTTCGAGGAGTATGTGATGTTTTTTGTTTATATTAAATAGAAAGATCTTTAACATTGTGCTAATGTTGTGTGTGTCAATGTTTAAGTATTTTTTTCCATTTTTAGGGATTGCAGAAATGAAAATAGTTTGTGAAATATAGTTAACTTGAAATATATGATCGATAACTGATCATGTTGACTAGACGTTATCTAATGCCGAAATAAATTGAATATATATTCATTTATACCTTATGTATATATTTATTTTGTATTTATTTTTAAACTAAAACTGTATTAGATCTACATTAAAATAATTAAGACTCTTCATATGATGTTGTTTGTAAATATTTCAATAAATTTAACATATGTTAAATGTCTTCTTTTTAATTATTTGTATAATGCAGTTAGTGCTTTTTCGAGATATATGTATATATCGCACCCAGATTCCCTTGTGTGCAACCACTGTCTCTTCCGATGCTGTCTCTTCAGCAAAAACAAGACCCAGACGTGGTAAATCCTTGACCGTAAGGTCTAAAATATTCACATAATAATCAGAAATTACAATAAATAAAAGAGAAAGAGGATAGGGTAAGCTTTTCAGTCATTGATAATATTTTTACTCTTCAATCACTGGTTCAAAAGTACGAGATCAGGTTGACGTTTAAATGTTTTATGCGTAGATTTATTCAATAAAAGATATCCGACAGTCTATAAAGTAAAGGGGCTCATGGAAAATTAATGTGAGGTTTAAAATGATGTACTCAAATCTTCGGCCACGTGTTCGTATAGATAGACGTGTAACACAGCCATTCACATGTAATATAGGTACAGACAATAAATAACAAGTAGAAATTTTGATGCTAAAGCATCAAGTTGCCGGAGAAGTTTAGTGTGCAAGTAATTATTTTCAGTGTAAAGTTATAGTTTGTACAGTAGGAATGTCGAAGTATGGTTTAATGTTCGGGGCGATGTTAATACCAAAACGTGTATCAAATATAAACCCCAACAAACATTGAACTTAGCCTAGAAATGATAGTTTTGAACATACTGACAATTTCGAGCAAGATCATATAAGAAATGTGGCCTGTAGAGATTACACAAAGTTTTCCAATTATTTGATCTCGTGACTTAGGTTTTCAATTAAAGTTATTATGATTGAACTAGGCCTATTAATCATCAAGGTGAACATGATGAGCAATTTTAATTAAGATCAATGAGAAATGTGGCCTGTAGAGGGACTAACCAACAGACGGACGGACCATCAAGAGGATGACGTCTATTTGCCCTCCAAATCTTCCTTTTCGGGTGAATAAAATAATAATAACTTACAATACTGACAGTACAATAATGGAAATACAATACTGTATAGAATTACCGCACACCGCCGACACTGAGTAAAACCTAAAAGATTATATGAATATGTCAATAAAATGTTGTAAAAATATTTTAAAAAAGCTTTTTAAAAACTCTACCACGGCTAGGAATCGAAGCCCCAATATTAAATTTATTGATATCAATATTAGTTGTTTGATAGGATAAAAATCAACTAAAGACCTATTCTATAGAGATATGAAACTGTCCGAAATAACGTTTTTTCCTCGTGACGAAAAAACAACAACAACAGGTGATCGGGATTTCAACCCCTTCCCTCATAGAGGAAACCATGAAAAGACCTATGCGAACAGCATAAAACCAGATCAGCCTGCGAGTAACTCACAGGCTGATCAGGTTTTATGCTGTTCGCTGCTCCTCAGTGGTCTGGAAATGAGGACTTTATAATTAAATTTGGTAAGGTTTAACTGTGGTTTTCTGCAGATCAGGCTTTATGTGGTACCTATTGAGTGCGTCAAAATGAGTCTATATGAGGGAAAGGGTTAAGAAGATCTTGCTGAAACGCTTAACATTTTGCAGGCGCTTAAAAGACAGACGCTTTACAGTATCACTCATAAAAGACTTAAAGATCTGCGATCTATGACAGACAATTATATTTTGTTTAATCGGTAATAAATGTAATAGAAAGATCATTCTATTGATAATTGATATGAATAATGTCACATATCTCACGTTATCTCGTGGTCACATCATCGTAGAGGGCTTCTCTAAACTTGCTCTTTACCTATATCAGACTTGCGGAGATATGCTACGTTTTAGGTCTTTGAATTAACCATACAAATCTGGTCTATTTAGCGATGACATCACCTTTTGTTTTCTAGCTTTCTAGTGGTGGGGATATATATCAACGAATATATGAACCCACGAAAATGCCTTTATTACAGGATCAATGAACGAAAAATAATGACATTATAATAATATTCAAATAAGCTCTATACAACATTGTCTTAAGTCTATGGTGGCAGAATTGGAGTCGGCGGTACAAATAAGCTGATATATTGAGCAAAATCAAACAAATATCGTTGAAACAAACTCCTCTCTTCTTTTCAGATGATTAATATTTTCAGATGATTAATATTTTCAGATGCTTCTTACAACTTAGTATGTTTAATATGTATCTACCATGACACTGGAAACAAAAACATACAGTCACGTGATCTTTTCATATAAATCATGATTTCCTCTCTTAACTTTTATGATATCCCTTTTATATCGATATAAAATGTCCTCATTGTCAATTTTGTATCTGGATATTTTACTATGTTTTATTTATAATGAATGTAATTCGATAATATAGAATGAATATATTAAACAATAGTTCGAGCTTGCCATAAATGAAATCGTATTCTAACTAGCAGTTACAGATCACAGTGTCAGAGAAAGTTATTAGATAGAACAGAATTAAAAATATATTAGACATTTTAAAAAATGATAAACGTTCTAAGAATGTAATCTATGGATAAAAAAAATGAAATTTATAAAAATAAATTCTTAATTAAGGAATAATAATCTATTAGAATATTCTGAATGCAAAAAGAAATTTAATAATACAAGATCTATATTATACCAAAATACAGCAATAAAAATAAAACTCAAAATTAATTTTAGATACTATTTTAAGAAATCAAATGTAATATATATTTACATCACCTGATTAAAATTATTCTTTAAGTATAGATTAACTTTTTAGCGACTATGTGAATTTTATGTTTAAAGTCCTATTGTAAAATTCCCAGTTTTTCCGAACTCCCGGGAAAATTTCCATCATCCTAAAGTTTTCATACGAAGTTCCCGAGGATTTCTGGATTGCCGCACAATAAACTGTGCTGACATCTATATCGGCGGGGGACAAAGTAATAGCCAGCCTCGATGTAAACAGGCCAATGTTCTCTCTTGAAACCTGCAAGAAAAAATTATATCTACGTTTTCATATTCTATTCATGGTAATTATCTCTGTGATTGCAATGGACAAATAATATGTTCCTATAAAAAAGACGTATTTATACAATTAAGGGGTTTCATGATAGGTGTTGATTTACCAGTTTCAGACAAGCTGTTTCTTTCATTGGCTAGGCATCTATATAATTATTATGATACCATAAGTTTGCAATAACTTAAAACATTTCAACTTACCGCATAAAGTCCTGTGGCGGCCACGTCCGGTCCGTACTCGTTATAAAGGCGCATTTGAACTTCCGGTCTGGGTTTCCCCGTCGCCTCACATGTTACCACGACGGTGAACGTGGCGTTGTTGACGTTGACACCGGTGCTGGTGTCTTCAAAGACTGCCTGCTGGAACACAAATACGTCCGTCTGAGTGTCCACTGTCGTGTTTGCGTTTGAGGCCCTTGGAAACAGAAAAAAGCCACATATTCATAAATTCAAATGTAAAATTTGTGTTTTGCATGCAAATCTTTCGATGTTTTCCAATATCATGTATTAACCTAATGCTTCTGTCTTAAAGATATACCGGTTTCAATGAAACTGGGTTCTTCAACATTGAAAATCCGATCAATCTAATGCAGAAAGGGACAAAATGTATCAACACATGTCTGGTATACATTTAGTATACTTTGAATTCCAAACAATACATTTCCGAAAACAGTGTTTGTTTGCTTGGATTTAACATCCCACCGACAGTGCTGCAGTCAGTTTGGTAGGTAAGTCTACAAGAGACAGTGCAACACCACTGTATTGACAACTGACATGATACCATGCGCCCAGTCACAATATCCTGACACTTGACCAACCAGTCCTGGGCATAGCCTAGAGTGCTGAGCGCCAAGTATATAATACATATTTAATGTATGGAATTATGTTTCGACGATACTGCCCAAGTCCACCTCTATATGCATGCGCACAAAGGTTGATCACAGGTGCAGAACGTATACTAGGTTACCCATGAAATCTAATGGTTTAACTAGTAAACCGATCGATCGTATTTGCAAAATACTAAAATTTCATTGGTCAAAATATAATTATATACATTAAGTACAATAAAGATACACATATACTCGCATATCAGTGTCATCAGAAAAAAACGCGGGGTGGTATTTTGATTAAACACAAGTGTTATTATAATATATAATAATAATTATAATTATTGTAACAAGTATGCAATTAATCCATGGAAACTTGTATTCATTAATATACATTAATTTGAAAAATAGTGGGACTCACTTAATTGAAAGGGCAATACCTGCAAATGTATGTTCCTTCCACAATAGAAGCCGTGTCCGACAGCAATGTCAATGACTTCATGTGAGTCACTTCATCCATGATCAGTGTATCTGCCGGGGGCTCGATGTACGTCCCGTCGTTAAACAGCCTCAATATAGATACTTCCGGTCTTGGGTTTCCCATAGATGCGCAAATGATGCTTTGCGACGGTGGAAATACGTATGTTTGGGCTGGTAGGGGGAACACCCCGATACTACCGTGTGGGACTAACTCTTTACTTATGGGATTCAGCACTTTTATAAACTTGCCTTGATACAATTCTCGAATATAACCACCGATCCTTTTCGGCAGACGGATAGTCAAAATTCCGCCATATTGAGCATACGGGTATCTAAGAGTAATTATCATATCAGGACCTCTAGAAGAATTGGTGCCCGGTTGTAGACTTAACCCTATACCTGCATTTCCAGAGCGTGGAACCACGTGAGTTTCAAACACCGTGTTGGGGTCATTACTAATATTGAGCCCAGTGAAAAATATTTCCCATTGAGAACCAGCAAAGTCAGGATTTCTTCGAGGATCTTCGGCAAAACTCAATGTTATGTTGAGGTCTGAAGCTATCGGCGCAATGAATGTTTCATTATCGAGGAAGAAATCTGTTTCCGGTTCCGGTATAAACTGGTCCCCAGCTTCCAAGATGGCGGTTAAGTTAAGTCTCATGCTTGCACTCTCCGATCCACTGTAGATTCGAACCAGGGCTTGACGTGTGTTATTTACTGACTGGAAGTCGAGTCTCGAAAAGTAGCGGAAAGTGTTGTTGCCAACCTCATATCTGCCGTTAAGGCCATCTATAAAACAGAAAAAAATATGAAAATGATAGAGATCAATATGTTATGACAATGAACACTTTGCTGATTAATTAAGAAGCGTAATCCGTATATTGCCAATAGTATTGCATTCGAAACGAGAAATGAAATAGTGCCCCGTCAGTACCTACACATGCTACTTAATAGACGAGGTTATACTCCCAAAATATTTATTTGGATATCAATTCTTTATAATAGATATATATGACATATTTGATTAATGTGTGATAATATGATGTGCATAAAGTTACTTCCTTATTCCTTATTCCTTTAAAACCATTTTTTATGAAAAAAATGCATACCTCGAATAAGGAATAAGGAACTGGTTCCTTATTCCTTATTCAAAAGCGAATAAGGAACAGAAAAATTGGCAGATGCACATGACTGTATTTTAGCATAAATATAATCTAAATAATATAATTAAGCATGAAAAATACTATATAAAATGTTCCAAGTGCATAAAAACCATTTTTATGAAAATAAATGCGTAAGTCGAATAAGGAATAAGGAATTGGTTCCTTATTCCTTATCTAAACTCGAAAAAGGAACAGAAAAATTGACAGACGCATCGGATTCAATCTAAGCATTTATCTTATCCACATAATGTGATAAAGCATGTGTAGTAGTGTATATGCGTTTGAAGTGCATAAGATCCCTTTTAAAAATAAAATACATAAGTCGAATAAGGAATAAGGAAATCTATGTAATATTAAGTGACCCTGAGACGGGTGAAATATTTCCCCAGGACCATGATTAGTATAAAGTTGGTAGGCATCTAATAGGAATTGCTGAACACAAAATATCTAATATTTTGTCAATTTTTCTGTTCCTTATTCGCGTTTGAATAAGGAATAAGGAACCAGTTCCTTATTCCTTATTCGAGGTATGCATTTTTTTCATAAAAAATGGTTTTAAAGCATTTGGAACCTCTTATATTGTATTTCTCATGCTTAATTACATGCTTTATTCGCATTTGAATAAGGAATAAGGAACCAGTTCCTTATTCCTTATTCGACTTATGCATTTTTTCATAAAAAAAAATTGTTCTTAAGCACTTGGAACCTCTTATATTGTATTTCTCATGCTTAATTATATTATTTAGATCATATTTATGCTAAAATAAATTCATATGCATCTGCCAATTTTACTGTTCCTTATTCGCGTTTGAATAAGGAATAAGGAACCAGTTCCTTATTCCTTATTCGACTTATGCATTTAATTTCATAAAAATGGTTTTTATGCACTTGGAACCTTTCATATAGTATTTCTCATGCTTAATTATATTATTTAGATCATATTTATGCTAAAATAAAGTGATATGCATCTGCCAATTTTACTGTTCCTTATTCGCATTTGAATAAGGAATAAGGAACCAGTTCCTTATTCCTTATTCGACTTATTCATTTTTTCATAAAAAAAATTGTTCTTAGGCACTTGGAACCTCTTATATTGTATTTCTCATGCTTAAATACATGCTATAGATCACATTTATTTTAACAACAGGTCATGTGCATCTGCCACTTTTTTTGTTCTTTATTTGTGTTTGAATAAAGAATAAGGAACGAACTTTATGCACATGATAATATGATATGACTTGACTATTTGAGTTTACCGTCGCTTCAACAGTATTTCAGTTATATAGCGACGTCCAGCTAATTACAGGTGGAAGAAGACCCCGAATGTATGGAGGCATCCGGATAATATGATATTATAGGAAATGTCTGAATCAACTTTTTTCTCGAAAGACACAATGTCTTAAGATCATCTATGCAAAACACCCAATGACTTAAAGGTTTATTATTAATATTATTTCTTACTCGTGCGCATCATGCCCCCATTTTTGCGCAGGACAAGCCATTCCACGGTGTGTTCCTCCGAAGCCACGTAATGCACGGATACGTTCACGGGGTCGTCACCGAAGGCTCCGGATGACGTGATAGCTACGATGCGTAATTTCTCCTTCACGGGTTCCGGGGCAGCGGTCGTTGTATCTGGAAGTGGCGGATATGTGGTGGGTGGCGCCACTGTCGATGGAGTTTCCTGGTGTTGCAAAGGGTTATATATGTATATATTAATATGACATTGTAATGCATTTAGCATGCACACTAATATCATTACTATCTGGGTAAGTATAATATCTCTCACACATTCTCTCCACCTCTTTCAATTTCAGAGGATGGACCAGTCATTGATGACTGGTCAGATGCAGTACCAAATATCTTCAAAGAATTTAGTATTAAGTAAGTAAGTATTTAGAATTATAATACATAATGCTTAGATTTTCTATTTTCATTTGCTGACACTTGTCTTATCACATTCACTCTTCACGTATGCGCTAACTTCATAGGCTGACCTTACGAAATCGCTACGCTGAACTGGTGAACACTATGTTGCGGAGTTTATTTTACAGGAAATTACCAATAGCCGAGGGAAAGTAGAGCATCACGTTTTCTAGAACATAGATCCACGAATAAATGTACCCACGGAATTCCCTTTGGTACATTATCAACAAAATTTAATGTCAACAAAAATTTATGATTTTACAGTATAAAATATTCGAAAAGATGAAGTTAATATTGTAATAACGCGTTTTCCACATGATGCTTTAGATAGAGGAAATAAATAATAATAAAAAGTGGACACTATAATAAACCGAGATGCAAACGGGAGACATTGAGGTAGACAGAGAAGCAGACGGACTAACACTCACGGTTGGGTTCTGTGCCGATGATGTTGATGGTGCCGGTATAGAGGGCTGGCAGTCACATTTGGATAGAGCGCCGCACATCTGTTGTAGTCCGGACCAGATCTGTTGCCATGGAAACATGACGCTTTGAATACGCAGTTCGTTGAGTGCGGACAGTTTTATGTATAGGATAGGAATGACTATAATTGCATTCAAAATTAATATATGAATTATGAGTTTGATCAGGATGAGCATATGCAGTATGATTATGAACAATATAAAAGTATGCAATATTAGTTTGATCGAGTTAAAATATGCAATACTAGTTTGAACTTTACCTGTTAGAATATAGTTACTCCGGAATTAAGAATATTTAAGAAAAACAGTTACAACTTTGAGTTGTTGTACTAATTTTATTGTGAACAGTAGTGCACCGTGAGGCTATAACGGTAAAAGTTTGTTTGTACCCCTGGATTAAATGGGAAAAACCCACATTTGCCGACTTCCGGATAGCACCTATTGTATCGGGTTTATTACATTTACAATTCTTCAAATCATTGTATTCAAATACAGAACGCAATGTTTTGTATATTTATCATTAATTGCTCTAAACATTTTCAGCAGCATTTCCACTCCAATATCTATGTACATTGTAATTATTTAACTTATAAATGATAACAATTAATCTTGAATGTATCAATTCTAGCTGTAATATATAATTGATAAGATCAAATATGCGTATATATGATTAATCAATAATGTATAAGGCCAAATTATAAAATGCAAATTCAATCCCCCGCACCCAGAAATTTGAAGTCATTAAAAAGGTCTGAAATGATAAATCCGCTGTTACGGAAAGTTAATTCGAATAAGATTTTAAAAGGAAAGCTGATTGTTAATTCTAACATAACATAATCTTCAGTAGCATAGAACTCGCACTTCGTCATAGCCAGATGCAGTGTGTTAGGAAAACGTGTATGTAAAGAAAATACCATGGACATATTTATCGTTAATGTACATACTTATTTTACAAAGTAAATTTAAATACTAACAAACGCCAGGTGGTTGAAAAGCAATTTTGTGAAATTAACCCTTAAAACACTTGTCATCCATTTCATTTACCGCGTGCTTGATATAAATTGTCACGAAGATATTAATGGCCTTATTTAAATAAAATTGTTTATGACAATGTTTGTTATGAAAAATCATTGTAAAAAAAACGAAAAAAAAAAAAAAATGTTAACAAAGACAAAATTGCAAAGCTGGTAAAAACTTAATACAAATGCAAAGTTGAAAACAGTTTTCTCCATGATGTACTACACAGCTATAGGAATAAGGCCCTATGTTACGATGTATTGTACGAAAGGTAAACGAAGGTTAAGTGCGCCATCGTCCAGTGGTATCGTATCCGATTACGGATCCAAAGGTTGTGGGTTCGAACCCCGTTGGAGGCAAGAATTCTTTACGACCTTCCCAGGCGCAAAGTACTGGTCCAACCTAGGAACCGTCGCAAGGGATTAGTATAAGTTGTAAGAACTTGTTTCTCAATCGACGTAAAATAAATAAGTTTTAACTAAACGAAGCTATTTAAGGTAATCCATCCATCAATAAATATTGACCATGGTGCATTAAGTGATTGTGGAAGTTAAATAGAAAGCCTTCATAGATTAGAGGAAACTAGCCTAAAATTTCATGTCAATGGATGCTTGAAGTATGTTTGAGTTTAAGAAGGACCATGATTATAATTTAATGATGGTGGATTACCTTAATGGAACTCGTATACAGACTATATACGCAAGTTTATTGTTTCTTGTCATATCAAATTCATACCTACAAATAATATGGTCAAAAATAGGCAAAGAAATATGTCATCAAGTGGTTTTCAAAATATATCCTAATTCTCTAAACAAACTTAATGTAGAATGGACCATGCTTATGAAAAAAAAATATCTAAAATAAACATAGAAACATGTCGTCCATTGAAAGCCAGAGGGGCTCATCGGGATATATTAAAAGAAGGCTGATAGGACATTCTTGCTTCATTGTGTAGATTCAGTAAACATACTGCATATCACTAAAAAGGAAGAATTTTAAGAATAAAGCTTTTTATATTGTTCACCTATAATTTTTACAAATAAACTGCGAGAGTTGTAATATCAGCCTGTCTCGAGAGGGACTTCGGATTTTTAATGTGAGGAAGCCTTCCAGCTGGCTTGCGTCAGGTCGGTGGTTCTACCCGGGTACCTCTGTGTACTCGGGGTCTTCCTCCACCTGAAATTAGCTGGACGTCGCTATATGATTGAAATACTATCGCAGTGACGGTAAACCACAATACAACAACAACAACAACAACATCAGCCTGATTGTATTCAGTATTCTGATTAAAATACGGAAGTACATTATAAATGAAGATCTACTTGTGGATAAGAAACAAGTAATCCCACTTTCAAGTGAATGAAAAAAATGTATACAAAGTTGAATCGTGCATCATAAACATTTGACAAGTCTCGTGGTCAGAATTATCATTTTCCTGACACGTATCGTGTTAAAATTAACATTTCATTTGTATGTCTGCAACTCGAGAAAAAAACGATCTTATAATATAGTTAACGATATTCTTTATTTATTGAAAGTGATCATGTGTTATTTATATTTTATGTGCTTTGTACACAGTTTGTCTTTGAATTTGTATTATATCTATATGCAATCAGTAACATGAAAATAAGATTGTTTTGTATTGGTTGTTTGTTCATTGAGTTTAACACCAAGCCAACATTATTTCAGTCATTTGGAGACTATGTCTACTTGAAGAAGATATAATGCTGCCATACTGCAGTATCACGCTGTAACATGTGGTGTGATACCACACTTAGTCACATTATTCTGGAAATACCCTTATAATTATGCTGAGCGCCAAGCAGGGAGCTACCAGTTCCATTGTTAACGACATTAGTATGTAACGGTCGGGGATCGTACCCATGACCACACTCTCCCGATGCGGACGGCTGTAACGACTCAACCACAGGGGACGGTATATTGTATTGTATTGTACTGTTAACGTAGTAGGCAGAAATGAAGAAACAAAGTTGAACATGATTCCTATTTGGTAATAAGTTGCAATTCTACATTCATCAATACGAGCGTATAATAAGAATTTCAAGATAGAGGAGTTCTAATTTTCATACTGCCATTTCCTCAGACCTACTGATAGCCAAATCATGCACTCGGTTTCTCGAAATCTTGCTCAATGGACTACGATAAACATCACGATCACACAACGTTATGATATAAATAAGTTGACCAGCAACGATACATGTACTTGCAATTTACTCTTCCCAAACATTGTGTATCAGTGACATAAAAAATATTCCACGACAAATTTTGTTCTGTTACAGCATAAATGTTTTACTATAAACCTTTGTATCGGACAATAGTATTGTTGTAGTATTTGGTTTTGAGGGATGATTTTTCCCCATATTTTGTGTAGCTCGCTGACATCTTTGACATTTACAAGGTACTTGATTCGTGCAATTAGTTCACTTAGTGGTTCGTGTTACAGTGCGGAAACGTGTTCGGTAATTTCCGTGAGTTGGGCCATTAGAATGCATTGTATTTCGGGAAATCAAAAGGTAAACAAATGAGAAATAATAAATTGTTAACTCAACAGAGCTAATACTATTGTATTTCCATGTTTCGAGGGAAAGTATAAAAAATGTAAAATATTACCATATATTTCTTTATTTAGAGTAAAAATAACAACATGCATTTATAAATAACATATCATAATTATGATATACCATATAATATAATTGATGTTATCTTCATGACAATA
>CM037777.1:9350026-9400026 GCA_021229015.1 Solen grandis
AAACAGCTATATGTGGCTTATTTTAAGTTAAGTCGTATTGAAAACATTTCTGTTTTGTTCATATCGAAGGGCTTTTATAGGAAATACAATTTCATCATTTTTTTCCAATTTGTTTGCCTCATTTGAGGAGAGCTATATCTAACACTCATATGTTTGTCTTGACTTTTTCTTTTTTTTCTTTCAATTAAAAATAATACTTTTCATTATGTTATTTCTTACAGTCTAGATAATGATTGTGAACTTTTATATCAGTTGCTCCAAAAATTGTATATATTGTTTGTTGAAACTAGAAATCATGACGTGAAACCGATCATAAATACAACTCTAGTATAATTGTAGCACCACATATGGACATCCAATGACACACATATTGGCATTCAATGACACCACATATGGACATTCAATGACACACATATTGGCATTCAATGACACCACATAGACATTCAATGACACATATATTGTCATTCAATGACACCACATATGGACATTCAATGACACACATATTGTCATTCAATAACACCACATAGACATTCAATGACACATATATTGTCATTCAATGACACCACATATGGACATTCAATGACACACATATTGTCATTCAATGACACCACATATAGACATTCAATGACACACATATTGGCATTCAATGACACCACATATAGACATTCAATGACACACATATTGTCATTCAATGACACCACATATGGACATTCAATGACACACATATTGGCATTCAATGACACCACATATGGACATTCAATGACACACATATTGTCATTCAATGACACCACATATGGACATTCAATGACACACATATTGTCATTCAATGACACCACATATAGACATTCAATGACACACATATTGGCATTCAATGACACCACATATAGACATTCAATGACACACATATTGTCATGCAATGACACCACATATGGACATTCAATGACACATATATCGGCATTCAATGACGCCACATAGACATTCAATGACACACATATTGTCATTCAATGACACCACATATGGACATTCAATGACACATATATCGGCATTCAATGACACACATATTGCATTCAATGACACCACATATAGACATTCAATGACACACATATTGGCATTCAATGACACCACATATACACATTCAATGACACACATATTGGCATTCAATGACACCACATATAGACATTCAATGATAACAGAAAGAAGAAAAAAGGATAAACTCTATTTTAAGGATTTTTCTTAACTCGATATCTAATATTGATTTATTTTGACGCATTGGCACAAAGGAGACCCAGAACAGACAGTACATCGAAGCGTCTTCTCTATCTTATACATTGTTGTAGCTTAGATTCTACTCCGTCTGCACGAAAAAGAAAGAAAAAAGTAACTGTTGTCTTATATACCTTTTAACAATTCAGCAGTTCACAAATGTGTGCATGAATATTCATGAGGTAAAGGGTTAATTTTAAGATATGTCGTCACTTACCAGCTTCATTCTATTATTTTGTGACTGAAGTTGCCGATTTTGCTCAACAGCTGACAGAAGCATGGAACGAAGATTCTCGATTTCTGATTGGTCCGCTGGTTGGCAGACGGCATCTTTCTGAAATGCACAGGCACGAACTTCGTTAAAAAAGAAAAGCGTTGATATTTTAACTCATTAACTTTGAATAATGATGTATAGCAGCGTTAAGATTCACAAGTGTCTCGATGAAAAAAGCCCTGGTCATAAATAAAAGGGAACTGTCGCATTGCAGTCTCGTGAGAAGTTGTTTACATTCATGTGCCGAAGTCACAAGGGAAGGGCGCCATGGTCCAGTGGTAACCGGACTTCGGTTGTGGGTTCAAACCCCGTTGGGGGCTATGATATTTCTCGCCATTACCAAGCGCAAGTACTGGTCCAACTCAGGAACCGTCGAGAGGAATAAGCATAAGTTGTAATAACTTGTTTCCTAACCTACGCTTTTTTCTGTCTTTTTTTTTCTCCCAGTAGGGATAGGGGTGCTGTAATGATAGTATGTTATAAGCAAACTATGTTTAAATTGTTGTTTGGTTTGTCTGTCATATGCATATCTCTATTGCATAATATTAGCATTTGTATTTTCTTTGTCAATCTTTTAAATATTTCCCTGATTTATGAATCGGTAATGTTCTCGTATTCACGTACATACATACAGGTTAGTTCATTGTTGTCTTTAACTACATGTGACGGTTTGGTCACGAGGAAGGATATCTCTATAAACTATAAGATGTAGTGAGGAAACAAGTAACGGATACAAGCTTTATCGTAGAGGTCATTTTCAATGAATACACAAAGGTTATTGAAAACATGTTAAATTAATTGCACATGACAATGGTTAAATATAAACAAATGAATTTTATCCTGCAGACAAAAATGCGGAAATGAATTACAAAATAAGAAATAAGATGGGTTTTATTAAATTGTTTGTTTCTTGGTTGGCTTTTCGATAATGACATCAGTGTATATCTATCGCACCATATCTGCAATTTCTTATGCAAATTATCTAATTGTGTTTTGAAATAATTTGATGTGAAACAATACGAATACAAGATATATAACACAATACATGTACAGCAATATTGTCCAAATACAACTTTTGTCATGTCATATACCTCACACAGATTGCAAGGTCAAAGGTCATTGTCCCCGGTATCAGAGCATGGCGTTCAGTTAAACATTTTGCTACATTACTGACTATCATTCAGCAGCATATATGCAAATTCTAACCAGTGATCTTTACGGCATATCATTGAGTCCTTCCTTCCTTTGAAAAGTAAGTTGAATAGAAAATGTTTACTTTGCTGAATGTTCGCATTTTTGACGGCAAATTTACAACTATAAATTACAACAATAAATTTTTCATATTAAACAGATTGTGTTTTTTTTACTGCATTCGCTGATGATAGCCTGTTAAATTAGAAACCCCGACCATGTTTTATGGCTTCTTTATAAATCACGTGTTACGCTATGAAATGACTCGTTAGCATGACGTTGACGTCTAGGTGTGTTCCCAAGTGACACGATATTGTCAAGAATGCATCAGGTTATAGAATTAATTACAGGAATTAGGTTAAAGTTGTGAAAATATATAATCACTATGACCCACATTCATGCTTACAGGGTTTTAGTTGTTGATGTTTGCTTGTTTATTTATCTGTTTGTTTCGCTGTTTCATTTCAATATCGTTCTCTCGGAAACCATCATTGTGAAATAGTAAAAAAAAAAAGGAAGTTAAACATATTAATATTAGTGTTCAAAGTTATCTTAAGTTGTCAATAATTGGAATAAGGTGTTTGATTTTGAGTTTTACGTCCCACCGACGGTATATCTGTCATTTATGGAATTAATTTTGAATGAAATAGACAGAGTGCAGTCTTATGACGATAACATGCCATAGACTAGTCCGTGAGTAACAATTTCCTGAGAAATAACACATTAAGCCTGGAAGTCAGTATCTACCCTTATATGCTGCGCGCCAACAAAGTAGATGTAAGTGTGTTATTACCGGGAATAGAACACACACTCTATCCAAACGCCCACCTCATAAATATTCATGTTCACATTTATGACTTGAATTTGATTTTTCTGAACATCAAATGGTTTAGGAAGCAAATTATTCGCTGTGCAGAATCTGGACTACAACATTAAATGAGCAAACAGAGGAGACCCTGATCAGACAACTCCTCCAGGGCCTACTGATCTAGGTCTGCTATGTTTGCAAATGCGTCAAATACAATCTACCAGACCCAGATCGAATTCCACCAACAATACGTGGCGCTAAATACTAGCAAGTAAAAGTTTTTTCATCCTCGTTTCTCAAATAAATCATTTCTTAACAAAACAAATTTACAGATATCAAAGTAAAATTATGTCCATTTAGTAATGTACTTGCAAACCCGAAATCGCAAACATTTCTTCATATTTTTGTACAGTTGAACCTGTTTAGCGTGTTCTTTTATTGAACTATATTTTAACCTTCATATAGCGGTCATCTCTATTTAGCGGTCACCTGTATTAGCGATCACCTGTATTAGCGGTCATTTTAATAGTGTTGAACTAGCAATTTAATATATGTTTAACCTTCATATAGCGGTCATCTCTATTTAGCGGTCACCTGTATTAGCGGTCACCTGTATTAAGCGGTCATTTTAATAGTGTTGAACTAGCATTTTAATATGTTTAACCTTCATATAGCGGTCATCTCTATTTAGCGGTCCCTTCTATTGTTCCCCTGAATGGCCATATAAGACAGGTTTGACAGTATTACTTAGCGTTGAGTACATTTGGAAGCATTCCATCCCCATTTTAACCGAGCACGAGATCATTGTGTCCTCGATCTACCCTTCTTTTTTCTGAGCGTCAAGCAAGCTGCTACCAATAAAAAAAAAATTCACACCTAAGTATGTCGCGGCCGGGGATCCATCCCACGACGTCCTACTCACGAGGTCGACCAGTTAGCCACCGGATGCTGTACTGTGGATATTATTAAAATATTAAATGTGTGTTAGAATATATTATTTTCTTCTTTAAACGTTAAAAATTGCGTATGTGCAAATCAAAATTGCATCAAATAAATCAAACATTTTTTTTTATAATAATGTAATATAACAATGCTCGAAATCCAAATATATTATCCTTAGCGCTAAGTTATACCTATATTCTTTAACTAGGTAGAAACTCATGCAACCATTCCCGTCTACGAAATTTTTAAATATATAGTTACGTTGGCGTGAATTATTACCACAGAAACTAGCACTATTTGTTTAAAAATGTACTATTTTGGGTATCTTTTTTTAGTATGAGAGAAACAAGAATAATAATTTCGCCACTAAGTATTTGATTATTACTTAGTGCTAAATGTGGTTAGCAGAATTCGAATCAGCTGATCTAATCAGCCAAATATTTACCATAAATTCAAAATTCTGAAAATATCGAATATTTCTGATGAGAGACTTTTGCATTCATTACAAAAAGTACTAAATTTGTCTTGTTAAATCATTAACATGCGTTTCTAGAAAGCGAGCAAAAACACCCAAGACAAGTTTCAATTCAGGCCGTTGTCTATCTTAAACCTTATTTTAAAATATCATTTTTAAGATATATATCATCTTCAAAAGATTGAACACATATATATATGACATCGTCGGAAAAAAACAACAACAAGAAAACCACGATTGACAATGAAGTAGGAAATAAGACTTACAAAGGATGCCGCCAAAAATATCCCAACAAGAAACAAAATAAGCATGATGCATTCCTTCTCAAGGCCTCACGTAATACTGACGAGAGCAAACGTTATCACCGGAAATCGTCGATCATTACCGACCATGACCGAACTATCCCGATTTGCAAAATAGTTACCCCATGATTGACATATGCATGTAATAAAATGGCATATGCGGGCGAGTGACTTCTTTTTCAGCTTGGACAAATTAGTCATTTATAGATTAATGAAAATATTTATTTTGAAAACGGTCATAAATAATGGCAAACATTCTCCGGCATGAGGCGTGTCAAACATGCATGTTCACGTTACGTCATGCATGTTAATGGTTAATATGAATTTCAAACAAGAAAACAAAAATAAAATGAAATCTATTCTTAGAGGTTTCGTGTGCAGGCGTTAGTGACATCCCGCATATTTTCGTTCTTTATACAACATTCATTTTAGTGTCATAGTTATTCGTATGTGACGAAATCCTTAAATTAAATGCACTTTCTGAAAAGATAAATAGACTTATGAAGAGGACAAATGATTCTGTTTATAAAAAGGAAAACATGGATTTAGACTTACAAGAAATGTAAAGATGTACAAACAGACGGATAAAAATAAAATCAAACTGACATTTAAAGACCCATTATGCTTCTAAAAGCAGTGTATTTGTTCTTTGGACAGAAAAGCAAAGTATGTGCTACAGATTTGTTACGAGATGAAATCCGTACATTCTAGTTGACGACAACGTTATTACAATGCACAAATAAGAAAGACTAGCACATGGCATTTTCCTCTCGCCCAGTCAGATGCCAGTGTTTGCTCCTAGCCACCGTGGACTATAACGCTTAGTCCAACACCTTTGTAAAAATCAGTAAGTGTGGACTATGTAACCATGTAACTCACACTTTTGTGAAGGTTTGTCGCTATAGTGGAAGGAAAATGCCATGCGCTAAACATCTTTTACTCAGGCTCATTCAATTGTTTACAAAAAAAAAAAAAATGCATATTTCGCATATTTTCGTCAAATTTCCATAGAAATTCAGTATGTCTTCGTTAACAAATCACGAGTGCATAAATTGATGACGTAGCAGATAAACAAATTGTGATTCGACGAAAGTTTTTCAAATTAAAATTATTTCCGATTACATACTCTCTTCGGGAATGCACAATGTAAACAATGAGTATTTTGACATCCATCCAAAATACTAAATTGCGTAACTTAATCAACATTTTCATAAAGTTTAACTGTTATTTTACGATACTTGTGCACTATATGTTCCATTTGTGTTAATCTACAATACGCAAACGTTATTTTGCATTTTCTTTTTTCTTGAAAATTGAATCATTATGAAATATAATGATCCTTTAAATAGGCTGACTTACAGATACATGTAGATAAATAAATAGAAGATAGATGAACGGAAGTACGAATGAACAAACGATGGACATTTTGCGCCATGTACATATTCGTGTATTGATATAAGT
This sequence comes from Solen grandis, assembly GCA_021229015.1. Lineage (NCBI taxonomy): Eukaryota > Metazoa > Mollusca > Bivalvia > Adapedonta > Solenidae > Solen > Solen grandis. The sequence continues at coordinate 9,356,743 of CM037777.1, forward strand.
ATGTCTTCGACCTACATTCCAAACAATGTCATCATGCTAGAGGCTTTTACCTTGAACTGAATGCCTTGCCTTATTAATTACGTTTAATGGAGACGGAAATCGCTCTATCTGATATGTTGATTTATTATCTTCTATACTTGGAGCTCTCGGTGATCGGTAAAGACACGTCATACTAATTGACATTCTTTCGGATGACACCGATTTTTGTCACCAGGCCTTAACCCATTCCCCAAGATTGACAGGTATACATACACATGGGAGAAGAAAGAACAAGCGTGCGTGCACAACGACGCCACATCAAAGGGTGCATTATATAATCATCGCATACATATATGGTTCATACATATACAGTACAGCGGTGTATGTTGCATAGATACATGCTTTATGGATGTATGAGGTTGATTTGCAGGTTTAAATGTCAGAAAAGAGTATTGTTTACATACATGCACTTTGCACTGTTTCGATCAGTATATGCGCGCACATTCAGCAGTCAGACAGGAACATGCGTTCAAACATACGTGTACTTTCGTTAGTACGCACCAACGAAAGCAGACAGAAAAGAAAAGAAAAAAAAAAGAAAGAAAAAGAAAACACGCGCGTCTGGGTTTATGCACTCACGCATGCTATTCCTAAGTACAGAATGTGATATAGACACTGCCCATCCATATGAACGTAGACTTTTGTTTCAACCAGTGGTGCTGTCGTTAAACTTGGCATGTGATTATATTCATTAACACAGGCAGTCTTGTTACACGCCTTGTCAACAGGCCATTAAACCCGTACCGGGAGAAGGAAGAGAGAGCGGAGTAATTAAAACACTAATGAAAGCGAACTAAAAGCAACGAGTGTGTCTGTTGTACAAATTATCAGCCTTTTATTAGACACAGAAACCCTATTATCCGTGACCATCGAGTCTGGATGCAAGTGAATAATGGAATGTTGCAACCTACGATGCAATGCAAACCACTATTTTATTAAACCTGATCACCAGACAGTTTGATTTGGCTACACTTAAGGTTGTCTATCAATAAAAATTTTAAAAATAAAATACCTTTATTTTGTTAGTATTTTCTAGTCACCCCACCACCACCAAAAAATAAAATAAATAAATAATAAAAATGATAAAACAAAACAAAAAAATCCCGGTGGCATGGATTTAAAAATGGTTAGTCTTTACGAAACACAATCTTATGGAAACCAGAAAAGATATTGAAAGAACGATAACTAGCTTATGGGCACACGAAACTTATCTCTCAGGGATATTGATATTATCTTGTGTGAAAAAGGTAATATCTCGTTCCATCAAGAATATGCTACTTAAAAATACCATGCCACGCTCATGCCACAATTATTCCGAGAAAAGAAGTTAACAATAATAGGGGAGTATGACAAGTTAATAGTAATAGGGGAGTATTATTGCTAAATAATGTCGTTCCTACAAGATAGTTTCTCGATCGCACAAGGTAGTTTCTCGATCCAAAAAATATATTTTCTCGTTCTCTCGAGCTATCATTCTCGTTCCCACAAAATAGTTTTCGTTCCCTCATGATAATTACATGTATCTCGATCTCGCAAGATATTAATATGCACATAGACAACAAGATTGCTCCCACCAGACGGCATCTCCTTCCCTAAAAATAGTGTCAATTTAAAAAAGGACAGTCATGTCCCCTATGCCACTGTGTAGTGCTTATTTTGTGTCACGTGTCATGTTTTGGAAAAATAGCTAAGTATTAAATATTAAATCGTTCCTATACAAAACAGCATTATCTATGTGTGTCATGATGATGGTTAGTCAACGTAAGAGTTTTCAGTAATTAGTAATTTCATAATTCTGGGAGATTGCGGCATCTTTTTAACCCTTTCCCTCATATAGACTCATTTTGACGCACTCAATAGGTACCACATAAAGCCTGACCTGCAGAAAACCACAGTTAAACCTTACCAAATTTAATTATAAGGTCCTCATTTCCAGACCACTGAGGAGCAGCCAACAGCATAAAACCTGATCAGCCTGCGAGTTACTCGCAGGCTGATCTGGTTTTATGTTGTTCGCATAGGTCTGTTCATGGTTTCCTCTATGAGGGAAAGGGTTAAGTAACCTACATTGCGAAAACCATTGCGAGTTATTTTCATCAGTAATCATTAGGTTAAGAGTAAGCATATCCATTTGTATCGAGACCAGGCGACATTGCGTTATTTATATGTAAATGGTAAATAGCATATCGCACTGTTTCGTGAGCGTTTAAATATAACACTAACATGTAGCAAACGCGTGTGTTTTGTCAATTAGATAAAACCTGTAAAGAGAGATAACTCTCACGTTATTATGTCGTTTTCATATATAGAAATAATCTCCCTTTGTAAAATAATCCAGGTACAATATACTCGGGAAATTACCTATAACTGAAATCATTATTTTTTTCGAGTTTTTATTTGGGAAAAAAAAGGAAATTAAAATTAATTTCCAAAAAGTCACCGCCCTTTGGGGTCTTAATCATCATAATCATTATGGTCATCATCACAACATTTATACCTAATAACGACTAATGAAAAAGCACATCTAACGTAACAGATGTCGCTTGCTTTACTTGTTTATTTGTTATAACTAAGACACTGTAGAGAAGTATACCGATTTTTGCCTATGAAATTATAAAAATGTTAGAATGTTGTCTCTTTTTAACTGGGAATTTAACTTGGAGACCATTTTTACCACCTTAACTAATCTCTCGCGACGATTTCTGGATTGGATCCGTACTTGGCATGAAAATCCCTTGCCCCCAAGGGATTCAAACGCACAGCCGCAATCGGGAATGTTACCACTGGACCACGGCGCCCTTTATCTCTTAACAGACATGTTTCAATATGAATTATTTAATACCCCCACAACTACTCTTGCGTAGTAATAAATCCGTGTAAATTCAATTATTATTTTAAGTTCTGGTTATTTAATCCTGCTTCGCGTATGCGCTCGCAGTATACAACTGATTACAAGTGCGTAGTGCGGGTGTTAATTATTACGACTATATTACACGATTATTACAATGATGATGATGAGTAGGAGAAAAAGGGATGATAATATTGATGATGATGTTGATGAAAATGATCGTTACGTCAAGACGCAATTGATGATGTTCAGCCCCAATGTGAGTTCAACAAGAAAAAGAAAACATTACACGCACACTGATTCAGCAGCAGACTTTCAGCTTATCCGATAAAAAGACTCAGTAAATATTCTTGATCAAATTCTATTTCGAAACAGATTTATTATATACAATAATAGTATCAAGAACACTTGATGTTGTTGGATTGTGGGTGGTCATTATGCAAACTTCACCTTCAAAACTAACATCTACATGTATATGGTATAATCGATTTTCTAAACCGACAGAAAGAAAACAAAAAACAATCTATTAAAGAATACAAACAAACAACACTTTTATGACGTGTCCCTACCACAGATACAGCTTACAAGTACATCGAAACTTAGCCTCCACGTCATGGTATGATTTATTTCATCGTCCAATTATTTTATATGAGTCACTGGACAGACTCTGTGTGGCCCGGTATATTGATCGGCATATCCCTTGGTCAGAATCTTCATATTCATTTTGTTTTTGATTAGATGTATTTTTTAGCTTTTACAGACCACTTCACCAAGGGATCGACAATTCCCGGTATTATTTGCTGATTCATATTTACCAGTCAGTAACTTGGGGAAAATCTCAAATGTATTTAAATGCTTTTTTTTGTTGTTGTTTTTTTAGAATTAACACCAGCATGTAGATTAGGTGTTTCGGAAGTGCTCGTTGATTTACGTAGGTTTATGCCTGATGTACATATTTATATTTCTTATTAATCATTATTATCGATTTTGAGGCGAAAAAAAATGTCATTCTAAACAAAGAACATTATGATATATACATATAATTTTCAAAGCATTCAATCTCACTGAAAGAAATTTCAATGTTGTCTTGTAAAACACAGAGTTTGCATTTAAGTGTTTCATAGGTTCACAATGCCATTATAAGGCATTATGCAAAAATAATACCTTTAAAGGAATGAAATGCTTGTGTTATTTTTTAGAATATAGTAAGTAGTTGTTTGTTGGAGAAATGTGTTTAATGTGAACAATGTCAACTTAGTTTATGGACGTTTGCTAAAGTCAACTATCGCAATGTTTCAGAGACAATCAAGTGTAACATATTGCGGGTTTCCAGTTTTCGGAAATAGGCTGTTACAATGTCAACATAACTTTTATGCGCTGTTTCGCCAGAAAAGATCATCTGTTTTTATTTGTCACATTTCTTTTCCAAAGTTTTTATCAATTTGAAATGAATTTAGTATGTTTAACAAATTTTAAACTGTGTTTTCTTGTTTAGTATTAGGCAGTTACCAAAGTGAGCGGCTCCTAAATGTATTCGTTGACATTTTTCAGTTTTCATCAAGCAACTATTAAAGAATTGTAACAAGAAAAATGAAAAAAATCTATTGGGGGATTTTCTTTAAAAAATCAAAGCTGTATGAAAAAAAAATCGTCCTTGTCCAAAAAAATGTATTTTTTCCATTTCTGTGATTATAAAGTGCCATTTATTTAAAACATTTATTCAGAATAATATATTGTATCAAGTAGAGTCACTACTATACCATAACAGACACGTGGTATGCTGGCATAACTAGCCACATGGATAATCCGACACCGTGAAAAATAGCCCCGGGATACTATTATAATACAAAGCACTTTTAATTGTAATGGTTCTGGACTACAAATATAATACCAAATCAAGGTGAGGCGAGGGAGGCTGGGAGATTGAACCTTTTTCCTTTTCCTTAATCAGATCCCTTGACCGCTGCCAATCTAGGTGTGTCCAGTTATTCGATCGGTTGTATTCCAGTTAGGCTAAAAATAGTAACACCCATCTCATTTAAATACACATGGTCAGTTTTGGGGCAAACCATTAGCTGATAAGCCCTGATTCCTGCTAACCTTGCATTCAATGAAAGGTTATATTATGATGGCAGAATTGACAGATTTTGATATTTTGAAGCATGTTAGCCTATCTCTTTATCTACGTTCATCATGGGATTAATTTGAGTACATGGAGAAATTAACCCTAAAAAACTATGGCCATTTTACCTGATCATCGCATTGACTTAGAACTTCGCCCAGGTATTGCCTTATATCTATATATTTACTATTACTTTGGTAATAGTGCTAGATACTATACAAATGATGAAATTCAGTTACTTGGACTCTTATTCATGACGTGAAGACTCATATAAACAATATTACAGAAAGAAAATATGTTAGATTACAATGAGAAACTTGCTTTTACCCTCTGCAACAGAATTTATGACATTTTTTCAATTGCCATGTCCAGATTGGTGCAGAAAAAACCCTGAAAAAATTAAATGTGCAAATTATTTAATTGGCTAAACAATTAAAAGTGTTACACAGTAACAGGACTGAGAAAAAAAGACCCACAAAAAGTCATGCATGTGTTACATTTCTGTTTTTTTTTTTTTTTTTTTAGAAACTTGTAGCTCAAAATGTGCGTTTTTTAACAATGTACTGAATCTTTAAAGGTGTATTCTGTAACATATTGTAAGTTCAATAATTGGATTTGTTTAAATATTTGCAGCATTTTAATGTTTAATAAACATTTAATTTTCTTTTTGCAGAATTTAATGATCAGTAAGTGCAGCAAGTACCTGAATTCAATGTCGTTTTACCTTGGTACAGGACCATGAAATGTATACCTATTACCTATACAAATTATGAAAATATTCTTTTTTCTTTTCTAATGTGATCTGAGTACTAAGAGAAAAATAAAAGGAAACAAATGACAAATGAGATTTGAACTTACAATCCTCAGTTCCAAAGCAGTTGATAGTAAGGGATGAATCAATTGGAGAGAATGCATTTTAGTCCGAGAATCTTAAAGGAAGATGGGACACTTGACCTTGAATCATCTCTTTCTGGCCAACTACAAAATTCTGAGACATTCTGGGAGGAACTGTATAAAACTTAGTACACTATTGTCTAAGCTATCGCATCCAAGTTTAACGTAAATTCAGCTTCACACATTGTATTACCAACTGTTTTTGCAAATAAGATGTGAACTTGTTCTTTTGTAATTTCTTCTTCAAGCTATTAAAATAATTTTTGTTCATGAAGTGGCACAGTCGATGTTCCTGAAAGATTTGAAACATTGTGCTAGTTTTGATATGTTAAAGGATAACATCCCATTGTAATATATTCAAAACTTGATAATTTACTCTTTATCTAATGAATTGGTTTACCATACCAAACTATAACAATAATATATTAATTGGTAAAATTTTAATAAGTCAGGAACACCATTTTAGCTTTATACTTTCACACAATATATTTTTTTTTACAAACAGAGTAGACCCATATCAGATGGTATACTGTAGGAGCTCTCTGTGTTACGTTTACAGCATTAAAAAATGTGTGAAATTATTAAATTAAGGAAAGGATGATCCTGATTAACTATAATGTATCATAATACTTTTTTCTCGAGGCCTATCTGACAGCTGTATGAAGTAGGACGGTGGCAGCTAGGCTCGTGGTGTCATCTGATGGTGTTATTGAGCATGCCTCTGTCTGGATCTTATCTGGAGATGCTACTTCTTTTAGAAGGTGTAACACCTTATAAATTTAATGTTGGTATGAAAACAGGATGTCAAGGGACATCAGTTGATCTCCCTGATGTAAATTATGCAAGAAACATATGAATTAGCATGGTGTTATTTGGTTGTAATTTATTCTATTTAAGTCAAAATTACAGTTGCAACTTCACATTCTATGTTTTAGATATCAAAAAAAAGATCAAGTTATTAATTCAATGTTAACCTTTAAGAGATTTTTGAGTATACCGGAGGAATTCAAAATATCTTTGTAGGCTTTCCTGTTATGGGATCTATCTAAAGTCGCCGTTTAAATCTAGCCCATGCCTTAATTTTCCGTAAAGGATATTTTGGAATTAGATCTATATGTAATTAAACTCCTTTTCCTTTATCTTGTCTATTACTACACCCTATTTACCATGATAACTGGGTTAATGAAGTTAATCTACACACTGACCATCACTGACCAGTGTGTAACTCACTTACAAGTGGTGGCTTCAAACTCCACCGCAGTAGTTACCTCCCCTTACAGTTGTCATAACCACTGCCTTCACAAGTAGATGGGCCGGATTTACTCTTTCACTTTTGACTTCAGTTTTGAATATTTTATGTCAGTTTCGTCATATTCCATGAAAATAACATTCGTGATTATGAGAAAAGTAAAAAATAAAATCAAATAATATTAACTTATAAAATTATGAGTGTTGGCCACATGGTTTCAACTATCATCACGTGACTTGTGTGGTGGCAGTGGTTAAAGAAGCGTAGCGTGACGTAACCGGTGCGCGGAGTTTGGTGGTGGCTTATCAGCAGGCTTTCTGCCCCCACTGAATGATTCATCAAGAGCCCAGCGAGGCGTTGTGAAACTGGAATCCGTCTATACTAATGACGACGTGTTTTCAAGCGTTTATGGACTTTTCTGATTACAAGATAAAAGCGCCTTATTGCCGAAGATCTATTATGTCCTGAGGCATATCATACATCATCCTTTACAGGTCGAACGTGTGCCTGATAACCATCTACATGTGTTAAAATGTCCTAAAATAAAATTGGCATACAATAATGATTTATGTTTGAAATCCCACCGACATTATTTCATTTTGGAGACTTTATCTTCTTGAGACAGAGTGCTGCCTCACTGCGATTTCACTGCGGAGAATAGTGGCATGTTGATGATGATGATACCACACCAAGTCATATTATCCCGACGCCAGCAAATCCTGTAACTTAACGCCAAGCCAAGGAAAATGTCATCCAATATCATTTCAAAGACTTTAGGATGATGCTGTCATGGGTCGAACCTACTACCCTTTGACTCAAACCAATCGGTGCAATGCTGAATGTTTTGGCTTGTACACATCGACCTTTCCGGCATACGATTTGGTCTAATTGGATTACAAATGTACGTTAATTATTCAGGAAGGCGTACTGGTTCATTAGTTATCCGAAGCCTGATTCGAGAACCCAAGGGACAAGAATCCCCATACTCAATGTTCTTGTCCAACCCAGGACACGTCGAAATCTGTAAATATTATATTTCATTTCCCGATCGGCGGAAAAATGAAACATGATCACCGGCTTATGCGCTATAATGTTACCTTTAGACACTTTCTTAATAATAAGTTAACTAAGAAATAAATAGAAATAAAAAATATAATAAAACAACAACAACAAAAGACAACAACAACAACAAAGCAATAATAATACCCCCCCCAAAAAACAAAACAACAACAACAAAAAAACCAACAACAAAAACGCATTGATCAAGTGGTTACATACATCGTTCATGACTGCAGATTCGAACGTTATTGATTCGAAACCCGTTTGGGAAATGATTTTTCATGGCCTTCCCATATGTATAGCCTTAATGTAGACTCTCTGGATAATTTTAATTGTGTTTTGTTAAGGCAAGTCATCCATCATTACATTATAATCATGGTCCTTCAAATGCTTAAAAAGACTTCAGTACAGATACAAGCATCCACTGACTTGGAGTTACAGGCTCTTTTGTTCAAAATCTATAAAGGCTAACCCTTTGGTCACTTGTTGGACAAAAATCACAATTAAATGATGGATGGATTACCTTAATCGTTTATGGAGCTCCTTAAACAGTTATACGTCTAGAGCATGCTGACCGTATGACTCAATATTACGACATCAATATGTCATGAGAAACAATTAGTCAGTGCTCTGAACAACTATGATCAAATACCGCAAACGGTAAATGGTTGATATTAGACGGACATTATGTCTGTTACAGCCTTTTGAAAGTGTGTGTAAGCTATATTTACTTTGCTCCTTGTTTCTTTGTGGCCGCCATGGGGTTGTTATTGATTCTCTTTTGAAAAGTTAATCATATACATGTACCAATTATGACCAGCAGTATAAACAGATCAGAGATAGCCTTGTGGATTAAATGAAGAAAAAAGACGGAAAAGAAACCTTTGTAGCTAATCTGCGAGCGTTCGTAGAGGAAGGGACCAGTCGTCAAATAGAGGTTGCTGCAATAATTGTGATTTAGGTTTCAAATATTTGGATCTGGGTCGGCTTTCACCAACCATATTTAATGCTTAAATAAAACTTAATACCTGGGGAGAATTTTATCATTCTGGTTTATCTAATAAAAAATAACCAGCTATTCATTTGACTTGACCATTTGAGTTTACCGTCGCTTCGACAGTATTTAAGTCGTATAACGACGTCCAGCCAATTACAGTTGGAGGAAGACCCAGAATGCACGGAGGCATCCGGGTAGAACCACCGACCTACCGCAAGTCAGCTGGAAGGCTTCCTCACATGAAAATCCGAATTACCCTGTCGGGATTCGAACCCACGCGGTGAGGGGCTGATCGAGTGAGTGTTAAAGTCAGCGACTTTACCCTCTGGGTCACGGAGACCTCGGCACCTAATTGGACGAGAGGAAAATACCATGTACTAAATATAGATCTACCAGTGTGGCCATAACACGTGGTATATGACAGCATTTTTAAAAGATATCACAAGCAGCATATTTTGCCTAGATTTGGAGAAGAAAACTACTGTATTTTATTTCTTTATCATTTTTTATTTGGATGTAGCGCAGGCGATGCGGAAATTTGTGCATTAGACATTAATTTGTCAGATGTACATGATTTCCAAACAATCGGGTAAACCTTCAGAGTTCATGAACATTTGTTTATCACGTAAAACATAAAGTTTCTCCGAATGTTGGGAAAAAGTGTTTATCTGAAAAAAGAATCATTACGGCCTAGGTGTAAAGCACAATTTTCCGCTTAGCATGTGCTATATCTTATTATAATTGATAACGAAATACATACCTACAGCATCGAGAATCGAGGCACGATAACTTAAAATGACGCCATACCCTGCGTGGTATAGCCACACTGTATACATTATTGACTACTTTTAATCAGATATTGACATAAATGCAGAGAGAGAGAGAGAGAGAGAGAGAGAGAGAGAGAGACTCACAACGAAGTAGATGTTAAGTTTAAAACAGGCGTGCGTTAAGTATGCAGGTCCGTATGCAACCGCCCGCTTACATTCATCTTTGGGAACAACATGACGTCATGGTCCTGAGACAACTCCATGGCTGACTGTAAGCGACCAGTTGCACTGAGCGCACGCCAGGTTCCCGTTATCGCAAGGTAAAATGTATCACCTAATTCTTGAATTGCCTATAATAACCTAAGGCGATAAAAATGGCGTTATCAACAAACTAATCTGTATTAATAAATTAGAAACAATCAATGTTAAAAGCCCCGCACGTGACCCCACTTGCAGGCAGCATTCCTTCCCATCAGCGAGTTATGTGGAAAATGTCTGGTCTTAAACTTATTTATGTGCCAGTCTTTTGCCACGCGTTAATGCACTGATGTTCTTCTAATTGGCTTAGTTCCCATAACGGAACTTTGTAAAATACGCAAGACACCTCCAAAGTCAATGGTTTAGTCTGAAGATGTAACGTTGTCTATTTTTGATATTTTTGCAGCTGATTTTCTTTTACTTCAATTCTCTGAGAAAACGGTTCACGCACTCGGCACGTTTTCCCCAACTAGCAAGTTGATACAATTGTACCCACGTGCAATGTATTTCTTTGCTAAGCAACAGGAACATAACTGACATTTGAATGGCTAGGGAAGTCATATAGATGCGTTCAATAAACATTTCAGAGAAATATTTGAATTACTAAGCTAGTAGAAAAGTTCGCTGAACAATTCTGAATATTTGCAGTTTTTAAGTTAACGTCCCGCCGATACCATTTGAGGTATTTGCCTAGACACGAGATAGCACTGCCTCGCGTCGACATTATTCTGTAGACATATGGCATGTTACCACACCCATGCAGACAAATAAGCCTGACACTGGGCCAACAAAGATGAATACCAGTCCTATTTTATCAAGTTTGGTTATGTCACGACCGGGGATGTTGTTGTTTTTGTTGTGTTTGTGTGTCGACCATCGACCATTATACAATCCATTTCCCGGTAAAATATCATAATTTTGTTTTCATAAAGGATATCAAATTCAACCAGAACAGCAATGGCGGATGTGCATGCTTTTCTTACGAGCTATCAGGGGCATGGTGCCGGCTGGAATGAAATAACAGACTTACAGGTAGTATATATCACAGTTTTATTTGGAAGCATTTGTGTTTCACTCACAAAATATTTACATATTATACCCCTCGTAACTATATTTAAAGCCTACAAAAAACTTTAGAGCCATACAAAGCTATTGTCGTATATCATTCTGGCCTCACAAGTTTGCCCATCCACCTACCTCTCTCTAACACGACACGGCCTTTCAAACAGCTTAGTGCTTATAAAAACATCGAATACACATATGGAAAATTCAACACGATTACATAGCAGTAAAAAAATAAAAAATAAATATAAAATATTTGGTTATACACTTCTCTTTTTTTTTCTTCATTTTATTTTCATTATACCTATTATGTTGCTTGCACGTGTAAAACAAACATTATTCAAGAAGACACACAAAAGTAAACTGTAATATTGACAGTAATACAGTTACAAGGTGTCACCTCAAATAAAAGGTCAATAATAAAAAATAATAAGTAAATTATACTGTTGTACTTAACTATTCATCTGTTATACACATTACGGTATATGATAAATATATTCTTTATATCTAGCACACTAAAAAAGAACAAACTATAGATCGTAAACATGCTTGAACATCAAAACAAACTTGTTTGCCAGAATTTAAATACAAGAGCAACTTAACTGTTTCTACACGTGATGAGCGAGAAATTAAATACATTTTACAATATGATGTTATTTCGACATCCGTGCTCATTTCAAATTAGCGCAGGATAGAGATTTTATATTTCATAACTTATGATAGTGTTTAAATTTGAAATGAAAATGATAATTTAAAAGGTAAGTGAAAAGAGGATACACAAAATGAGTATGTGCTTTACTGTAGCCCATTTATTTATTTTATCACACTATGACTATCTTGACAGAGATTAGGTCGACATTTCGACAATATAAGTACCATTAAAAGCACAAATCTGTAATACCTATCAAATTAAAACCACTTCAAATTGAATGCACTCCTTTCAAACTTATATACAATATTACTCCGCGACCCTAGTATCTTTCACAAAAATCATTGTGAATCCCATTTTCAAATATTTGAACACAAACACATAGTATAGGGATGAAATCAACCCGCACGTGTGTATACACTTTATAACAAATCACTAACTAAAATCACACAGACAAAAAATGACAAAATAATAACTATACATAATATGATATAAGCATGTACATTAAAGCCTTGTAGAGGAATGTTTAAACACAAAGATTCTCACACATGTTGTCAAATACCAACAAACCAACGTTTATATCCACATTTTGTATGTTTTATATATTCTTTCATTTAATGTCTATACATTTAAAAAATGTGAACATTTTCTAAAATATTATTCGAGATATTAAAACCCAACCTTTCCCTATTTAAGGCTAGATCAACTGCCCACAAATCGTATCAAAAACAAAACCATGCTTTCTTTTGTGTAAACCAGGTCAACCTTTGACTACCTATTACTCCTATGTAGCTACTGGGTAGCCGGTGATGTTAATTTGAATACATCTGTAAATATTTCGGTCTGAACAGCAAAGACCCCGTTGTTACTCTGCATTATTGAATCGGTGAACTATCTCGAGTTGACGAAATTTACTGAATGCACATAAGTGTACGTTCATATCTGAGATTTTGGAAAATCGAGGTACGGAAAAGTAAATAACAAAAACTACTGGCAATATACTGCGATATATACATGGACACATTAATGAGATCGCTAAATCTATGGGAATATTTACATAAAACATGTATTTGTAATATTATAATGCTATAATAAACATATACATCATAAAACAATGGTAACTATGGCCCGTTATTTGAAAGCACCGACACAATTGTATAATATATGCAGGCAATTCCATCTTTTATGCGATTTGATAAAAAAAAGTTTGTGCGACTGGTCACATGCAAAAATATTTTTAAAAAATGAGAGCTAGAACATAAAAGCACCTTTCGTTGCAGGACTTTCGTCCACTCAAACTAAAAACGGGAAGCGGTAGTGAACATAAACAAACTCTAAAAAAAAAATAGTTAAGCAATATTAGTAGTTCTCATCTCACAGAAATAATAACAAACAATGTACAATGAGCCAAACCCTACCATCTGCGGATAGTCAATCCATCACAGACCTACTCAGTCCTGGATAACCTGCGGCCATACCTTTCTGTATAACTTCACAAATACATACATGTACTACAGTCACAAATGAGGTCAACTTACACATTGTATCAAATTTTCTGAACATCCACTGGAAGTACGAATAAGCTACTTTGGAATCACTTAAACCGAAAAAAAACCCCCAAAACAAATTAAACTAGAATATGCACATATGCATGTATAGATATAATCATCTGTTAAATAGACCATCAAAATTTCTACCAAAATGAAATTCTATCAGTAGAATTTTATATATTAATACATATACACAAGGTCTTCAAAACTTGGTTCCTTGACAAAGATTTGCCAAAGATTCTTGATGTTTCCCAAACCAGAACATAGGAGCTGCTAGCAAAACAGGACTCCTTATCCCGAAAACAGAAGGCTGTGGCAATAAATAAAGAGTTAATGAGAATCCTGTATAGACCATTTCATCAGAGGATCGGCAATACCCGATAAAATTCGCTAATTCAAACTGACCAATCAGTGACTGGGGAAGATCTCAAATATATGTTTATTTCCCATTGAACAAAGTGTGGAATTATACACCAGCATGTAGATTGTGTGTTCAGAAAGCGCTCGTTGATTTACGTAGGTTTACGGCTCATTTCGGTGTGAACTGGTCTATACATGTATGAATTTATACATTTATGATAGATATTGTCTCTTGTGCTCATTTGAATATAACGCAATTAAATTGACATGAGAAAACAAAGAAAACTGACAACAACTAGAATAGATCATTTAGAAACATCCATCTCTATGTTTTTCGGCTCTGTTACAAATGCATCTTAAATTTCACGGGAATGATGCAGTTTCACATTAATAATTGAAGTTAATCATTTTGCAAAAAGCACCATATTTCTAATATTTTAGTGCTAATACATTACTTGAAGATTGGTATCTAACTAGCAATGATCGTAGAAAAAAGCAAACGATGTTCACTGAAAGCTGACGTTAGCTGGAAAATATCTTCTAAAAAATCGGGACGTAAGAAGAGTGCACGTCGTTATCTTTAGAGATAAAATAAGCCAATATAAATTATACATGTCGCTTTTAAATGTGAATTGAAGGAGGAAAGTGGATTACGCAAAACATTCAGCCCATTTGCATGACAATAAACGGGCAGGTCTATTAGATGTAAATGTCAAACTAGTTACCTAATGCACAACACACCAACTGCTGGTGCGTAGATCTGTATGTAACGTTTATTTTCCTGCAGCGTATGGTTAAACATGTGCAGAAATGGTCACATATAAAGCTCTTCAGATTTGGAGGAAATGAAAATGTTTTTTTTTTTCATTAAAATTTTGTTGTTGTTGTTGTTCAGATGCATTTAGTAAATTCAGTTTTATAGTCTTATCTATTATCATGACCTACCCCAAAAATTGTGATATTTTCAATCAAAACAACATCTAAAATATATACTTGGCTAAGATTTTCACATTGACTATTGAGTGCTATTTACTGTTAAATCAGTGCTAATGGCCACATAAAGTAAGCATCCAATCTGTTTAAAGCAGTCTGATATGAAATTAAAATAAACTATCCTAAAGTCACCAAAATTAAGCGACCATACGCATTAAGCGGTCATTTATCTGGCCTCTTGAGCTAGATTCGGCTGTAACTTAATAAATTTGCCAGCATATACCATCTGACACTACGTTGCTTAGTTGAAATGATGGATGTTTAACACGATAACAATGGTTAAGAGAGCTGGTACCAGAGTATTTAGTGAATAAAATGCTACATTTATCAATACAGCCGAGTAACAGCCCACAATCATAATCACGTGAAGTAATTTATCTGTGTTTAATGACAATCTCCACAACAACGCATCATTATAACTGAACAAGTCAAACATGTGTCGCATATGTGTGTATATGCACACACCTGTACGCAGTGTTGATTTACCTGTTGGGAAACCTGATCGACAAATCTCACATTCTTGGACAATGTAGGCCATACTCAAGTTTGAGATCTAAACATAATGGGTTAAGTGTTTAATCGGAGAGGCCCATTTGCATATTTATAAAGAAATGTGAAATTCGATTATGTTACCATGATTAAAGCGCCAGGCTAAAAGTCGATGAAGAGGTAAATCTAATCGACTGAAAATGCCCCTGGAAATACGAGCCGTTTTAACTAATTTGTTCATGTGACTTTCAGTGTGAGAAATGTCCCTAATTTTATTTGAAAACATTTCTCTCCTTATACTACAACCGAACTATTTGCATTCGCTTCAGTCAGAAGCATGCGTATCCGTTATTTTCGTAAAAATCTTTCTATTTATAACAATATAATTTTATGTGATCAGTATCTGGGAATTGATTTTAATCATCGTGAAAATTGACAATGTATCAGAATCAAAAGACATTATCCTTTAATCATCATTATCTAACTTTTCTGCATACAATTTCATTCAGTAACTGAATTTTGCGAATTCTTCTAGTCGTCAAGATACAATAATGGACATAAAAGAAATGGATTTCAAAAGAAGTTAGAAAAGAAAAGACGAACAGTGTCTGATATTGAACTATACTGGGCATCTATAGACAAGGCGTATTCAATATTTTTATACTTCCATCAGAATACAAAATGTATCAAGTTAACGCATTCTCAATCACACGTTTTCGACAAACGCAACCTCTTGGACAGATTTGTATCCACTATGCGGAAGAAGTCGACTTTTGCTGATCTTTTCTCTGCAGCTACTGAACAGTATCCCTAGCTTCCTTCTGTGGACGACCAAGAACACCAGCAGCGCGACTCCAAGTATACTGAAAATAACCCCTGTCACGGCTTTGACCGCTGTGTTTGACTGGGCTTCCAACTGCATGCACTGAAGGTCAGATAAGACCAACTCCAGAATTGTTTTATTAATGTAGGAGGAATGGTACCCGCTCGCACACCTCAAGTCATCTTTGTTAACTGGCACATCCGTTGTATCCAGCCACTGCCATGTCTCTCGGAGAGAGCAATCGCAGACAAACGGGTTGTTATCCAGCTTAACAGACTTTAAACCCTTCAAATTTTCAATCATTTGCATGAATTCGTAAGGCAGCACTCTTATTGAGTTGTAGGACATATCCAATTTTTCTAACTTTTCTAGGCAACCTTCTTTCGTCGGCATGGACGGCAACATTAAATTATTGTGCGAAAGATCAAGTTCCTTCAATGAATCAAGATTACAGAAAGAATTGGCCGCAGCTATTGAGAAAGAGTACAGTTCGTTATATCCGAGTTTGAGAGTTTCGAGTTGCGACATATCGGTATTTTCGAACACGGAAGCTAACTTAGGAATGTGGATGGTTCCGTTCCAAACTTCGTCAAATGAGTTCGTGAGATCAAGAGTCTTCAGATCAGGTAATGACGTGAAATAGCCGATCTGATCGCGATGAAAGTCGATTTTCCAGTCGTTGTGGCTTAGATTAAGCGTTTGTAGATGTCTCATGCAATGGAAGCTTTTACCATGTATTCTCTGAATCCCGTTTCCGCTAAGCTCCAAAGTAGTTAATTCATTTAGTACAAGTGATGTGTCCCCTTCACACGAACCAAGAAAGTTTGTAGGGAGTTCCTTGAAGTTACCCCCTGTCATTGTAAAACTGACAATATGGTCTTTGATGTAGGGATATAGTTTGGTTATGTCAATCAGTTTCGTTTCATTGTGGCATGCCACTTTCTTATCTGTACAAAGACATCTGGGGAAAACATCATTGCAATACTCCTTCGAACTCACTGTCGGCACACAAAGTAACAGCACAATAAACACAAACCAAGATCCTCTTTTATGTCCATTTAAAAATCCAAACAATTGTCGCACCTGTTCACTGGCCGCCATTTTGAAAACACCTGTGTAGAAAAACGCCGTGTTAAACTTTACTTGTCTAGTCGGGCGGGTGTGTATTCCGAAATATTCCGTAGGTATATAAGCCCACACGCTTGAGTGACTGTTTATAACACTGTGTATGCACAGCGGTGTTGGCCTATAATGCTCTGTCTATAAACGGGCCAAGTTATCAGCGATAACAACATACGCTATGAATAGATATTTGAACGTATATATCCTTTGTCTTAAAGTTAAAACTGTGTCTCATTACTACCATAAAAAGGGAGAAAAATATCAAGAAAAAACAA
Source organism: Solen grandis (assembly GCA_021229015.1). NCBI lineage: Eukaryota > Metazoa > Mollusca > Bivalvia > Adapedonta > Solenidae > Solen > Solen grandis. The sequence goes on from CM037777.1 coordinate 9,374,302, forward strand.
ACTTGATCATGTTAGTCACACCAGATATAATAATTGATACGACACAAAATCAAGGGCACAATTCTCTAATTTTCATTCCTTTATAAACACTGTATTAATTTCGTTGATAATGCATGTCAACTTAGTCACGTACTTGACTATTTTCTTAACCCTTTCCCTCATATAGACTTATTTTGACGCACTCAATAGGTACCACATAAAGCCTGATCTGCAGAAAACCACAGTTAAACCTTACCAAATTTAATTACAAAATCCTCATTTCCAGACCACTGAGGAGCAGCGAACAGCATAAAACCTGATCAGCCTGCAGTAACTCGCAGGCTGATCTGGTTTTATGCTGTTCGCATAGGTCTTTTCATGGTGTCCTCTATGAGGTAAAGGGTTAAACAGGAATGGTTAAAAACGTTTTTTTCCCATTTAGTACGCTCACTTATTATCCAGTTGCAGCGGCTAAAGCAATAGGCTAAATCAATGAGTGTACCTAATGTATATCAATATCATTTTTTAATTCAAGATCTTGGAATTTTCTACGTTTATGGGGTATGCGAGTTGGATTAACCTTAATAAAATAAAATTTCGATCAAAATTGTATTTTTCCATGAATTTGGATGAAAAATCTGACAAATACACACAAGAAAACAAAAGAGAATGAAAAACATCAACAATAAAGAGATACCGTATAATTTTCGTAAAGAGATGATATTTTCATACCCCAATCAGTTAATTATGATAAAAAATTAACAACTAAAACAATAACAACAACAACAACAACAAAAAAAAAAAAAAAAAAAAAAAAGTAGTTGATTTTCTTGTCAAATCGCATGTCTAACTTTTGGTCTTAGAAAATACACAGCGCTAAACCTACACTGAAGCCACGAGGTGGGGCTTAAAGTATAAGTTCATAAAATATGTCTGATTTTTCATAAACAACAACTGATACACTGTTATATTATGGCAATTCGAACAGTATATATATATAAGTATATGAGCCTTTTTTCATAATAAAAGCAACAAATGGCTACTTATTTTTAAAGTAACGTGTTGTATTTTGAACCATGGCTTGAATGCTACCAACAATTCTTAGTCTTAGCCTTAAGTAATACTTGCTCCCTCTCTCCTATAAATTTGTTCTCTTTTGACTTATATTATGGTGACATATTTCTGACAGCCACTTATCCACTTAGCTATGTCGAACCATCTGATATGAATATCACTCTTTTAATGGGAAATTAAACAGTTAAACTGTATTTTGCATACGAATGTGTACAACTCAATTATTTTATACTTTCTATCTGATTCTGTAGTTAAATGTTTGAAATATATCATATTCAATGCAGAAAAAGTGAACATTCAAGTGTTCGTTATATTTCAAATGCACACAATTTTTACTTTCAGAGATTATATTTTGCACGGTCATTGGGATATTAAGTGACAAAATTTATGCGCATTTTCTTTTATTTCGGAAGAATTGATGTCTTAGATGAATGTTTTCGTCCCAAACACAAAATGTTTCTGAAAGAAAACGGTTATGTGGCGAAAGATCAGCAAAATATATAAGAAGGGGAATAACTGTAACTGTCATAGATATTGGAATAGCAAATAGTTATTCCCCTTTACACTTCGATTTGTGAGACAATCGACTGAAAATATTTACTGTTAAAACAAGAAATATGTTTGTTTGTTGGGTTTAACGTCCCACCGACAGTGTTTCAGTCATTTGGAGACGATGTCTTCTTGAGACAGATATAGTGCTGCCACACTGCAGTATCACGCCGTAGACATGTGGCATGATACCAAACCCAGTCACATTATCCTGACACCGGGCCGACCAGTCCTGCAACTACCCTTATATTCTGAGCGCCAAGCAAGGGAGCTATAACAGTAGAAATATTTTTAAGTTTAATGTGACTAAATAACAAACAGATTATTCAATCCTGTAAAACATGGATTTTTTTTTTTGTAAATAATATTTTAGTATTAAATTAAATATGGATGCAATGTTCAGATAAATTTGTTTAATGTTGAATAAATAAATTGTTCCAATACTTTGAATGCTTGGAAAGTTGCTGTTTTGTTACGATGTGTTTGTTCGGTCATCATGTTTTCATTTGTTTGAGATACGTGAAAGTAAAGCTCGTTTGGAGTTAAAATACTGATAAATCTGAAACATTTCAATTAAAAATGGAATGTTGAACACTTTCTTGAGGTAATCCATCCATCAATAAAATATAATCATGGTCCTTCAGATGCTTAAAAAGACATCAGTGCAAATGCAAGCATCTTGAAGTTATAAGCTATTTTAAAGACTTGCATTTACTATAAAAATCTAGAACCATAGACTATTTATTACGACTTTCGTGTTCCTCTCACGGTACCGTATATTGAACAGAACGAAAACTGACATCATTTGATTACGGAGGTCGTAACTCTGCACATATGTATGCTATCATTATATTCTATGCAAGGTTTGATCAATGTAATAATCAATTAACACATGGAACAATAAATCATTTGTAAAGCTCCACCATCCCTTCCGTTTTGTATTTTTTCGGAGATTCCGATGGGATGACGTCAAACATCTACACGTGCAATATCCCGCAATCTGTGTCAGCTTAATACGTCGTTCAATCACATCGTTCCATCCAAAATCGGCCACTTGATTGTGGCATAAGTTTATAAAGATGTACAAACGCGTAATTACTTCGTTAAGGATGATTCGTTATATTATGTGTTAGTTGGACTGATCGACCCTCGTAATCAAGTGATGTCAGATATACAGCACCGGAAAGAAAGAAGAATCAAGATTCAAATGAAATTCAGTGGAGCCATACTTGAGAATGCTTCTATGATGCATTTGGAATAAGAAAAAAAAACGATGACTCAAAGATCTGATGGATTTGAAAAAAAGAAGATAAATTATATTTTTTATACCAAGTTGTTGTTGAATGATGCAACACAAACAATAAACCTGAAAGCAAAGTTGTCTGAAGACCACTAACTAGTCTGCACAATATTTGTGCTATAGAATACATATAATCAGCCAAAATAAATCTGGGACGACGGAACGTCACGATATTGTTAATGTCATGATTAATTTTCTGAGGAAACGTACATATTTTGTGTAATAGTTATGAAGAATTATTGTTTCATAGTCCATGTAATCCTAGTATATCAGCTTTTTTTATCCTCTAAAGTGGGTTATAGCGTTAAATCATTCAGGCGAATAATTTTCACTACAACTCTTTATTTTTCTGCCATCTCTCTTCCTCTCTCTGTTTTATATCGTTAAGAAATGTTGACTTAATTGTTGTTTTGCAGACTGTCATTTTTATAAATAAATTACTTGTGCATATTTCTAAAATTATATTTTGTTTTTTTTAATTTAACTTGACTTTAGTGATTATTTATTGCAATGTCGATGTCTGTCTGACACTTTTAATGGCTTCATTGATTATACTTTTGGTCATCTGGCGGCATGATAAGTTTTCTTAATCCGCTTGTTTAGCCCACTGAATCTTGACATTTCTGTTTATTCTGTATTTTGTTATAATATTTGTTGAATTTGATTGAGATGAAGAAAATGAGGATTCGAGTTATAAGCTCTGTCCTGTGCAGAAGTCTTAAGTTAAACATAATTGATTTCAAATATCGTCTTCAATTTCAACAGAATAATGTATATTCATAATTTATTGGATATATAATTTCAAACAACACAGAGGCTTTGTGTGTTTATACACACTAAAAGTATAACTTCAGCAGAAGTATTACAGACTTCAGTTTTTTACACAATGTTCTCCGGGTTACCATATATATATATATATATATATATATATTGTATAGAAATGTCAATAAAATGAAACCATCTGTTAAAATAATAATAAAATGTTAATATTTTCTTGTACCTTTTAAACAAAGACAGGCAAACGGATAATTACGCCACTTGTATTGAGTATATATATTTCTTTTTAGAACAAAACCTACGTTTTCAGCCAATGTTTTCACTGAATGCGACCCGTTTAGAACTGCACTTAATCAGTAAGAGCATGACATTATAAAGCGCTTCAGCTCCGCAAACACGGTAGTGTAGCTTTGGCAATAGTACACAATAACATATTTGGAAACGTGATCCTTAATCGAGTGTAAAAGGGGGAACTAAACAGCAAATACCAAACGATTTTCGATGCGCAATTTTAGTATTTCGACAATTAGCGCCAGTAAACAAATAAAAGACGAAACACTTGATTGATTTCCAAACCAAACGATGTATTACAACAAAAGGCGGGGAGAACACACAAAAGGGGAGATCACTCATGACATAATATAATGCAAAGTACTGACGGTACTGCCTAACTACAAACTAACATAATACAACATAGTGGCGCAACTTCTTCTTCTTTCTTTTTTTTTTTTTTTTTTTAGATCTACTATATTACCAAGATTATAAAGGATGGCATAAGCTCGATTATTTAAAATAAAGACAATATAAATCTGCTGGCATTGTACACAGAAGGGTTTTGCATTCTTATATACCAGTTTTACAAGTGCTATAAAGTTAGATTATTATTAATTCTAGTGATATTTATGTATCCTTTTAAGATGAACATAGAGAGTTAAAATAACTACACAATTTATGAGGAAATATTTAAACTTTTTCAATTCTAACAAACATAATCCTGAAGATATGTTGGTGGTCTGCGTGCACGCACAGGCCTAGGGTTCTGATTTTGACTACTGTTTTTACTAGCAGGCAAAACATCAAGTGACGCCATGTCTTCGGCGTTAGGGTCAGTTAAATCTGGTTCAGAATGAACATAGTCATATTCAGGATCTCTATGTTTAGCTGACTTTGAGGAAGGGAGGAGTTCATCAGCTGGGCGTGTTAAAGTGTCTGGAACATTGACAGTTGCTGTTGGGTCTGATAGCTTTGATTGTAGTTGTTCATCATCACTTTCATTGTCGACCAATGAAGACGGCATGTAATGAAAACTAGCAAATTGACTTTGAACTCTGTAGCACTCACTGATTTTCACTTTGTAGGAAGAAGCACGTAACTGTGATCCAGAATTTTTTTTTATGTAACACCAAGCATTGTCGATAGAAACTACCAGATACCTGCTACGACTTTGTAACTTGTTTCCTTCAGAATGTAGGTAAACAATATCTCCAACTGAGATAGATTGTGAATCTGGGCTTTTTCCACTTTTGCATTTAGATTTTTCACTATATTTATGGTTCACATTGCGACGCTCAGATTGTTGAAGAATTATATCTCTGTCAGATAATGGCAATTGCTCATGTGTGAACTGATTTCGTTGGGTCCAAAGTTCACGTGAAGATAATCCACAGCTACAAATACGCGAATTTAACCTTGCCAGAACAACATACAAGCCTAGCTCTGACACTGGACCACCTCCTGGTTCTTGCCGAAGTAACTCATTTTCGAGTTCTTGAATTGCTTTCTCTGCTACAGGGTTTTTGTTAGGATTCTTGACACGGCCGACATCAAGCACTATTCGAAATGACTTTAGAGTATTATCATCTCTCAGAGCAGTAAAACCCGAGGCTGCATCGCACCGCACTATAGCACATGGACCGTCTAAGGGATGTAAACCAAGTATTAGTTTTAACAGAGCATTGCGAAGTGTGTCATGTTTCTCACTCTCAATGAAACAGGCTACTGTATAAGAACTTGCAGTTTCTCTTAAGACCATTATTAACTGCTTATGTCGTTTCAATATGTCCACAGCAAATGAGATGCCAATTACCTCAGGGGGTTCACCAGATGTCTGAGATATCAAAGTTTCGGGACATTTTTGTAGAGATTTACAGATGTGACATGATTCACAAACCCTATCAATGGCTGCATTTAGGTCTAAAGCATAAAACTGCCGTTTCAAAACAAGTTGCATTTGATGTTTAGTGGGGTGGTTTAACTTGATATGAAGTACAGTAGCAAGACCATCTATGACAGACCGTGGTACAACTATTAGTTAGCGGGATGGTGCAAGGGGGTCATTTTTGGGTACAACCAACACATTGTCTTTAGCAATAGAGACGACACTGAGGTAACGCTTGATGTCTTTTACATTTGTTTGCTTTTTTGATGGCCTAGTGCCTTGTTTTAAGTGTGCATGGGTTCTACGTAAGTCTGGACACTCAGACTGTATATTAGACCAAGCTGAACGAGTGGTAAAGGGTAAGTTAGTCATACTGTCAAGAACGTCACTCACATTCACAGATCTTACAACTGATTCCTCAGTTTCAACAATGAAAGAACAGATTTGACAATGAGGTTCACTGCAGTCTGGTGCGTTACGACTTGCAAAGTCAGAGGGAATATTTGCCTTGCCTGCTAAATGTTTAATGTCAGTGCCAAAGCGGCTGACAATAGAGAGGAAAGAGGTAACTCTGGGACTGGAGGAGAACTCACCCCGGTATAACTTATCAACTGCTTGCACACATGGCTTACTATCTGTAAGGACACAGGCTCTGTGTTTAGACTGTATAATGTATGGACTGAAATGCTTGATGGAAGCTGAAATGGACAGTGCCTCTATTTCACATGGAAGCCAAGTTACCTGATGTTTTCTGAGTTTGGCACTGAAGAAACCAGCCAAGGACAATTTATTGTTTCTAGTGACATAGAGGGTGGCTCCAATTCCACGTTTGACAACAGAGCCATCAGTGACAATCCAAAGTTGGTCAGAGGGTTGCGGAAGCAGGATAGCTTTGTGCGTTTTAATTGTTACCTGCGCTTTAGAGAAGTGAGCAAGTAGCTCATCATTCCAATGAATTCTATCTTGAGGCTGTTTACCAGCTATTGCATCATCAAGGGGGGCCAAGACAGATGAACAGTTGGGTATAACCCTACTAATTACTTTATATGCACCAATGAATGATTTGAGACCATGTACAGTGGTAGGTGGGGAACAACTTGACAGTACAGCAATACGGTGAGGGCTTGCAGATAACCTGCCATTTGACCATTTCCAGCCTAATATGGTGGCTGATGAAGGGGCAACTATTGTTTTAGTGGGAGAAAGTTTCAAATTTGACCTGCTTAAAGCCTCAAGGACACGTTTCCAATTTGAAAACAATTCAGAAGGAGTGTTACCACCACAGTACAAGTCATCTGCCAGTTTGGCAACAATACCATCTTGTAGGCAGTCTCCAAGAACCCGACACATGAGCTCCTCCAGGGCAGTCTCTGACCCTGGCATACCCATTGCTGACCTAGTATACACTCTGATACCTTTGTATGGGGTCGCAACACCACAGTATTTAAGTGAATCTTTGGAAATTGGAATTTGATAGAAAGCACTTGTGAGGTCAGTTATGATAATGTACTTCCAATGGGCTATTGTCCTTAATGTCGAGTCGACATCTGGCATAAGGGACGGTTGGGGCTTACTGTAGCGCCCTACCTCTGAGAAAGCAGTAACTAGGCGATATCCTCCTTGGGGTTTCTTAACTAGAAAGGAAGGGCTTAGGTATTCAACTGATACCCCGACATCTTCAGGGCGAGAGAAAACACCCTGACTTTCAAGTTAATCAAATTTCTGTTGTAATTCAATAAGTTTATCTCTGTTATATTGGGGGACACGCCCTTTTCGCTGAGGGGGTTGTACAGGACCCATGTTAACCTTGGCCTGGAATGGCCCAACAGCACCATTATATGCTTCACTAATGTCTGGACTAAACACATCATCATACTCTTGGTGTAAAGACTTAAAGTCTGATTGTGACTGAGAAGGCAAGATATTATCAGGATCAAGGCTGATGGCGCTTGAGTGAAGATGGTGACCTGTTTCACTACAAGATGTTTTGTTAACGTCCCCAGTGACAGAGGGCAATACAGGTGCAGGGGACGTGAGACGAGCCTGACAGAAATGATCATGTTTATTAAGCATTTGGGGTTCTTGGGAGTCATTAAGTATACGAATTTTCCGACCAACAGCCTCTACAATTTGTGGGGAAGGCCAATCAGCGACGGTCTTGCCACAATCAAAACGTTTTTCTATTGCTAATGTTGCATCAGGGGGTGTCTCAACAGGGATGCCAACCTCTACATATTCACCAGGCCAGATTACTGTTGATGAAGAGGTTATTCTCAGTACAAATGAATGTGTATAACGTACATTACTGTTAGGACTTGATGCTTGGGCATTGTATTTTACTACTTCAGAATTACCAATAGTTATTTCATGCTTGGCTGGTCTGATGGAGATATCATTTGATGCCATAAAAGGTATGCCAGCCAAGAGATCAACATCAAGGTTGTCAACAACAAGGGCATCTAGAGTAAGCTTTGTCTGACCCCGGGCTAATTGAATATGGGTTTCACCAATGATCTTAAGGGGTGTTGAGCCATCTGCTTGTAGGGCACATTGAGTACTAGTTTTCACGTTAGCGCCGATAAACTGAGCTACTGAGTGCTTGATCATGCTGACTTCAGCTCCTGTGTCCAGTGTTGCTGTTAAGGCATTGTGTCTATAAAATACTTTCAATGTGGGCGATCTCTTTGTAGAGACTCTACGAGATGATGGGACAACGCGAAAGGTATGAGAATCTAAGTCTTCCATGTATGTTTCCTGTTCCTGGTCAGAAGCTTCATCACAGCATTCAGAGGTCTGACGGACTTTAGACATGTATTGCTTGTCACTTTCCGGTAAATATTGACAGTGGCTCAAATAGTGTTGATACTTCTGTCTGCCAGCTTGCTTGCATAGGGGGCACACTGCTGGTGTTTTTTTCTGGAAGGGTCTCTGGCGCTCTGACTGTACAGAAGCTTTCGATTTAAATGCAGTACGTAATATTTTTGACTCATTTAAACTGTGTATTTCATTAAGTAAACTGTCTAATGCTGCAGATATTTCTGGTCTGATGGTTGCTATTGTCTTTGACCGCAGTTATGTTCCATAGCGTTGCTTAACTAGAGCTGGGAGATTAGGGTGTAGCAATCTCAGCCAGGTCAACACAATGAAGTTCTCCAAAGAGGCTGATAACTCTTCATCTTCAGCAGGTATGGTACCATGGTGGTATACTGAACCATCATGTCGTAAGAGATCGTCCTCCACAAAACTGACAAGTCGTTGGTATAAATCCTCAGGACGTTCATCAGGTTCGAGCTTAATGTCATTTAAGTCAAGGAAATGAGCACCAGATGACTGAAAGCCATAATGCTGTCGTATTGCTTGCCAAATGCTGTTAACTGATGTTGAGTTTTTGACAATAGAATTGCGAGAAATAACTGGGCAGTAATTTGCAATCTGGCCTAACATCAGATCAAGGTGTGTTACTTTCTGTTCTGCAGTACGACGCCTAGCAGCTGCGATGCTCTCTCCGTCAGATACTAGTCCCCTGAGCGGTTGAGCGCTCGTTTTCTTTAACCAGGTGAATCCCTCTACCAGAAAGGGGGCGAAGTTTGCATCTAAAGATAATATATACTGCAAATTCTGACGCCATGCTTCAAATGATGTGATGGATTCATTTTTGGTTAAGGCCCATTGCTTTGGGGCACGATGATTTGCCATTCTGTCGGACAGATGTATCACTGGTTTGATAAATACGATGTATCAAGTGCTTAAACAGCTTCGTCCCGCTACCTCGTCTTACCTTTGCTTGGTTAATACTTTGTTTACTTTTGGTAAAATAGCACAGTAACAAGTGTTCAATGTTATTATCGAAGGTGTATTTTCTTTACCACCGCTGCCACCACGCCAGTAAACAAATAAAAGACGAAACACTTGATTGATTTCCAAACCAAACGATGTATTACAACAAAAGGCGGGGAGAACACACAAAAGGGGAGATCACTCATGACATAATATAATGCAAAGTACTGACGGTACTGCCTAACTACAAACTAACATAATACAACATAGTGGCGTGGATCATTCTCAGTAAAATTTGCCACCTTTTAGAATAGGAAAATCTTCAAACACGCGAACATACACTTTCTCTTTCACGCTCCCCCTGTCTCTATCGCTCTAAAAATCACAGTTCACAGTAGTATAATATTAAACATATGTAACTTATACATGTTCAGTCCATTTTTATCACCTTTTACATGTATAACGTAAGTTTTACTTTCAGGTTAATTCAACTGGGAGGTCTTGTGTTAAAATGTTCCATAGCTGACTCAGGTAGCTGTTTGCCTGTTCAAAATAATTAAATCCAGATCGCCAACTTCACATTGTGCTTCCAGTTTTGATAAGGCAAAAAAAAATATGTCTGGTTCTGGTGACCCAACCGACCCTAAGTTTTACCACTGACCCTAAACATTTTTTTTTCCGATTTGAGTACGAAAAGAAATGAGTACGAAAATAATATCATGGTGCGAAACCCATAAAATACGAAATAACCTGGGTACGAATATCGCTCATATGTGGTTGTTCTCGATTGAGGTTGTTCGCGTATCACAAATATCCAATATGGTAGCGTCCCCGACAACATGTCTGTAAAGTAGCTGTGGTAACATCTTCAAGATGCCATACAGGCATTTCCAATGTTTCACAGCAAGTAGATAACCGTGAACCCTACCGATTGTTGCGGTAGACTACCGGAATTTAAAGGGGACAAAAATCTACCGGCGGGAAATGGCACTCTACAATGATCTGAATGTCAATCATGTAAAACAATCTAAAATGACATTCAAAATGGACTGGGAAAAACATATACTGGATCTTAAATATCCCTTATCGGTATACAAATTTACACATAAATCAGGTAAACCCGTCATATGTTAACATCAAAAATATTGGACTGGTTCTCCTGTGTAGATTATCGGAAATAAATCTAACGCTTGAATCGGGTAATCTTATCAACCAAGTCAGTCAGCAGGTGCGCGACCTTGCCCTTGTTAGATTAAACTTTTCTCATGTTTTATGACAGGAATAGGGTGCCAGGCTCGGATCCAGAAAGAAGTGCTAGTGGGGTCCAGGGGGCATGCTCCCCCGGAAAAAAAGTTTTTAGTATGATTTAGATGCATTCTGAAGGGTATCTGGGCCTAGGTCCCACTGGGGAAAAATCATCAGCGATGTGGAAATAAACATTTTTTTTCTACCGATGGCTCCCGATGTTTGAGCAAAAAAAAAAGACTGAGCAGTCCGTTGAAAAATGACAAAGATTAGGCTTCGGGATTGGTCTGTTGAACATTCACTGCTGTTTCGGTTATGACACAATAGCCTTGTGTCCCGATGTTCGGAAAAGCACTGGGGGACCTCCCCCGATGATCGGCGATGGTGCCCCGGAGTTTCACTGAGTTTGTATCATCATCGGGGGAATATCCCCGTAGATTAGGGGATCTTGCGAATCATCCTAGGTGTCTCGGGGAAGATTATTGAGATTATGAGAATTTGATGGTGGAAATAGGCGATTAAGTCAAGAGAAGACTTTTGGGGGTTTAAGTGGGTGCCCTAAGCAATGTCCAATGGCCTTTTTGACCGTCTCAGTCTAAGACAGGCCAAAAACAGAAACTAATTTCTGAGTGCGCTTTTCAACCCTTGCCGATTTTTCCCCCCAAATACTCTGAGATTCAACCATAAGATCGGGAATGTGTCACAGAAAGGCCGCCGAATATCCCCGTATGCCCCCCTGATTCTTCGGCGAGACATCAGAGAAGCATCGGGGATTCATCAGAAGAAAAAAAATCGCGGAAGCTCCGTGAATGCTGCCCGGAGCTTCTCTGCGGATATTTCCCCGGCCTGTTTTCCCGATAAAACATGTGGAACACATCAGGAAAATTTCAATGAATTCTTTTTGCTGTTCACCCGAGGCCTCCCGATGACTCCACATGGCTCGCGTCGCTATTTCCATAGGGAGTACGTAAACATCCCATCCCTGAGGCAAAAAAAAAATAAATTGCCAAGTGGGAACGAGCCTTAAGTATTGAGCGATATAATGTTATCTTCTACCCGCGCAAAGCCATGTTATTGAATTACTGCTATGCAATCGTATAAATTTGATTACAATTGCATTTACAGGCCCCGATCAAAAAAAAAAAAAAAATAAAAATAAAATAAAAATAACGGTGAGGGAGATGGTGGTGGTGGTGGTGTGTGTGTGTGTGTGTGGGGGGGGGGGGGGGGGGGGCATGATATTACTGACAGGGCATTACTTCTTCCGGGTAAGAAATACGGGCTTATCTTGTATTTTCATTCACAAACTGGCATAAAATATTTAATAAGGGTTTCCTGGACCCCCACAAAAAGTGACTTGTGTACACTATCAAAAATCATCAGTTTTAGACTCAACAGTGTAAAAGACAGTTTTGTTAAAGACTTAGAAAAAAATCAATTTTCACGTTAAACATAGTTATTTTGTCAAAAATGTGGAAGAGAAAAGGTTCGACCTTATTGATATTGGCTGTCAAATTGTCGATCTGGAAGCAGTCTTCACACAGAAATTCTCAGAAAAAATTTAGGCGCACAATTTAGGGTAGGTGTGGGCCCCTTTCGTGTGTCATTTTTTAAAAAATTTTTTTGTACATTTTTAGTTTTAATTGACACATTTTGGTTTTTCTATGTGTTTAATCAGTGACAAAACAAACAACAATATATGTTGATAATTAATATAAAATCTTTAATATCCGTTTTATTTTGCACATAAATTTTGTATTCTGTGCATTAGTATTCATTGACTTATCAGTAACATTGGTCAATAACTGATTACCTGGATTTGATTTGAATTAGTAATCATAATCTACACATACATTGTCCCAAAATATAACAGTTGACAATTTTCAAATTCTTTCATTTCTTAATTATATTTATAAATATAAGATACACATATTTTATTATTATTATTATATTTGTAAATAATAAGAAAAGTGAACATGATGATGAATAGACCTACTTTTTGTATTTTATATATAGAGAGAGATAAGAAGAATTTAACTGTTTCGTTAAAATAATACTTAACAAGTTATGTAAAAATAGTAAAGCTGATGACATTTAGAAACACAACCCATTTCTGATAAAGTTTAATTTACATGGCTAGCGATAGGTATGCATCTTCCCTGTAGAATACCTTTTTAACTTTTTTTTTCCAAAACAAAATCGGCAATTTTTCAACCTGAACTTTTACCTGAATGTTCATCAACCTGGCCCGCTTTTAATTCAAGATTTAAATTTTAATATATGCAGAAAAAAGTGAATTTAAAATTTCGTTGATTAGATTTAGTCAAAGTTATTTTTTTTTAAAATCAATAAATCCTTTGGGCTCTAGTGAAAATATTTCGATAGCAATTACATATTAATGTCCAACCTAGTTGTTGTTAGTGGTTAATTTTATAGTTGTCGATTTTTTATGCTATTTCCTAAACATCATCTGTCTAGAATAGTTTTACTGATATAAAGTTTTTGTAATTGCCTATTTTTCTTCAGTCATTAGATCGCTCGGCAGACGAGATGTCCTTAGGTATCACTCGACAATAGCCTATGAATCAATGAATGTGTCAATCAATTTGCTTACACAGTACCTTAAACACATGCTTATCACTGGATGATTGTCGATTCGGATTACCTACACATTAACAGCAGGGGGCCATAAGACAATAGGAGTCTGGCTGGTCAGGTGGTTATGCGGATGGTACAGTATGGGGGCCCACGATGGGCATTACTGTAGACAGCTCAAACATTATGTAATCAATGGATTTTATAGCCTGGAAAAAAAAATGTATAACCAGGGCAGCGCGCGGGGGGGGGGGGGGGGGGGGCCCCCTCGCCCCCACCACCCCGCTGAATCCGGGCCTGGGTGCTGTAGGTTGTTTTAACAAATATCTGGTACAGTGGGTTTAGTATTATGTGATTGATCAAGGTTTAAGTAGGCCCAGTTGTACTGCTGCAAACTCTAGATTCCAAACGCATGAACGGAGACAACGAGTTTTTTTGTCACAATTTTATTTTTTGTCGAAGTGATACTTTCATATCTTAATATTTAAAATACATAAAAAAGAACTTGGCTGTTCTCTTAGAAACACTTTACTAAAACGTTTTATATTAAGTACGGTGACAGGCTGGACTTGACGACTTAATAAAACTGAACCTATTTTCAGCAAATACAGATTTCACACATTTTTACTATAAAATCGGTTGAACAGAATTAATTAAAATTTCATCCCCATTAATCAGACTTCCTCTATATACAAGTTAAATGTCATACTGTCTGCACATTTAGATGTTATTAAAAACAAAGTCTACGACTTGCAATTAAATATATTAAAATTAATATAAGATATATTAAATTTATATAAAAACGGCCAATGCACCAAACATTAAAATTCCAACCCTCTTGGGTAACAAGTTACTTAAAATTGTCAATGTCTCTGTCTGACATGTAAGAATTCAAAATTAAATTATTTTGTTGTCAAAAATATACAAAATATTAATATTACTAGAAATGGACCCATAGGACACGGATGTCCCCGCCATTATTTTATAGATGATATTTTTGACAGTGAACTTAAAAAAAACAAGAAATTAAGATCAAATGAGCATTGTGACCACTGACCTCAATCAAGTGATGTGACCCTGACCTTCAAGCTAGCAACTCGTACTTCTTTTGTTACACAGTGTTTTTGTCTTAAGGATCCCTCCTTGTACCAAGTTATATTAAAACATAACTATACATAACAAAGGTACAGCTCATACAGGACTGCTTACAAAAGTTTTAAACTTAACATACTGCTGTGACCTTGACCTTGAAGCTAGCAATATGGTTCTTGTTTGCATTACATCATATCCTAGGGATCATTTGTGCTAAGTTATTTCAAAACACAATCATTCATAACAAAGTTACAGCTGAGACTTGTTTCAAAGGTCAACCAAATGTTGTGACCTTGCCCTTCAAACTAGCAACCTGGTTCTTGTTCGCAAGATATTTCAAAACAAAACCATTCACAACAAAGTTAAAGCTGGGACTCGATTTTAAGGTCAAACAAGTGCTTTGACCTTGTCCATCAAGCTAACAACCTTGTTCTTATTTGAAACATTTCTATTAAAAACACACTTTTCCTAAGTATAACTTGTGGCAAGTTATTTGAACCCCCCCCTCAACCCCCCCCCCCCCCCAAAAAAAAAACAACAACAACAAACAAACAACCAGTCAAGATCAAAGTTACAGCTGGGACAAGATGTTAAGGTCAACTGAGTGCTATGATCATGACCTTCAAGCTAGCAACCTGGTTCTTGTTCGTGACACATCGTCTTGTCCTAAGGATCACGTGTTATTTTCAAAAGCGACCATACATAACAAAGTTACAGCTGGGACACAAATTCTCACACACACACACACACACACACACACACACACACACACAGAAATTAAGTCAAGCATTGCACTTTTATCTTTTATAAAGGTTGGTGAATAGTTATATCCCTTGACAAAGAGAGTCATTTGATGGAAACAAAAAAAACAACAACAAAAAAAAAACACATATCAAATGACGCGAAACCAGGTTTTCAAATGTCGCCCAGGCAACCAGACTACCGTTTATTTCAAGCCCTGCCTTAGAAGCAAACATGACATCACACAAGTTGACATCCTTGTCACCAAAACACTCAAGTTTACAAGTCATTCCATGAAAACACAACTATTTTAGTAACAGTGGCCCTGACCTTGATTCGATTGCCCTGAAAGTCAATTTAAAACTTCCTCTTACCAAAAGGTATCTACCTACCAAGTATGAAAACTGTAAGAAAACTGTATTCTCAATACAAACACGAGATATTCGACTGAAACAACATGTTTGATGCAAAATTATTCTTAGTAACAGTGACTCTGTTCATCTGAAATTCAATCCCATTTTTCCTCTTCCCATAAAGTATCTATCTACCAAAAATGATCATCATACCTCACTCCTAAAAGAAGTTATTTGACGAAAACGACTTGACTCGACTATTTGAGTTTACCTCGCTTCGACATCCAGCTAATTGCAGGTGAAGGAAGACCCCGCATGCACGGAGGCATCCAGGTAGAACCACCGACCTACCGCAAGCCAGCTGGAAAGGACGAAAACGAAATATCTATTTTAGCAACACTAACCTTGACCCTATTGACCTGAAAATTAATCATAACCTTCCTCTTCCCATAAGGTATCTACCTATCAAGTATGGAAACTGTATCTCAATTCTAATAGGAGATATTCGACGGAAACCATGTTTGATGCAAACTAATTTTAGTACCAGTGACTTTGACCTTGTCCCTATTGACCTGAAATTCAATCCCAATCTTCCTCTTCCCGTAAGGTATCTTTTTACCAAATATGATTACCATACCTCACTCCTAAAAGAAGTTATTTAACGGAAATAAAAAAAATCTGTTTTTAGTAACAGTGACCCTTACCTTGACCCTATTGATCTGAAAATCAATCTCAATCTTCCTCTTCTCATAAGGTATCTTTCTACCAAAAATGATATTCATACCTCACTCCTAAAAGAAGTTATTTGACAAAAACAAAAAATCTATGTTTAGCAATAATGACGTAGACCCTTTTGACCTAAAAGTCAATCCTAACCTTCTTCTTCCCATAAGGTATCTACGTACCAAGTATGATTATACGGAAACCACATGTTTGACGCCCGCCGACGTACCCCATTCTAATAACCAGGTTTCAACTTCGTTGAAAGCCTGGTTAACAATTAAGCAACAGTGACCTTGACCCTACTGACCTGAAAATCAAACCCAATCTTTCTCCTCCTACTATGCCGAGATATTAAGCCGAAATATTTATTCTGATCAAGTTTGGAAAAGATTGGTTCATGTTTGTTAGATTTAGAGACGGACACAATCTTCCTTATATACTCTATATGGTACATTTAAAAATCATCTCTGAAACCATTGGTCATAATTTAATTTCAATTGGCACAAATGGTTACCTAATTTTCTCCATCACCTATTACCTCAAGGTGTTTCCTTAAGTACACTATGTATAAAATTATCTCCCTGAATTAATTATATATATATTTTACGGTGATGGTAAATGTCATGTTTCTTTTTTTAAAGTGTTTCATTTGGTTCATATAAGTTTCTTTGAATAATTTATAAATTATAGCTAAGCCAGCAATGTTGTTTGAGATTTTTTGTTAACATTTAACCATGCTAAAAGATACAGGCATTTAGATGTATGGACTACTCTGTACACACACACACACACACACACACACACACACACATATATATATATATATATATATATATATATATATATATATATATATATATATATTTGATAACAATAAAGTTCTTTGCTCATGTTGGTAATAAACTTAAACAAAAAACGACAGAACATTATTTCTCCTCTTAGAACAATGCACAGAATTAAACTAGAGCTATCACTGAAGGTGATTAATACCGCCGCATAATGCTTTGATACTGGAGAAGCCAGCAGACTCCAGGCGGAGCATAGATAAGAACCTGTATACATAGTATATTGGTTATGACAGTAAGTAATAAGTAAATAAAGTCTTCAATTAAAGTGGTTAGAGAGTCAGTTATGGTTGTTTGGCACAGCAGTTTAAAAGTGTAAAGTTACAGTCATGGGCACTGCACTTCTCCTAGTCGCCATCTGTTTACATTTTGAGTTTCAAGTCAATACCTTGTATAATTTTCGAGTTTTGTTCTGGACAAGAAAAAACAAAACAAAAGAAGAACAATTAAAAATGGGACCAGGTAGAGTTAGACACTGCACTTCTCCTAATCGCCATCTGTCTATATTTTAAGTTTTAAGACAATACCTTATATAATATTCGAGTAATGTTCCGGAAAGAAAAACAGAATTAACCAAAGGGAGATATCAAAAATTGGACCAGGGCAATAACTCTGCCATCCTTGAGACAACAAAAGTGAAATTTATGTCACGAACCTCTCCACCTGATTATCAATGCACACACAAAATTTGAACCGAATCAGTTAAGAAATGTAGAAGTAGTCACGTCACAATATATTTAGAGTCGATTCAGGGGCAATAACCCCGTAATCCTTGAGATAACTCAAATGAAATTTATGCCACGCTCCTCTCCACCTGATTATCAATGCACACACAAAATTTGAAGCGAATCAGTTAAGAAATGTAGAAGTAGTCACGTCACAATATATTTAGAGTCGATTCAGGGACAATAGCCCCGTAATCCTTGAGATAACTCAAATGAAATTTATGTCACGCTCCTCTCCACCTGATTATCAATGCACACACAAAATTTGAAGTGAATGAGTTAAGAAATGTAGAAGTAGTCACGTCACAATATATTTAGAGTCGATTCAGGGACAATAGCCCCGTAATCCTTGAGATAACTCAAATGAAATTAATGTCACGCTCCTCCCCACCTGATTATCAATGCACACAAATTTGAACCGAATCAGTTAAGAAATGTAGAAGCAGTCGCGATATTTAGAGTCGAATCAGGGGCAGTAACTCTGTAGTAGAGTAGAATTTGGTTCTTACACATCTACCAATAAGGTGAATAAATTTTAAGTTTATTCAGGGGCAATAACTCCGTAATCTTGGAACGAACAAATGTGAAATTTGCTTCTTGCACTTCTACCTGATGAATATTTATGCGAAGTATCAGGTGAATTGGACAGAAACTGAAGGAGAAGTTTACCAGACAAGTATTTTAAACTTGATTCAGGGGCAATAACTCCGTAATCCTTGCGCGAACACACGTGAAATATGTTTCTTGCACAATTATTGCTTCTGATGTATATTTTTGCCAAGTATCAGGTGAGTCGGACAGAAACTGAGGGAGGAGTTCCCACCCACAATATCAATACGGGTCATCTATTAGTCATGACTAATCATCCTATAAAATTTCAGGAATGTGGGCCTAAGTGTTCTCCAGTCATTAATCGGAAACCATTTTCACATTCGAGGTCACTGTGACCTTCACCTTTGACCATGTGACCCAAAAATCAATACGGGTCATCTACTAGTCCTGACCAATCACCCTATGAAATTTCAGGAATGTGGGCCCAAGCGTTCTCCAGTTATTGATCGGAAACGAAGTGGTCTACCCACGGACCGACCGACCATCCTTACCGACCGACCGACATTTTCAAAACAATATGCCCCCTCTTCTTCGGAGGGGGGCATAATTAAGCTGATGGTACTCTAGTGAGTGTTCTAGGGCCACGATGGCTCTCTTGGGGTATTGAAAATAGTGCCTGGATTTTATCCAAACTTTGAAAATGCTGTTTAGTTTTTTAATGGCTTTTTAGAATAAAGATGTTTGGTTTATATTTAAGTTATAAACATATTGTCGTTCATTAAAAAAAATTCGTTAGTTTATTTTGTGGTGGTGCTTGTGCAAGATTACAAATACAGAATGCTTTAAATCAGTTGTCCTCTTTAAAATTTCGTAATAATCCAAAGCCGTCGCAGATCTTTAAATTCCCAGGAAACAAATTTCAAGATAACCCCTTACCCTTTTAGAACAATACATAAATAAAATTTAACTGTTCTAAAAAGTATGTTTATTGAAAGTAATGTGGTATATTCGTCTTTCTTCACCAATTTCTGTCTTTAGTGAAACGTATAAGTCACATTTATTATGTGACAGACACATTTTATGCGCCTGCTATTTTCGATCGAATACATGTATAGAACATGTGCGATATATTCGGCCCGTGTTATATATATATATATGCGTTCCGTGACATGTACGGTTCAACAATGAATGGAAGAGGTATGGGTGCAAACAGCCACGATCCCCAGTCGATGAGCGAAACCAGCTTCTTGAACCTGAAAAAGGCAAACTTCGTAGAAGTCTAACATCGTAGTCAACCCAGACAAATAATTGACTTTGAGAATATATTCGCACATCTGGTATAATTCCCAAATCACGTTTGCTTGAGCAGTCTCAAAATGATGCTCAGAAAATAAGGAACACAAATCCACAGTTTGACTCGTAACAGCTCATGGCCTTGGGCTACACTGGTCAATGTCTCTTCTCGATGTCTCATATAGATGGTAGGGTAGTCTGGACGATGCAGATGTTGAGACTTGCTGCTAACATACAAATAAATAGTGGGAATATATTAACCTAGCAGTGTTCTTCAAGGGTTCTATCGAATTGGCGACCATGGCATATAGGACGTATAGAAACTAGGGCTGAGGAATCACACCGTTCAGTCGAATGAGACATCGGTTGGAGTCGGCGTTATCCACGAATCGCTACCGACTGTTGTAATCGTTACCCAAATTTCAAAAACACACCAATTTTAACATCTTATACCCCTGCAAGAAAAGAGCTTGGGAAGCCGTGGTTTGGATGAATAAGAGACAGAAAAAGAGGTATATGATGCGTAGCTTGAAATATTTCGCTTTGACCAGAAAACGTAACTTTTTGTGACCAATTCGCAAAATGGCTCACTCCATCGAAACCTTTGGACATTTACATTCAAATTCATGATAAATTAAACGTTAACAGGACCAACAGTTTATCAGCAGGACACGTTTGATGTAGGCCTTGAAATTGTAATCTTTATTTTATTAAAATATTACTAGAGCTCCGCAGAGCGGAGCCAACGCTCGTCTATTTTACATGTCGACAACGGGGAGCCATATTTGAGATTTCAAGTTTGTACACCATAAAAGGTTCAAAGAGTAACTGTTAAGCAAATACCAAAACGAAGAAAAAAATCTTACATAGTGTAGAAGAAATGTAACTGCGTTGAATGAAAAATCTACAAATGTACATACCAGACTTGTGTCTTGATGCAGCACCAGACTGGTTTGTTGTTACTGAAGTATGTTTCAAATATACCACTATCGATCACATTATCTGGCACATTGGTGTATATATAGACCAGCAGTACCTCAAGAACCGTATTGTGTGGTAGGAGAGCGAATACACTCTCTCACTTTCTGAGATGGATGGATTGAATCCTTCGTCTTTACTTAGCCCACGTTGAGGTCTCCAAGAAGGATGAAAAGTTCACAAATCCTGTGTGATTTTCTTCAGATACAGTCTAGACACTTTTGGTTCCTCGACTTTGACAACCTTTCCATTTCCTCCACTAACTGTAATGGCCGATTCGTTCAATGTAAGTATGTGTACGTTGTCTGCCAAGAGCTACATAATGTGAATAGCATCGGGGTGTACCTCTGAACCCACTGAACCCAACGACAACAGTCTGCATGGTATCTCCCTGGCAACGATGTTCAGTTTTTGCAGCAGATGGACGCAACTGGATCTTAACACGAGCGCATTCTTGTAGGAGCCAACTGGGGACTGAGGTTTTATTTGCATTATTGGAGTCAATCCTTTCCGATGTGTGGTGATTTTTTCAACAGTTTCTAAGTTTCCTCCCTATATCTTCAGCATAGTTGAGTCCAGGTTAACACAAGTATGGCCCAACTTCCTCTCCATAATTCAAATTATGGGCCAACATTTTCAGAGATGTGTAACCATTACGTCATCTTTTTTCGTAAAAAATGAGTTCATGCAACAACTTACTTGAATAATCAAAAGTTTTGAAAGTTACCATTCAATTCTGCATTTTTCAGCATCAATTATTTACCATAATGTTCTAGTAAAATTTCAAGTTCTTTGTTGCCATAAGATTCTTTCTTTTCATCACTGAGGAATGTTTGGGATCATTCCTAGAATTTGAAATGCTGATGCAACATCATTTGCTACCAGAGATATTATAATTAAGTTAATCACAAAAGCCAGTCCGGGTATCCTTTAAGTCTTTTTTTAAATCCTTGGCAACAAGAAGTATTTTCCCCTTGAAGGAGACCTCCAATAAATAGCTATCCTTGTCTTTTCTTAATTTCAGCACCTCAAAACGTTCTTTCCAGTAGTCTTTGCAAGGGGTCTTGTATGGTTATTTATTACTCTGTCTCGAGTAACTGTCTCAAATCCAAGATACAATGGCACAAATGAACTTAACATTTCTTGTCTGACAGCATTTATTGCTCTGCGTACACTTGATCTACTGATCTTGAAAATTATTGAGAATAATTTATTTGACAAGGCACACTTCATTTTGGTCAGAAATAATCCAATGGATGTCTTTGGAGTGCGTGATGGAGTACATTTTATGTGGTGTTCTATTTAAGAACACAAGTCATTAAATTGATGAATGGAAAGTCCCGTTAAATATTTACAGCTTTCATCACTGATTTGGTCAAAATAAACGATTGGCTTTATGATTAAATGCCTGTCTCATATGCCTCGAAATTTTCACAGTGTTTGATCTATTGAAATTTGATTTTTCAGTAGTTGCCAATGTTTGTAAGCAGTCAGATTCGATATTGCCATCATTATCAATATGAACAGGACAATACCTTATTCCTGCTGAAATTAGAATACCGACATCAATAATGTCTGTAGGCGTGCATCAGCCGATATAACAATGAGTTTCGGACCGGGTTCTTGCAAATAACACATCTAGAGTGACTGTTGGAGGCACTCAGTATACTTAAATTGATAGATGGTGGGCTAGCCAATTGTTTAGTGTCTTGGAGGAGGGGGAGGAAGCGGAAACACGGGGTATTTGTCCCTTGCAGATTTCTCACTTTCAGTTAAGGTTTACATGTATTTGAAAACTTGTAGTAATTGTGCATGCACTTATTACAAAAATGCCAGATTCTCTAAATTTGTAATAAACAGTCTCTTGTACAGGTATGATTGAACAGAGGGTGTAACTTTTCTCCTTTCCTTAAGTTTCGTTCGCCTGTTGCAAATCAGGCAGTTGTAATATTTAGCCATTTTGAAAGCAAAAGAAAAAAAAAGATAAAAAAGATAAATAATTTTATTCTTAAAGATAGTTTTTTTATTTATGTAACTGTTATATAATTGTTAATGTATCTTTTTTTTAGCTCAACTGAGCACAACGTGCTCATAGTGAGCTATTGTGATCGCCCTTTGTCCGGCGTACGTCCGTGCGTGTGTGCGTGCGTCCGGCGTCAACAATTTCCTTCCAACATCTCCTCCTAAACCACTGAATGGATTTTTACAAAATTTCACAGGATTAATTCTAATGATGCCCTCTATCACAATTGTTCAAATTATTTTGATTGGTTAAAAAAGTAGGTCACAGGAGCTAAAATAGATTTTAAAAATGCAATCTATGAAAATCTTCTTCTGTAAAAGTGCAGGGCCTAGAGCTTAGATATTTGGTGTGAAGCATTGTCTAGTAGACCCCTACCAAGTTTGTTCAAATCATAACCCTGGGGTCAAAATTGGCCCCGCCCCAGGGGTCACTTTATTTTACATAGCTTATATAGGAAAATATAGAAAAATCTTTTGTCAAAAACCACAAGGCCTGAAGTTTAGATATTTGGTGTGTGTCTTGGCCTTGCAGACATGTACCAAGTTTGTTCAAATCCTTGCCCTGGGGTCAAAATTGGCCCCGCCTCAGGGGTAACTTGATTTATCATAGGTTTATATAGGAAAATCTAGAAAAAAATTTCTTCAGAAACCACAAGGCCTGGAGTTTAGATATTTGGTGTGTAACATGGCCTTATAGACATCTACCAAGATTGTTCAAATCATGGCCCTGGGGTCAAAATTGGCCCGCCCCAAGGGTCACTTTATTTTACATAGGCATATATGGTAAAATCTAGAAAGTAGGAAAATCTTCTAGACAGAAACCGTTAGGCCTGGAGTTTATATATTTAGTATACAATCTGGCCTTATGGACATGCATCAGGTTTGTTCATATCATGGCCCTGGGGTCAAAATTGGCCCGCCCCAGGGGTCACTTGATTTTACATAGGCTTATATAGAAAAATCTTCTTGTCTGAAACTAAAAGGCATGAAGTTTAAATATTTGGTATGTTATATGGACTAGTGGTCATCTTTCAACTTTGTTTAAATTTTTGCCCTGGGGTCAAAATTGGCCCCGACCCAGGGGTCACTTGACTTTACATATAGGCTTAAATCGGGAAAAAAACTAGAAAATTCGTCTTGTCAGAAACCACAAAGCCTGAAGTTTAGACAGTCGGTGTGTTTCATGGCCTTATAGACATGTACCAAGTTTGCTCAAATCATGGCCCTGAGGTCAAAATTGGCCAGCCCCAGAGGTCACTTGATTTACATAGACTTATATAGGATAGTCTTTAAAAGACCTTGTCAGAAACCACAGAATCATGGGTTTAGATATTGATTAACATGGCCTTGTGAACCTGAACCAAATTTTCAAATCATGGCTCTTGGGTATAAATTGGTCCCGCACAGGGGGTCACTTGAATGTATAGCTATGACCATTAAAATTTGGTCCGCAGGTACAGTTTTTGTGTAGAATTACAATTATTTTGCTGTACTTCTTCATGGATTTTGTATTCAGTGACTGTTAAAAGGCAATGAAGGCAATATTTCTCAGGTGAGGGATCCAGGGCCATCCAGGGCCGTCATGGCCCTCTTGTTTTATATTAAAAGTGACACAATACTTTTTGTAAATATATATTTTCTTTCATTTCATAAATCATAAGCATATAAGAAGTAAGTGTATTGCTATTTGTATATGCACTATCAAGCCAATCAGAATGATTACAAAACATGAAAGATCTAATAAACAAGAGGCCCATGATGGCCCTAAATCGCTCACCTGAGATAAATAGGTTGACCCAAGGAACATCTGTACCAATTTATTTTAAAATCTGGCCAGTAGTTTTGAAGAAGATGATTTTTTAAGTTTTCATATTTTTTTTTGTTGCCATGGCAACCAGAGTTCTATATGGATCAAGTTTATTTTAGGAACTTTTGTGAAGGTTGACCCAAGGATCATTCCTGCCAAATTTAATCAAATTCTGTCCAGTGGTTTCAGAGGAAATGTTGTTTAAAGTTTTCCCAATATACATATAAGGCAAATAAGCCCCGCCCTTGGCGGCCATGTTTTTTACGGATCGGAAATTTTTTAGCATCTTTGGTAGAGGTTGACCCAAGGAACATCTGTACCAATTTATTTTAAAATCTGGCCAGTATTTTTGAAAAAGATGATTTTTAAAGTTTTCATATTTTTTTCTTTTTGTTGCCATGGGAACCAGAGTTCTACATGGATCAAGTTTATTTTAACAACTTTTGTGAAGGTTGACCCAAGGATCATCCCTGCCAAGTTTAATCAAATTCTGTCCAGTGGTTTCAGAGATGTTGTTTAAAGGTTTCCCTATATACATATAAGGCAAATAAGCCCCGCCCCTGGCGGCCATGTTTTTTTACGGATCGGAATAATTTTAGCAACTTTGGTAGAGGTTGACCCAAGGAACATCTGTACCAAATTATTTTGAAATCTGGCCAGTAGTTTTGAAGGAGATGATTTTTAAAGTTTTCAAATTGTTTTTCTTTTTGTAGCCATGGCAACCAGAGTTCTTCATGGATCAACTTTATTTTAGCAACTTTTGTAGAGCCTCACCCAAGGAACATTCCTGCCAAGTTTCATTAAATTCTGTCCAGCGATTTCAGAGGAGATGTCGTTTAAAGCAAATTGTTGACGACGCACGACGACGGACGAAGGGTGATCACAAAAGCTCACCTTGAGCAAGTTGTGCTCAGGTGAGCTAAAAAGGTTATATTTTTAATATTTTATTGCTTACAGTATAGTCTAGTAGTCTATCATGTGTTTATGAAAAAAAAAATAATGACCTCCACGAGGTTTGAACTCAGTCCAGCTGCAAGTTAATCACATTACATAACAACTACATCAACAAGGAATTTGTTATACCTTCTTGGAAAAAATCAATATTACATGTATTTATTACGTTCCGTATTCATTTGACAT
>CM037777.1:9400126-9450126 GCA_021229015.1 Solen grandis
ATGGCACTATTTAAAAATCTTCTTCTATGGATCCATAAGGCCTAGAGCTTAGATATTTCTATGTAGCATCATCTAATGGTTTATTACCAAGATTGTTCAAATCATAGCCCTACGGTGATAAATGCCCCCGCACCAGGGGTCACTTGTTTAACATAGATTTATATAGGAAAAACTTTAAAAATCTTCTTCTATGGATCCATAAGGCCTAGAGCTTAGATATTTCATATGTAGCATCATCTAATGGTTTATTACCAAGATTGTACAAATCATAGCCCTACGGTGATAAATGCCCCCGCACCAGGGGTCACTTGTTTTACATAGAGTTATATAGGAAAATTTTAAAAATCTTCTTCTAGAATCCATAGGCCTAGAGTAGATATTTGGTATGTAGCATCATCTTATGGTATTACCAAGATTGTACAAATCATGACCCTATGGTGATAAATGACCCCGCACCAGGGGTCACTTGTTTTACATAGAGTTATATAGGAAAATCTTTAAAAATCTTCTTCTATGAATCCATTAGGCCTAGAGCGTAGATATTTGGTATGTAGCATCATCTTATGGGCCATTACCAAGATTGTACAAATCATAGCCCTATGGTGATAAATGACCCCGCACCAGGGGTCACTTGTTTTACATAGAGTTATATAGGAAAATCTTTAAAAATCTTCTTCTATGAATCCATAAGGCCTAGAGATTAGATATTTGGTATGAAGCATCATCTTATGGTTTATTACCAAGATTGTACAAATCATGACCCTATGGTGATAAATGCCCCTGCACCAGGGGTCACTTGTTTAACATAGAGTTATATAGGAAAATCTTTAAAAATCTTCTTCTATGAATCCATTAGGCCTAGAGCTTAGATATTTGGTATGTAGCATCATCTAAGGTGGCCCTTTGGAGATAAATGACCCCGCACTAAGTCTTCTCCTCTGAAACCATAAGGCCCAGTGCTTATATATTTGGTGTGTAGTATTGTCAGGGCTAAAATGTTTAAGATTGAGTTATATCAGAATTCTTGTCTGTTTAAAAACCTTGTAATCAGTTGTAGCAATGGTACTCAGGTGAGCGATCCAGGGCCATCATGGCCCTCTTGTTTTATACCTATGTGAAGCCCTAAGTGAAATCTATACTTCGAATTCTCTTAAAAGGAAGTCCATGATTAAAAAAGCCGGAGGTATCGTCATTCTATGTAAAATTAACCCTATATCAGTAAGTTGTTAACCGAATTAAATATTTTCATAGCTTTGAAAAACTCTAAGTAATTTTTTCTATGATCACACTTAACCGGAAGTCCATGATAAATAAAAACAGGAAATGACTTTATCAAATGTAGAATTGAGCCTAGCTCCTTTAGTTGTAAACCAATTTAAATCATTTTCATAGCTATGGAAATATCTAATAAGAACTTATAAGACTATGTATATTTCTGAGCTACTTTAACCATGGGGTGTCCAATCTGCTGTAAGAATTTTAGTAGTACCTTTAACCTAAAGCGCCACAAAATGAACAAGTATTGTAAAAAACACCACTCACCGACATCACAGGGAGGTCTTGGAGATCAGGGAGCTCAGAGAGCTGAAGGAGCTCAAAGAGCTCCTGGAGCTGAAAGAGTTGAAGGAGCTCATAGAGGTCTTGGAAATCAGGGAACAGAAAAGAATTTAGGGGCCGCCGTGGCCGAGCGGTTACAGTCATGGACTACAAATGTCTCAGCCCCTCACCGCTGTGGGTTCGAATCCCGGTAGGGACTTCGGATTTTTCATGTGAGGAAAGCCTCTAGCTGGCTTGCGGTAGGTCGGTGGTTCTACCTGGGTACCTCTGTGTACTCGGGGTCTTCCTCCACCTGTAATTAGCTGGACGTCGCTATATGATTGAAATACTATCGCAGCGACGGTAAACCCCAATACAACAACAACAGAAAAGAATTTAAGGATGTGTCACCTTCAGCATTAACTGATGGGCAGGGATTTCTTTTTCAACATCCCTTTACGTGTATGGTCAGCGGACCGACCTCTTGCGGAAAAAACTTACTTCGTATCACAACTACTACAGAGGGGTTATGAAAAAATACATCCCGCTCCACACGCATTATCTGGTTATAAAAGAGATGGTAACCGTTTTATGACGAAATACAAAGGAACGTTTACTCGGAAGTAGAATTTAAAAAGGGAATTCCTTTGAACTTGGAAAAAGATGAGTTTTTGGATCCTAGAATGAAAAATGCAATCATATTAAACGACATGGCTACGGAAGCGGTGAAGGACCAAAGAGTGACCGATTTATTCACGGAAGGTAGCCACCATCGAAATCTATCGGTCATCGCTCTCAACAAAAATCTGTATTTCAGCAAAGATCTTACCAAGAGACGAAATTGCCATTATCTGGTATTATTTAACAACACTTAAGACAGACAACAGGTTATGACCCTTGCCCGACAAATGTACCCCAGTAAGCTTTAAGAACTGTTAAGACCTTTTGAAAGGCTGTTAGTCATCCCTATGGCTATCTGCTCGTAGATTTATAGCCACTTACACCGGCTTCACTGCGCAGGCGCACAAATGTGATAGAATTTATAAGAGAAACAGATTGTAAAATGGAACCATCGTACGTCATAAAGAGACAGGATACTGTGCCTGTCGAGACTTTGCAAAACATCATGATTTCTTGCGACGACAGCGGTTCGATGTTTTGGGACATTAGTACCTTACACAAACATGTCAGAGCATGTTGAAAAGAAAAGCTGAAAATAATGAAGATGAGCCTGCGAGTAAAGTAGACCGTCCAGATTGGATCTCCTGCGATGTTGGTTCTGATAATGAAGGTTCTATTGACGAACAAGACTACATGGAAGACATTAACGAATATTTCGAACCATTAGCCAGAAATGCTGGTTTGAAAACGGAAACAATTTGGGATGAAAAATGCTACGAATATAGAAATGAAGGAAACTCAGAACAGAAAGCCCGTTCAAAAGCTTACGAGTTTGTCGTTGAAGACGATAAAAATGAATTCATGCGCTTGTATACAGATTTTTGAGAACAGCGGCTTCACTAGAAGGAAGTTACGTTCATCAGAAAATTCTCCGAGAAATTTTGGATTCAGACAATAAAAAGAAAGTGATCAAACGAGTATTGAAAAAGTTAAATCATTAGTTCGATGATGTCACGGAGATATAGATTCAGAATCTAGTTATGATGAGGATGAATAAGTTAATAAGGGGAGAAGACTATAGACATAAATTAAAACTAATAATGATCGTAGATAGATGGTCAAAACATTTCTCCTCATGGTGGAAGGTAAACTACATCCTAATCATAAAGGTCGCTACGTTGTAGAAAAAATACAGCCTGGTGGCACGTCTAATGAACCGACCATTCAATTTGTTACCCCTATGGCACACGCAGTCTAATTGGCCAAATCAGAACTCAAGAGACAAGACTCTCCTCCGAAGGAAAGACAACTTCCATGAACCGTCAGAATTCGAGTTCTCCTGCGAAATCAAACAAAAGATTAAGACCACCAGGAATTCCGACCAATTCAACCTACTATGTATGAGACTAAGGACAATATAACTGTAGAACAGAGACTGTATATTAAAAGAAACATGATGCGTGTTTAACGAATTGTATATGTGTCATATAAAATGAGTACATGTAACACCATAAATCGTCTTTGTTTTCAGTAGCAACAGGATCTTTAAAGGTTTCATTAGTATCAAGATCATTCATTTAATGTGTAGCCAATGAAAAGACACATAGTTAAGATATCGATAGCTCTATCTAATACCGGTATCGTGAAGATCAGAATGTTAATACATACAAAATTCATATTACAACAGGTCTACAATTATAGGGAAATTTAGAGAGATTTACAGAGAGAGAGAGAGAAAGAGGGAGAAAGAGAATTTTAAACAGAGAGAGCGAGAAAGAGAGAGAATAAGATATAAATGTATTTGTGTATAAACATGTATACATGTGCGTGTTTATGTGTATGTACTTCATAAAAATTTGATTCAACACCGCCACTCAATTTCAATATGGCCGCCACGCTATACACACAGTAGAGTCCACCCACACATACGTCTTGCTCTACAAATAAATTCAATAGTAACCTACATGACTTTTTTACTATGAATAAAAATAACATCAACAACATGGCTGCTACACAATGTCATACTCTACATGCAAATTAGTTCCTATAAATAGTAACATATATGACCGCATTTTTACTATAAATAAAAATGATATCATCACAATAGAGATCATCCTTTGCATGCAAACCGTCTCGGTTACTACTTGCATCATATTTTTAGCATGATGTGTTTGCCTATATAATTGTTTTCAGTTGTTGTTATTCTTTATTTGCGTTTTTTTTTTCCATGAAAGCCATGAAAAATTAAAACTGTATAAAAAGCTTTTTAATTACATTTTTTATAAATTGCTTGAACCTGAACTTCTCATAAATTGACCTCTTCATCACAAATCGCTTACTAGACTGAATATATTTCATTTTTTATAATTTAAAGCAGCTCATTCACACATTTTGGTAGAAATATTTCTTTATACTCTTCCTCGTTATTGTGATTAAAATCTTCCTGACAATTAAATTCGATAAGTGTATGTCACATTGCACGGAATATTTTCGTAAAAACAACTTCGAGGAAATCGGTTAAATATAGAATACGGTATCCCCTAAACAAGTGATTGAGGTACCACGTGACACATTCCGCATGGCGTCTTTACCAGTATCGGGTAGCGAATTAGCGAAGTTCAGTCTCTGAAATGACGTGAAGAGTGGATGTGACGGCTCACGAATATAGAAATCTAAATATAGGTTTTATAATTCTAAATACATATTCTATACTGCTCGTGACACTTCTTCCTGTGATGGCGAAACCATCCACAACACGGCCATGGAAGGCTGCATTGCATGATAATAGGTCTATATGTTATAAACACATAAAGTTAATATCAAATTCTAAGTCAATGACCAACTGTGAACTGTGTTACTTTTAAACAAAACATGGATGTTTTCATACTTGTCCAGTGATTATATGAGTTGTAATCAGCAAGACCGGACATGTTGTATATTGTGTACATTTACCGTAATTATGATCCTTTTATCTCACTTCTTTATCATTCCAAACCTGAAAGCTGTATAAAAGGATGTGTCAATGTAACAATAATTCTCCAAATAAGAATCCGCTCGATGGCTGTTATTTCTTTAGGTAATATGTATGTTGTTTAAAAAGATGTCATAATTGTATGATATCATTTCATCATTTCAGAAATAAACATTTACGCCCACATGAACAAAACAAAACGTGGCAGCGCAACAGTCCCAATCGAGACAGACACAGTATTCTACACCTACACTTTTGTCTCCCCCATCATGGCACGTTATGTCACGCTGCAGAATTCAAGGGTTGGATTACTATGTGTGAGCTGCAGGTATATGGAGGTAATACAAGCGATTATCTCTCGTTATTTGTAATTTTAAATTTGTATAATTTATGTATTAGCCATATAGAGTATTTTCGCAAATAAGGTTCGACACATTACGGAAAAAAATCAGGTTTAATCCTGTCATACTTAATCTGTTTTTGAATTGCTAATATAGACTATTCAGATTTTCGTGTTATACCTTCAGATATAAGTGAACTTTTGTATCGCTAGCATAGCAATACCATGTTTTGATAATCTTCATCATTGTGATAAAATGAAGGAAGGGAATTTGAAAACTTAGACTGGATTGAAAAGTAAAGATAATCACAAGGATTATTCATTTGGCGTTTTAAACAGAAAAAAAATAAAATAAAGGATATTGATATCGCGCCATTTTTTAATCTTGAATCAAACTTTAATTGTAAGGGCCAGATGTTTTTCATAAAAAATATTAATTTATAAATTGTCTATAGGTTGTTATTAACCGTTATTAGAGATTTTAAGAAATATAGTTACATAAATCTACAAAGCTAAGTTTACAATATCAAAACATTCTTGAAATAATTTTATTTCAAATTTCTCGAGAACATATCACAATTCATAATAATAATTATAACTACAATAACAAATAACCATATCATTAAATTGAAAAAAAGAAAACAATTATTGTTCATCTTGCTGTAAAATAGTTACAGTATTAAAATATACAGCACCTCAAGAGACAAAACTTGTTTATGTATGTTTTGTACTAATCATGTGTGTGGTTCTAAGTGTTATAATTAAAAGGGGAATACTGTGCAGGTTGTAAATATATAGGTTGGAAATGTGTGTAGATGTTTCTGTCTTTATTTTGTAGGATTAGCTTGCATATTAATTAGTTAAACAATTGCCATACATTTAGTTCTAATGAATTTTGTTGGCATTCGTTTCTTACAACGTAAATACGAATATTCATAATGTGTAGAGCAATATTCTGCATATCATAAGATTGATCGCATCGGCATAGCCCTTTGTATCTTATTTTGTAAGGATGTTATCTAATTGAAAATGGATATCTTAAGACCATTGTATTCACTCATTACATATAATTACATATTTCTCTGTAAGAGAAATGTCATGATTAACATACGTTTATATTGCTATTACAAATGTACTTAAGTTCGTGCCTTTCATTTAACAGACTATATTATCGAGCTTATTTCGTTTTACTATAACATTTGTTACAGTTTTCAAAAATTATAAACTGAAGAACACGAATATATTCTGATATATAAATACAGAAAAATGGTTGCTCTCGTGCTTACTGTGATCAAACATTATGCCTCAGATAATATTCAGTAAAACTATACCTAGATAAAAAGGAAAATACTAGAAAGATATTCTGAAATTAACGTCCAGCCTTGTATTAGGGTATATTTTCATTTAGAAAAGTTAACTCTTTTCAATTGTAAAATCTTATATTTCCAAAAGAACTACATGTATACCGCAAGCACACTGAATGCGTAGTTAAGAATTAATGACTAATCTGATATTGGTTAAAAGTCATGTTAAATATCACATAGCAGAATTTGAAAGTCTACCCACATACATTCACAGAATGATATAATGGCAGATATATACGAGGATAAATACTTCCTGTTTTCATATGTCAGGTCAATGACAGATTTCTTCCAATTAACTGGGTAAAATCAGTTATGTTTCAGATTGTCCAAACGGAACCTATGGAAACAACTGTGTGGGCATCTGTAGTAGGAACTGCATTGGCAGCTGTGACCAGATCAGCGGTCACTGTACATATGGTTGTATTGCTGGATGGGAGGGAGACTATTGTGACCGAGGTACCTGTATATCTAAATTAATTATAACGTGAAGGTTTAATCTAACAGCCCTTACACTATTTACTTTCAACATATCGATCATTCTATGATATTTGTGCTCGTTGTCAATTATTTGAACGTTATATGTTTAATATTGATTAACAAATAGAAACGTCTATCGAGTGAGCTACCTTCTTTTGGTTGCTAATTGGAATTGTTTCGCCATATTAATATAAATACAAATTTTCTATTCTTCAAGGTAAGTTTTGACGTTGACTTTTAATGCCCTTATGACGATATTTCAGTTCTTTGCAAATCGTCTGCATGACATTAATTTTTGCTCCACTAAGACCAATTGTAGCCCTCCAATTCGTAATATACTCTACAAGAGGGCCAAGATTGCCCTAAACATGCTCACCTGAGAAAAACTGCCTTTATAGCCTGCACAAGTTAATTAATTATAGCATAGTTGTACTGAATACATAATCCATGACATAATTTATTATTCACGAACTAAACAGTGCCTGTGGTCAAAATTTGAATCAAAACTTGACTGAGATATTATGCCTTTAAACACACACATTTAAACATTAAAAGGGGTATAACTCCTGACCTAATTGACGGATATCAGCCAAAATCGAAATTGGCCAAAAAAGATGATTACTTCAGAAATGAAGATGCTAGAGTGTAAATAAAGTAAAATATGACATTCTCTTTTAATATCAAAATTTACATAAATCCTGACCTTATTGACAGATATTAGCTATAATTGAACTTGGCCAAAAGAATATGACTTTAAACATTGTCATAGAGTTTAAAGAAGATTGCTTAAGGAATGAAGATGCTAGAGTGCAAACAAAGTGAAATCTGTTTTTTTCTAATATTAAAAGGGGCATAACTCCTGACCTAACTGGCCGATATCATCCATTATCGAACTTGGCCAGGATATTATGGTAATAAACACTGTCATAAAGTTTGAAGATGATTGCTTAAGATATGAAGATGCTAGAGCGCAAAGTGAAGTCTGGCTTTTTTTAATTTTAAAAGGGGAATAACTCTTGACCTTAAAGGCCGATATCAGCCATAATCGAAATTGGCCAAGATATGAAGATTATTGCTTAAAAAATGAAGATGCTAGAGCCCAAGCAAACTGAAATCTGGCATTTTTTTAATATTAATGGGGCATAACTCCTGACCTAAGAGGAGGACTTCAGCCTTAATTGAACTTGGCTATCAGATTATGGTAATAAACATTGTCATAAAGTTCAAAGATGATTGCTTAAGAATTAGAGATGCTAGAGTGCAAACAAATTTAAATGTGACATTTACTAATATTAAAAGGGGCATAACTCCTGACCTCTTAAAAGGATTTTAGCCTTAATCGAACTTGGCCGTGAGATTATGGTAATAAACATTGTCATAAAGCTTGAAGATGATTGCTTAAAAAATAAAGATGCTAGAGTGCAAATAAAGTGAAATCTGGCTTTTTTTAATATTAAAAAGGGCATAACTCCTGACCTGATAGGCCGATATCCTCCATATTCGAACTTGGCAGAGATATTATGGCAATAAACATTGTCATAAAGTTGGAAGATAGTTTCTTAAGAAATGAAGATGCTAGAGTGCAAACAAATTAATTATGGACGACGGACGGACGGACGGACGACGGACCTTCATCGATCCTAATAGATCATCCTGAGCACATGTGCTCAGGTGATTTAAAAATAACTAACTCTTCACTGATTTTAGCTACAACAATAATTTAAAAAAAAACTAGAAAAAAAATCGGCTATAATGTCAAGTCTGAACAATGATACATGTTCTTAAGAATGAACGGTCGAAATTTGTTAGAATTCAAGGTTCCACTGACCATTCCAAATATACATCCCCTAAATGGAGATTGGTTTGATTTAATATGAATAGAAATTTAAAATATACAAGAAAAGTAATAACTTTCAAAAGCGTATAAAATAATCATTTATATCTATGTCATTTGGACAATCGAAATGTGTATTAGAAGGTAAATACATTATCTTTTCAACCAAGCCTTTAAAATGTGACATTTTCATCTTTGGCGGGGAAAAGGTTATACCTATTTTAATAAAGAATCTTATTTTCAGAGTGTGCCAATTTCTCATACGGACAAAACTGTTCCAACACCTGTCATTGTATAAATGACAGTCAATGTGACCGTGTAGATGGCATTTGTAACATAGGTCTGTGTGAACCGGATGGCGGGGACCCTCATGTGACCATGGTGATTTTCATTTTAATTTGACGTGTTATTCAAATTGAAATACTGCATTTAAACTAATTATGATAAATTTGATAATTCTGTATTATCTATGTTAAACATTAATCATCATTTAATATACACTCATATTCCTTTGGACTTGAACAAAACATTTTTTGGTCTTGTTAAT
The DNA here is from genome assembly GCA_021229015.1 of Solen grandis. NCBI lineage: Eukaryota > Metazoa > Mollusca > Bivalvia > Adapedonta > Solenidae > Solen > Solen grandis. The sequence goes on from CM037777.1 coordinate 9,409,817, forward strand.
AATCTTAATAATAAGGATAAACTGTTGGATTCAAGTTTCCTCTTAACAGCCCTAAGTACAACTGCAGAATTTCAACAACGCGTATTCTATACAAGTTATTGATGTCATATGGACAAATGAAATACCTATTAGAAGACAAATTATATATTTTCAACCACACCTTGAAACTGTGACATTTTTATTTAGTGCAGGACAATATTCAACATGCTTTGTTTCAGAATGTGCCCCATTCTCATTTGGACAAAACTGTTCCCACACCTGTCACTGTATAAATGACAGTCAGTGTGACCATGTAGATGGCCTGTGTGACATGGGGCTGTGTGAACCTGGATGGCGGGGACCCTCATGTGACCACGGTGATTTTCATTTTAATTTTACGTTTTATCCCAATTGTATTACTTCAATTAAATTTAAAATGATATATTTCATAATTCAGTATTATATGTGTTATGCCATGAAATGCCTGAACTAAATATAAAAATTGGTCCCGATAATATTCTTTAGGGAAACAGTAAGAACTTCGTTTGCATTTAAGTTTCCACTTAACAACCCAAAAGACAAATACAACAATTTCAACAACGCGTATTCTATACATTTTAATGCTTCAGTTGAACAGATAAAATACAATTTGAGACAAATGCTAAATTTTCACCAATCCTTGAACATGTGACATTTTCATTTGGGCGGGACAAAAGAAAGCTCCTTTGTTTCAAAATGTGCCAATTTCTTATTTGGACAAAATGGTTCCAACACCTATCACTGTATAAATGACAATCAGTGTGACCATGTATATGGCCTGTATAACATAGGCGTGTGAACCGTGATGGCGGGGACCCTCAGGTGACCATGGTGATTTCATTTTTATAAGACGTGGTATCCAAATTGTTGTACTGCAATTAACTAAAAAATATTTGTGTTTCGCAATATCTATGTCAATATAAATCATCATTAATAACACTCATATTCCTTTAGGCTTGAACTTCGGTTTTACCACTGGGAAATATGGACATGTCTGAACAAAACATTAGTTTGGTCTTGTTAAATCTTAAAGATAAACTTTGGATTAAAGTTTCCTCTTAACAGCCTAAACTACAACTGCAAAATTTCAACAAACGCGTATTCTATACAATTTTATTGATGTCAAATGGACAAATGAAATACCTATTAGAAGACAAATGTATATTTTCAACCACACCTTGAAACTGCGAATTTGTATTTGGTGCAGGACAATATTCAACATGCTTTGTTTCAGAATGTACCCAATTCTCATTTGGACAAAACTGTTCCCTCACCTGTCACTGTATAAATGACAGTCAATGTGACCGTGTAGATGGCATTTGTAACATAGGTCTGTGTGAACCCGGATGGCGGGGACCCTCATGTCACCAAGTGATTTTTCTTTTATTTGACGTGTTATCAAATTGAATTTCTGCATTTAAACTAATATGATAAATTTGATAATTCTGTATTCATTTAATATACATCATATTCCTTTGGACTTGAACAAAACATTTTCCTTTGGACTTGAACAAAACATTTTTTGGTCTTGTTAATAATCTTAATAATAAGGATAAACTGTTGGATTCAAGTTTCCTCTTAACAGCCCTAAGTACAACTGCAGAATTTCAACAACGCGTATTCTATACAATTTATTGATGTCATATGGACAAATGAAATACCTATTAGAAGACAAATGATATATTTTCAACCACACCTTGAAACTGTGACATTTTTATTTAGTGCAGGACAATATTCAACATGCTTTGTTTCAGAATGTGCCCCATTCTCATTTGGACAAAACTGTTCCCACACCTGTCACTGTATAAATGACAGTCAGTGTGACCATGTAGATGGCCTGTGTGACATGGGGCTGTGTGAACCTGGATGGCGGGGACCCTCATGTGACCACGGTGATTTTCATTTTAATTTTACGTTTTATCCAAATTGTATTCCTTCAATTAAATTTAAAATGATATATTTCATAATTCAGTATTATATGTGTTTTGCCATGAAATGCCTGAACTAAATATAAAAATTGGTCCCGATAATATTCTTTAGGGAAACAGTAAGAACTTCGTTTGCATTTAAGTTTCCACTTAACAACCCAAAAGACAAATACACAATTTCAACAACGCGTATTCTATACATTTTAATGCTTTCAGTTGAACAGATAAAATACCAATTTGAGGACAAATGCTATAATTTTCCACCAATCCTTGAACATGTGACATTTTCATTTTGGGCGGGACAAAGAGAAAGCTCCTTTGTTTCAAAATGTGCCAATTTCTTATTTGGACAAAATGGTTCCAACACCTATCACTGTATAAATGACAATCAGTGTGACCATGTATATGGCCTGTGTAACATAGGGCCGTGTGAACCGTGATGGCGGGGACCCTCAGGTGACCATGGTGATTTTCATTTTTATAAGACGTGGTATCCAAATTGTTGTACTGCAATTAAACTAAAAAAATATTTGTGTTTCGCAATATCTATGTCAATATAAATCATCATTTAATAAACACTCATATTCCTTTTAGGCTTGAACTTCGGCTTTACCACTGGGAAATATGGACATCTCTGAACAAAACATTAGTTTGGTCTTGTTAAAATTCTTAAAGATAAACTTTTGGATTTAAGTTTCCTCTTGACAGCCCTAAATACAACTGCAAAATTTCAACAACGCGTATTCTATACAATTTATTGATGTCATATGGACAAATGAAATACCTATTAGAAGACAAATGATATATTTTCAACCACACCTTGAAACTGTGACATTTTTATTTAGTGCAGGACAATATTCAACATGCTTTGTTTCAGAATGTGCCCCATTCTCATTTGGACAAAACTGTTCCCACACCTGTCACTGTATAAATGACAGTCAGTGTGACCATGTAAATGGCCTGTGTGACATGGGACTGTGTGAACCTGGATGGCGGGGACCCTCATGTGACCACGGTGATTTTCATTTTAATTTTACGTTTTATCCAAATTGTATTACTTCAATTACATTTAAAATGATATATTTCATACTTCAGTATTATATGTGTTTTACCATGAAATGCCTGAACTAATAAAAAAAATTGGTCCCGATAATATTATTTACAGAAACAGAAAGAACTTCGTTTGCATTTAAGTTTCCACTTATCAACCCAAAAGACAAATACACAATTTCAACAACGCGTATTCTATACATTTTAATGCTTTCAGTTGAACAGATAAAATACCAATTTGAGGACAAATGCTATAATTTTCAAACAATCCTTGAATATGTGACATTTTCATTTTGCGCGGGACAAAAAGAAAACTCCTTTGTTTCAAAATGTGCCAATTTCTTATTTGGACAAAATGGTTCCAACACCTATCACTGTATAAATGACAATCAGTGTGACCATGTATATGGCCTGTGTAACATAGGGCTGTGTGAACCGGGATGGCGGGGACCAATGTGATTTTCCTTTTTATAAGACGTGGTATCCAAATTGTTGTACTGCAATTAAACTGTCATATCTGTGTTTCGCAATATCTATGTTAATATAAATCATCATATAGTATACACTCATATTCCTATGGACTTGAACTTCGGATTTACCACTGGGAAATATGGACATTTCTGAACAAGACATTAGTTTAGTCTTGTTAATATTCTTAAAGATAAACTTTTGGATTAAAGTTTCCTCTAAAGAGCCCTAAATACAACTGCAAAATTTCAACAACGCGTATTCTATACAATTTATTGATGTCATATGGACAAATGAAATACCTATTAGAAGACAAATTATATAATTTCAACCACGCCTTGAAACTGCGACATTTTTATTTTGTGCAGGACAATATTCAACATGCTTTGTTTCAGAATGTGCCCGTTCTCATTTGGACAAAACTGTTCCCACACCTGTCACTGTATAAATGACAGTCAGTGTGACCATGTAAATGGCCTGTGTGACATGGGACTGTGTGAACCTGGATGGCGGGGACCCTCATGTGACCACGGTGATTTTCATTTTAATTTTACGTTTTATCCAAATTGTATTACTTCAATTAAACTTAAAATGATATATTTCATAATTCAGTATTATCTGTGTTTTGCCATGAAATGCCTGAACTAAATATAAAAATTGGTCCCGATAATATTTTTTAGGGAAACAGTAAGAACTTCGTTTGAATTTAAGTTTCCACTTAATAACCCAAAAGACAAATACACAATATCAACAACGCGTATTCTATACATTTTAATGCTGTCAGTTGAACAGATGAAATACCAATTTGAGGACAAATGCTATAATTTTCAACCAATCCTTGAACATGTGACATTTTCATTTTGGGCGGGACAAAAAGAAACTCCTTTGACAGTCAGGTTTACCATGTATATGGCCTGTGTAACATAGGGCTGTGTGAACAAGGATGGCGGGGACCCTAAAATGACCATGGTGATTTTCATTTTTATAAGACGTGGTATCCAAATTGTTGTACTGCAATTAAACTGTAATATGTGTGTTTCATTTAGTATATACTCATATTCCTTTTAGAATTGAACTTGGGAAATACGGACATGTCTGAAAGCAACATTTTTTTTGTCTTGTTAATATTCGTTTGTATTCAAGTTTCATCTTAATAACCACAAGTGCAAAAAATCAATAACGCGTACTCTATACATTTCTATTGATGTCATTTGGACAAATGAAGTACCTATTAGAAGACAAAAGCTATATTTTTCAACTTAACCCTGAAAATGTGTTTTTTTTAATGCGGGACTATATTCAATTTGCCTTATTTCAGAATTTGCCAATTTAACATTCGGACAAAACTGTCCTCACACCTGTCACTCTGTAAAATATATTTAATGTGACCACACAGGTGGCATGTCTAACTTGGAGCTGTGTGAACAGGCATGGTTGAGACCCTCATGTGACCAAGATGATTTTCATTTTATTAAGACGTGATATCCAAATTGTATGACTGCAATTAAACTGTTAATAATACATTTGATAATTCCGCATTATTTGTGTTTCACCATTTTAATGTTTAACTTTATTTATTACATAATAAACATAAATATTTATTTGGAATTAAACTTGGTTCTAGCACTCCGCAATATGGACATGTCAAAAGATCATTTTGGTCTGGTTTATTTACTTATGGCTAAACGATTAGGACTTCGCTTGAATTCCAGTTATCACTTAACAGCCCCAAAATACACTTGCTAAATTGAGATTAGTCTGTTTTGAGGTTAAGACTTTTAAAGTAACAAAACATATTTTTTACCGATCCTTATCCGATCAGACTAATGAAAATGTTAAAATCGCATTAAATAATCATTTATATTGAGGCCATTAGTACAATATCCAATACGAACAAAACTGTTTTCACATCTCTTACTGTATAAATGACAGTAAATGTAACAAGGTAGCAAATGTAATTAGAAATGTGTGATTCGGGGTGGCGATGACTCTCATGCAACCAATGTCCTTTTAATTATATTATTTCTGAGGAAAATCAATAATATAACTGAACTATTAATATCCAGAAATTTAAGACCAGCTATCTTATTTAACACATTTAATGATATTTTACTTTTAATACCAAAATCAAATATATATGTCATGTCTCTTCCCAATTCGTTATAACCATAAGATATTTTGAATAAGTTCATAGCTAATGATTTTTGTTTTGTTTTAGTTGAAAAATTGTATCAACACCAGAAGTAACATATAACGAAGACGACACAGTTCCTTCTAAATCAGTCTTTTCTTCTGTCATGTCTGTGGTATCAAATGACAATCAAATGGCAGTCTGTATGAAAAACGTTTCATAATCGATAAAATTTAAAGTATAATTGTTTCCTATAAGGGTAGCCTAAATAGAATATTAACTACTGAATAGAAATAAGTCAGTTACGATATAACGAAATATCTGTATATTGCTATTCATGCTTAAACGTCATAGAAGGAACGCGATATATATTGAAAGAATTAGCTCGTATTTTAGACATCTCATCCAATGTTGTTCGCGAGAGTCCAATTCCGATTAAGAAGTCATTGTAGCATTTATTCATTTTATCATTACTATCATAACAAATGTTTCGCAGTTTTTCTTGCAATTGATGTTATTTCTGTTGTGCTTAATTTCAGCAATACCGGACCTATTTCCAGATTATGACGAAAATCATACAGCTTACTTGGCGTTTGTTATAGCTGTGTTTACAGTCATCGTTGTTGTTATGACTGTATGCGTTTTGAAGAGAAGAACTCGGTGTATTAGGTAAGATTAAACTTTTGTACAATTCTTTGATCATGTAATATTGTCAAAAATGTATTTATGATGTCACTAAATTGCTATTCGGTTTGCTTGACATTGTATATTAGTTCATCATACATATTGCCTTAATATTAATAGACAAAAAGCCAAATACATTGTTTGTATCAGAAATATACCTTTAGGAAATGCTAATTAGGGTCCTTGAACCCTGATTTAAGCACCCCAGTGGGTCTTTTTGCCCTCTGGCCTTTACAAGGCGGCAACTGTTGGTAATCCTCTATTTTATTTAATATCCTGTCTCTGTGTTGTTTTTTGTGTATGTCTTTATTATTGTGTTTTTGTTGCTGTTGTTGTTGTTTGTCTATTTATTTGCACTTTTTGCCTTTCCTTATTCAACAGCCCACGTGTTTCTGAATAATTTTTTAAAGTACTATATATTATTCTCTTATGTAGTGGATTACTTACCAGAAATACAGAAACCCCTGGGAATCCAGCAGCAAGTAACGAACATGAAATGATTGAGATGGTCGCAATCAATCGAGATCTACCTGACTCAACCGAGCCGGGTAATGACCAGGGGGTGAACATAGAAGAAATGATGTCATCTGATCCTGATTTAGAGCGTGAACATATGGAAATCATATCGTCCTCAATATAGTTCCTGAACGCGATTTGATAGAGTTTTAGAACGAGAGTATATGACAAATATATGTTCTGATCCGATTTAGAATGTGGGTAAATAGCAAACACAGTGCCTTATGGTGCTATTTAGAGCTTAAATATATGGCAAACACAGCGTCTTATGATAATGATCCCACCTATTTTAGTTCCAATTTTGAGCGAAGATGAATAAATTTAACAAAGTGAGCCACATCCGGTCCCATTTTACAGAGCGACTTTATATAATAAATGCAAAAAGTTCTCGAAAAACAAAATAGATTTGATATGTTGGGTATTGAAGCATATGAATACTTAGAGATATAATTTTTTTTTAAGATGATAATATGCAATAAATACAATTACATCAACGGAATTCTGTTAATATTATAATATCCTTATTATATCACTTAAATTGCCATATTTGAATTACCGGTAGACATAAATAAAGAGATGCGAAAGTGTGCGCTTTATCAATGCTGCTTGGGGAATCTTACTAAAAACAATTACTTTCCTTATTCATTTAGTAAATCTACTGTTTTAGCTACAGCGTGTATATATGAAGGAAAGAAGTTGGCGGATGTAGAATGTGAATGTATTGAAATCATATCGTCTTCTGATAGAGTTTTAGAACGAGAGTATATGTCAAACACAGCATGTTCTGATCCCGATTTAGAATGTGGGTGAATAGCAAACACAGTGCCTTATGGTGCTATTTAGAGCTTAAATATATGGCAAACACAGCGTCTTATGATAATGTTCCCACCTATTTTAGTTCCAATTTTGAGCGAAGATGAATAAATTTAACAAAGTGAGCCACATCCGGTCCCATTTTACAGAGCGACTTTATATAATAAATGCAAAAAGTTCTCGAAAAACAAAATAGATTTGATATGTTGGGTATTGAAGCATATGAATACTTAGAGATAGTAAAATTTTTTAAGATGATAATATGCAATAAATAAAATTACATTAACAGAATTCTGTTAATATTATAATATCCTTATTATATAACTTATATTGCCATATTTGAGTTACCGGTATACATAAATAAAGAGATGCGAAAGTGTGCGCTTTATCGATGATGCTTTGGGAATCTTACTAAAAACAATTACTTTCCTTATTCATTTAGTAAATCTACCGTTTTAGCTACAGCGTGTATATATGAAGGAAAGAAGTTGGCGGATGTATAATAAGAGTATGTTTTAAAGTTTGCTTAGAGAAAGAAAGAGAGGAAGAAAGACAGGTATATAACTGGTCCGATATGACCAAGCGCGACTTGAGAAAAGACGGATCATTAAAACATCATAGCCTCGTGCACAGGCAGGATTAACCCGTGAAATATGCCACTTAGGGTATTCTTGTTCTTTTGAAAATTGACTGGTGTTATTAACACAATCTTTCAAAGGCAATCATGTAGAATGATTGATTACTAATTGATTCCCTTAAATTCGCCTCGTCGTATGGTTGATCAACCTCACTGACTTCTATTTATGTAATTTTTCTTATATAAAATTGTATAACATTTAATCACAGTTGCCGAATTAGTCTACTTATCTGAATTCTGGTTGATGTGCTTAACATTCAATGTTATACTCCGTAAATTTTGATATACTACTTGAATTGCCTCATGTGACAACCTTCCTTTATAACTCAACTGAATACCATTTAAACGCTTTCAATAGTTACTCCCAATATTGTGATACAATTGACACGGTAAAGTCCATGTGACTCCTAGTTTTTCTACATTACACGTGGATAAAAGCTAACCAGAAAGAAACAAAGCCATTTTAGGAAAGAAAGATGTGCAAATACTGGGACCATTACATGAATACGGCAATTCTGTAACTATAATTCTAAACATAAAATGACATTTTTTTTCTTATCGAAATTGGAAAACATATGTGTGTTTGTAGGTATATAAGTATGTAATAGCATGTATATGATTGTATGCTAAATGTGTGCTTGGAATTACTCTTTCAAACATGCAAACTTGTTGAATGAATTTTATATTAATATAAATTATTTTCCTATGCTTAAAAAGGAGATTATATGATCAGAATATTTAAGACTGGAATGCATCTATAAATAGTATATATAAACTTAATTATTATTAAGTATTTAAGATTACATTTTGTTATGAAGATTGCTTAGACGTACTTAAAAATGAATTAAATCAAAAACAGTTCACTCGACTTAGATTGTGCTCACATGACTTAGAGATTGAATTGGGAAGACACATCGGAAATAACAGAAAAAATAAGTTAAAATAATGCAACGTATGAAACTTAAATGCAAAAAATCTATATATCATTTCTTCTTATGTTGTTCAAGATATTCTAGTATACGTCAAAAATATTTAGGTAATTTATCATGGCCTACAGTAAATAAATTCAATGCCATGATATCATCATCTTATAATAAAAAAAAACAGTTACATGAAAAATCAAAATTTATAAAGGAAATTTGATTATTCGTAAAAATACGTTTAATAATTTTTTTTGCTGTTTCTTGAATTTAAATATTCAGTATTTGTTTGTACATTTTTGTGTTTGTGTCTTTGATATACTTAATAATTTTATATTATAAATGGCCAAAAGCAAATTTTATTTGCTCACTAATGCCAATAAATCTTAAACTTTTTACGAGAAAAAATGAGCGGGACCGAGGAAAAGTGTCGGTTGATAAAAGGACTAAATCGTTTTGGACATTTTGCATTGTATTGCCATGCACCGTTCCCTAAGCGAACAGAAGTTTACACATTTACATATGTGTTATTTATTGTGACTTGAAATAATTCACATTTGTATGTAATATATTTGTATGTGCACCTCAGAGTAATAACTATTTAAATGCTTATTGTAGACATTCATGTGCGGTTCAAAACAATTAAGTATTTAAGATCAAGTTAAGTATCAACATTTATATGTCTATCATATACCTGATTTGGCTCTACGTCTTTCAAATCTGTATTATTAACACCACCAACTTCCTGGGTCCGACCAAATTCATAATTTGGGATTTGACAGAATACTTGTATTGTTCTACACATGGTGTATATATATATATACATCGGGGGGGGGGGGGGGAGGCACAGTGCTATAAGGGCGCCTGTGTAAGCGAAACATGTAAGTGATCCCGCTTCAATAGAGGCTTAGTTCAAGATTCGTTCACTGATTGGTATCAGAACAATCTCTTTAATGTATGATATCCACTACAATATTATGAAAATCAATCGGTCGAAAGTGTAAGTCCAAGTTCGGGTAGATAGGTTATTAAAAGAAACCTGTCTTAAATTATTTGTCAGTTAAACATATTTTTATATGAAACATATTTAGATATATTTCCACCATGACTTCGTTTTTATTTTTAACAAAAAGCAGATTGATTTCTCATTTTCTGGGAATACAAACAGTTTGATATATTAAGAAATGATTAGTACGTCTACAAGAAGAGAAATTATGTCAATGTTGTTCATGAGGAGAAATAGCAATTAAATTTATATTGGTCTGTCCTACATATCAAGAAATCAGAATCAAATGTCCTTAAACCATTTTTTTCATAAAAATCCATCTTTGCTTAATCTTGTTGAATTATTTAAAATTTAAATTGATCTATCATTTTAATTTAACTATTAATGTTAAAGTTTCCTTACATCATATCATGCAATAAGTATTATCTGTTTAAAGGTTTGTCCTATTTTAGATTTTATCTTTTTTCTTCTTTTCAGATAACAATATCTTACAGTTTAAATTTTTAACAAGTCAGTAATGACATAAGCATATGTTGGAGTTTTTTTTATATATGATTATAACATTGAATCAATGAAATGTATTAGTACTGTGTACTAGTAGTAATGTGTGTGGATATGAGATTAAATTTAAGGAAGAGCCAACTTTATATTTTATTTGGTTTTATTTTATTTCACATTCCTGTTTCAACAATCTCACTATTTAAGCGACTCATAATTTCATTTGAAAATTGATAACCATATTAAATCTTTACCTATACATATATTTACATTTCATTCATAGTGCAAGCCAAATGCTTGTCGTGTATTGGTTCTACACTACTAAAATTGTTATTGACTAAATCATTGGTCTTTATGTAACTATATCAACTCCGGGCACTCACTTCAATATGGTTGCTGAATAAAGGAAATTAGGAGGAATTTTAATTGAGGATTATAAATATATTGAGCGTTCCCGATATTGTTGATAATAATTTACATACAACAAGAGAACCACTGACATTCTAGTAATACAACAAGCCCAACGGAAGCTATTGTCAGTTAATGTCATTCGTCGTAATGGAAAGACACTTATCAACAGAAGCAATTTCTCAAAATAAGTACCTTTGAAATGTTGCAAAAAATGTACACAATACATACTTCGAGGCTTGACCCAATACGTATACATATATGGCAAAGAACTTAATTGGAAATTTATAGGCAGTAAAACAGCCATTTTATTCTTCAAATATTAAATAAAAATGTTACTACCGTAAAGTCAGAATGAACGTGGATTGACACATTAAATAAAAAAGAAATACAGTGGACAAAAAGTTATACAATCAATCACAAGGGACCTGTTGTACAGCTTAAAAAATTCTAGTATAAGTATAATATTATGCGTCAGAAACCTACAAACTCATATTTATACCAATGTAAAATAAGGAATTCATTATGTGAATTTTGCAGCAGTTTTAATTTAAACATCTACGTAAAGGTAAAGGTAACAAAACCCTGATTATGTTTTCAAAACGTTTTGGGGTAAATGAAAACTTTTCCGAGAGTGATACAGTGTAAGAAACATAGGAAAGACAGCCATGAATTAATTAACACAATGACAACGATAACTGAAAACAATATTTACAAATATAAAAACGGTATTGCAAATATGTTAATAACCTTAGTGATAATTGATTTATGATAATGACAAAACTATATTAAGAAATAAGCAAATCCTGACAGTGAAAGTAAATTTGTACAAAATACTAATCTTTGAATGATTAAATAAACGGGTTATGATGTTTACAGTATTTGCATAAAAAATAAGAAGCAAAAATGTGAGTTTGACTTGCAAGCATTGACATGTTCTAATTCAAAGTAATAAATTGTTTAAACGGGATAGAACGGTAAAAAATAATTTCATTATTTTGTTTGACTTCTGAAGAAAGGACAAATAGAATGAAAGATACGAGTGGTATTTTGTTTTGATGATGATAGAATGAACACCATGAATCACATTTAATATGAAGTATGGCGATAAATATGTCCTACGAAACAAGAAAATGTATTGTTTAAGTGCAAGTAAAACAAATAATTATCTCCCATTAAACAAAAAAAAGACTTTTCAAAGCATAGTTGGACGTGAATGTGAAGTTGCAGAACTGTAAAAAGATACAGGTATTGAAATTTATGATGTGTAATAACTTTAGCCTATCTTTATTATGAATAGATTGAAGAAGTGGACACATATTTTTCACAAAGTGCAATGGCCCTTTGTTTATGAATATTTTTATTTGTTGAATTTAACGTCTCACCGAATTTTTTTTCAGTCATTTAGGGACGATGTCTACATGAGACAGGTCTAGTGCTGTCACATTGTAGTATCAAGCTGTACGCAGACATGTGACATTATACCACACCCAGTCACATTATCCAGACACCGGGCCAAAGAATCCTGGAATTACCATTTTATGATGAGCATCAAGCAAGAAAGCTATACCATATCCATATTTTACGACTTTGGTTTGTCGCGTCCGGTATGAATATATCAAATAGTTACTTCAGTGAAAATTATATATGTATTATGTATGGCATGTTACAAATTACTTTCCTTACATCTAATAACACATTATTTTTTTATCTCATAATCATTCATGTATCAATTTATGACCTTACGAAAATTAATTGACTGAACTTTAAATGGTATAATGAGACTGTGGATTTTCCTTTGCCATGCAGACTGTGTAAAATCTAAGCTACACTTTTGTTTTAGCAAACAGATAAGAACATGATCAGACAGCTCCTAAAAGATTATACATGAGTATACATGTAGAAAGGGATTAAAACAGGTTAAAAAAAGACAAGTATGTATGCGATGTACCATTAAAAGCAATAAATAAGAAAACTTCATAAATGGAATTGTGAACTCCTTTATATGGGATGGAATATGCGCCAGTTCATTTCTTTTTCTAATTTTCAAGATGCGTATAACAATTACAAAATACTTATTTTAAAACTCTTCTTACAATTGCGTAAATATTACAGTATTTTCAAAAGTCTTATTTCACTTACAAATTACTTAACAGTGTTAAACTTGGAAACGAGTAATTACATGAATCCCATCGCGACAGGCTTTTCCCTTTTTTATTTCTGGTTGTCATGATCATTGCATGTGGAAATCTTGAGTTCAGAGTTATTTTAATAAATATTTTGCCACATATCTGGTACAGATAATATGAGGAGATGAAGAGAAATATATAAACTTCGTGTGGGTCTCAAAATATATGCCACCTGGTCCACATTTGTGCACCGGTACCCGTTTATTTTTGTGATGTCGTTCTACTTTCGGTTTGGCGCTATCCCTTACAGATATAGGCGTGACAAACAGTACAAAAAATGCATATTGGCGAAACAAATGTCACCTAAGATCTAAACATGTGCAACTTATCGCCCTCGTCTAACAACATTGCCACTTCTGGTCAGTACAATATGTACAGGCCTGGATATGTTTCGGAGAAATAACGCATGTGCCAGGTGTTCAGATATTTTGCGCTATAACTGGAAAAGTAGGCTTCCCATACACTTTGAAAATACGAGTGCTTTAATGTGAAGCAAGGTCTGCTGCCTTTATCATCCACTGTGTTTTGCGGTACTGGTCGGTCTCCATATAATTATTTTACAATGATTTTGGTGGGCTCATAGATAAACATAGATTAACTAATTAATCACTTTCTTTCTAGTGACACTTATTATAGGTTATTTACTTTGCTATAGAATTTAAGTTTTCTCAGGTAAGCTTGGTATATTCACATGCAGTTCTTCATTCTAAAAAGTTAAATTTGTAGAAAAAAGAGAGAAAAAAAACATCCATATATATAATGTAATGATATTTAATCATAAAAACAAATACAACTGGAAAAGCCTTTTGATTTGGCCACTTTTATTATCATATCATTCTTACAGTATATTCCTAATCTGACACTTATGACTTAGTGCATTTTAATGTATAATCACTTTTTTGAATATCACAATTATGTAATAAACTGAATAAATATATGAAGATATCTGGTCAGGTTCAGGCTGATTAACACTTCAGATTTTCCAAAACCCCACAATCAACAAGCGCCATAGAAACATAATTTAGAAAAATTAAATATAAACATTTTTTTTTTATTTAAGACCTTTGCTCCAACCTGGGAAGAAAGGGACATTAAAGCAGTTCTGTGTGAAAAGAAAAGAAAATTTGATCGAAACGATAATCCAGAATACTTCAGAAAACACCTGGAAGCAACATATAACAAGCTACAAGATATAGTGGGCTTTGAACTGCTAAGAAGCCTGTCCAGAAGTAGATGTGATTTTAAACTTATTCCTTTGCCTCCTGATGGATACACTGTCAAGTTCATGTGCAACTCGAGTAACTTGGGACATATGTTATGTTACATAAGGTCAATCCAGCAAAATATGTCTGACATACATATTTGAAGGGAAGGCAAAAGGATATGGGAAAAATGTCATGCAGGAGAATGTACCCTATGTCCTAACAGTCATGATCTTTTCTTAGTTAGTTTGACTTTTTTCGATAGGGTGGGTGTTGGCTGATTCAGTTTCAGAGGGACATACTTCTTCCAAATATCTTTGCTTTATGACCCTTTTTAAATAGAAAAAAAATGTTAAAGATGTGTTTAATAATCTCCAATTTCTTTCCACGGATGTTCCTAATAATTCCACAGGAAAATGCATACCTGTATTGGGGGTCAGGCAAGGGTACATAACTCTGTCATGAGTTTTAACATAGTTATGCTCCCTTTTTATTTAGAATCTCGGTTAAGGTCTTCCAACCACCTTATTTTTTCTTAACCTTTTAAATATTTAACCTTTAATACATAACTCTGCCTTGGATTTTGACATATTAATCCCCTTTTTCCTTGCACAAACTCACTTTTTTAAAGAACCCTTTGATATATTGTAAAACATTATTATTGCTCTTGGATACATTTTGATAATATAGAGATTCATGTTTTGCCTTAAATTGCAAAATTTGTATTTTATTGAAAAGCGATATAATAGTCGAGTATGCTGTTTTAAGGACAGCCCTTGTTACAGGTTTATGTAACCTTTTTTAGAAATAGAAAATTTAATTTAATTTTTGCATGCAACATACTAGCAGGTCTGTATCTCAGCAATCAGAAATTAAGTTAGATGATTTTTAGTTCGAATTTTATTCAAATAAGTGACTTTTTGACTTAAAAATTTCCAATTTTGTTGAGGTTTTGCATGCAGGTACTATCAAAGCCATATCTTATAAACCATTGCATGTACTATATTAGATACAGTAAAACTTTAAAATATCTTCCTTACACTCCAATCTACTGAATTAAGAAATAGAAATAACTTTTAGTTTATTTTAATACAAATCATGGGCCATTTTTGACTTGGTAGAAGTTATGCTCAGTAATATCTTCACTTGCCCTCCAACATTGGAGGGGTCCCCCGTACAAGGAAAAGGTAAAAGTTAAGCATGTAATTTAATATTATTAATATATCTTTGTTAGCAGCAATGGCTGTTGATTTAATCCAGTAATCTTTAAACTCATTAGCAAAAGAATAGTTCAGTGCGCTGTCCTACGGACCGCTCTTGATAAAATCATTGTTGAAATTGTATAGAATTTATTTCAGAGTACCAGCAGCTGTCCTGAAAAAGAAACATCTCATTCATTGTTGTTGATCGTTAGCTGTTAAATTAGTGTTCTGAGTTACTCTTCAGCTTGTTAACCCGCTGAACCAAAGGTTTGAGAGGGAGATATTTTTTGGCATTGTCTGCCATATCGTCCGTTTTTTGTTTATTTGTTTGTTGTTGTTTTGTTTGTTTTTTTGTTGTTGTTTTTTTTCTCCATGTGGAGCTAAATCTCAAAATATGTGAGCCAGAGACAGAAATGCTCAATAGCATGTAAAGTAGAAAATCTTGAAGATTTATGATCATGAGCCTTGAATAAATTGGAAAAAGCTATTATAAATATCTTCAAAACAGTGAGCCAGGGTCACTTTTACAGGAATGTTCACCAGCATGTTCACTTATACAATGGATAGCCACATTCAATAGTGGTTTCTTTATGGATTCTTATGCTTCATCCAATCTATGTAGGATGAAGAAGTGAAGTGTTAAGGCCCGTAACTCTAGCTCATATGATTATTTAATAATTTCCCTTAATTTATTTTGTTTAAAAAGTATAGTCCGGAACATAACTACCATTTGGGCAT
Organism: Solen grandis; assembly: GCA_021229015.1. NCBI lineage: Eukaryota > Metazoa > Mollusca > Bivalvia > Adapedonta > Solenidae > Solen > Solen grandis. Next base: position 9,426,225 of record CM037777.1, read on the forward strand.
GTATTGGAGACTGAATCTTCACACGTCTTTCCAGCTCTTCGACCTTCCTGGTGGTAGGGAGGGGGTGGGGTTGGGTGATGAAATAAGTAGATTAATGCCGTGGTTCATATGTAGTGTATCTTTGTTATCATCTATGATTATTAGCAAATGCTGGAATAGTCTAGATGTCTGCTGTCTAGACATATCTTGTTGTAAAATAACTGACGCACAAATATCCAGTACTATATGCGCCATGAGTCCCAATATTTTACGGGAATTTCTCCGGCGTGTGAACCTTCAGAATATGTTTGCTGTTTTAATCAGTTTTAAACCAGTTCTGCCATTTTGAATTGATTAAAAAATAGCTATGCTGCATATGTCTCAAAAACTTTTAAGTGGTAGAACTCTTGCTTTTGTTGTAATTTTATGTTTGCATGGAATTAATGTTTTGCATGGAAAACATAATTATGAAAAGAATATACATTTTATTAATTTCATTTTAATTGACTCCATGTAATTTAACCATGACTTTCATTGTTTTTAATCATTCATATGTACAGTACGTTTGTATGGGCTTTGTGTCTGACAATTATTTACGTTTCTTTTAGATTATACATTTGAATACAGTGAATTTACTTCTGAATAGTGTTTGTGTTGCATTGGACTTAAGTTCCTAGAAAACATTTACTCTAAGACCTAGGTAGATTAACTGTCTGCTCTTCAGCTCAAACTTATCACACCTGAGCTTCACCAAACTTAATCTCTCTCTATATTCTGTGACAGCATACTTCCTTAGCTTTTCATGAATGTTACTTTCTACTTTTCAAAGTATTAAGCATGATGGCATTTCCGTCTGGCTCTTGTTTACAATTAATTTTCAAGAAAATCCAGAAAATGTTTCTGTATTTAAAACACATGATCACGTAAAATATTATTCCATATACAAACTAATAAATAAACATCATGAAAATCAAATTAAAGACTATCAACCTAGGTTTGATTAAGTTCACGCATTAAAAGTAAGTACTCGCTATTGCTCGCCGTATACATTGTTGTAGCAAACTCCCCGTGAATTATAAGCATAAACATCAACAATTCATTATGAAAACACATTGAATTTATAGCAGACATAATAATTTACCATAACAGTTAAGAAATTATTAAGAAGGTAAATTACTTTAGAAAAGAACAACACCTACTGTTCCTACTTTTATATCCTCCATTACTTATGATGAGCACCGAGTTGTACTGAATGAGCTGTGTATAGTTCGGGTTGAACTGAGAACACGAATCCAAGGTAGACATCATTTTTTTCGGCGTAGCTGTTTAATACTCAGGGATGATGGCATGAGATAAGGCTGAATGAGTATTTTAAGGATATGTTCCTTACTCACGGAAAAAGTTACTCTCGATTGTTTGCTGTGATGACAACTACCTAAATCACAGACTTTGTATTCACCAAATTTAATAAGGTATTCTAACTGAATTTCAGTTTCCTTGATAAGTATATATAGTTGGGTTTTTTTCAGAAACATTTCTCTTTGATGCATACCGTCGAAATAAACTTACTGTCCGCTGTAACAATCTTAAATAACGAGTAGTGAGCGAGGTAATCCTCATTCACTAACTTGTTACTTAATCCCCCCCCCCCCCCCAAAAAAAACAAAAAAAAAACACGCTATTAACTCAAATTCATTATTACTTTTTTAAGAAAAAGGTAAGTGTTCATTCTTTTTCATTTCGAACTCTTCGCAAGCCTATTTTTACTGTAGCTTCTTTTACTGAGTTATAAACAACAAAATAGATATCGCCCCGCTCTTTTGCTGGCGGCTTTGAATGCTTTTGCTTTTTTCTTTAAAAATTAAAGATCATCCACCATTATAGCCCGTTAAGGATTAAGCATTATGTGTGGTATTTTGAATGCCTCTACTGATACGATTTGGCTTATTTATAGGATTAGTACTGAGCCAGCATGCAGAATTGCAGTCTCACAAAGAATGGATTTTCATATTGTTTAGAATTTGGAAAAGGATTACCAAGTTTTTGTTACAGTTGCAAACTTATATTTTTCAAGCTACCCATGATTTATTGATTTGTTTTATTGCTTGCTCATTTTGGTCTTATAAATTGCACAAAGTCTGGTGTCGGAAGTACTGGAACCACATTGTACATTAGATTTAACGCAATGTTTAGTCGCCGTCTGGAAAAAATGAAATACTGCCCCACCCACCCCCGACTAATTTCCCAACCAATTTCTTTAATTTTAACAGCCAAAGTTTGGAAATATTCATAAAATGTTGAATCCAATCTATACGTTTGATTTGCTGTCGCCAATACCGATACGAATGTTCGTTGAACACGTATTTTTTATATTTTGTGGGTATTCGTGACATAAGTTACGGATTACTAAGCTCATTTGTCTTTGCCTGATGGAAATGATAAGTATAGTATTAATTTGTCAGGAGTTAAGTATGTTGTTCTTATTTTATATTTCATATGGTCAACACCATAATTGATGGTGGCTCATGGTCGGCATATTACTATAATTAATAAGTTTATAACAATTTTTAAATAAGCTGGAGGGTACAGATCTCCAAACTATAGACACTATAATAAAACTGTTCAAAAGTAATCATAAGATGTTTCAGGACAACCATCATTTTTAAAATCTTTTCTGATTTAATTTATTGTTTACTTTTGACTGGCTGTTTTAAAAATTGAAAACCTAATTAGACCTAAACCATTTACATGACTTTATTTCCCGTTACATTCATTTGTAGATATGATTACACAAGACATTTTAACTAATCTTGATTCATGTTTGATAGCATTGATCTGTATTGCATAGATTAGGCAAAGATATATTGTTCTGTATCCATGATTTATGGATACGATTATGCAGTACACAATAATGAATCGTGATAAATGATGGCTAGTATTACATAGATAAGGCCATACACGAATGACTTTGTTGTCACTTTTAGTAATATTTAAAAAAAAATCTCAACATTTACAGTTCTTAACAATTTTTGTGACAACTTCTGTGTTGTCATTACAATTGGACAAAGCTGTCGTTAGAATAACTTTCGTCTGTTCACGTAAATGGATGCCTCTGTAGTGGAGACTTTTGAAAACACTGTGACAAAACATATGAACTCTTTCCGTCTGTTGGCTTTGTTGTATGAAGGAAAGGTTAAATTGTTAATTAAACATTACTTTGATCTAGGAAACTAATTACTTTGATGAATTTTCATATCTCTTGCTTTTGTAAGGAGAATAAAAAAAATGGACCTAATATTTCAAAATATTATACAGATATACAGTACAAAACTGCTTGTATGTCTTTTTGCAAATGGTCAAAGGTCAAGTTCAAATTTTTCAAAGACTAAACATTGGGTGTGACTTTTTCAGCCTCCTTTCAACTTGTACTCATCGGTAAAAAGGCAAATTGTATAAAGGACACTGCTATATAAAAGCTCTTCGGCAGAACCCAAAAATCTAATAACAGACAAAACTATGTAGAGTGACTTGTCATCCCTGAAACAATCATATAGTTCACCTATTCTGCATCTTGTTTAGAACTAAATTTTCAATAAAAGGGATCATCAGTTAGAAAACATATTACTGGAAATATGTTTTGATATAAACAGAGATCTAATATCCGATTGGCATGTATAATAATCGAACAGCTGACAAAATGGTGGAAAGACAAATGAAACTTCCCAGTTGTGAGTCAACTATAAAGTTTCAAAGATCTAGTCTACCTTAAATGGTAACAGAAAAGGTGGACCTTAGATGAATCACTTAATCAAAAATTAAATATAAGACCAAATCTGATTCGTAGGAACGTTGCCATAAATGCGTCTTTTTAAAACAGATGAGTTAGACTATAACCCATACAAGAAAAATATTGTCACTGTCAGGTCATTGTAGTCCTAAAGCTGTTAAACTTGCTGATAAAAAACATCATGATATAGATACTTATAGATTCAATAATTCTCTGTATAATATCACCAAAGCAGTCCAAATTGTTTTGTAGTAAGTATTGAATATGTAGCCTAATACCTTCTGGTATTTACATACACTCCGGAATATGAATAGACACTGGTTGGACAATTACATCCTCTGGGTAATATTCGATACCAAAATTCTTAATTTGATGCTGCAATTAGAAAGAACAGGTAACTGCAACGAGTGATAATGTGCAGTAAATTACATTAAGTCTTGACACTTTAGGTGAAAGAAGTGTTGGGATTCAGTCGGAAAAAAAACAACTTGAAGTGACTTTTATACTAATATTTGTAAATTCTTCTTTCGTAAACAGACAGTACTAAGAATTTAAGACTTGTGAAACTTTTGATAAATATCAAAACATAACAATAAGATGAGAATAAATTTGAAACTGAATGTTTTATTTGATCATTTTCACAGTCTAAAGATATTGTAGCAATGTAGACCAAAATGCAGCAACAGATGACATCAATCTATACAATCAGAAAAGAGCATACAGTTACGATTATACAACCATAAAAATTGCTCCTCCGTCTAAAATCTTAAAATGCAAACTTGTTGTCGTCGAGGAGTAATCAATGCGGTCTTCGACAACGATTCGCTGACTTATTTATTTTCCAGTCCAACACTGGATAAAACATGATAAATATCATTGTCTTTATTAGGGTGTATTAAGGTTGAATAAATTCCATGACAGTAAATATCAAAGAACTGTAACTCTGCAAGACAGTCTGACCGCCCTGTTGACAACATGTACCACCAGACTTAATGTTGAGCCTAATGTGGAAGCCTGAAAGGTGCAACACAGAAATAATTAAAAACAAGAAGTTTTACTTAGAACACATTATCGCCTGATGAATGAAGGGTGACGGAAATGGTGACAGACAGACAGGTGATGGAGAAGTTATCCCTTTGTCACCTCTACTTATAGCAGGTGACACAAAAAGTGTATTTGATACTACTTTGTTAGTCATAATCGCTTATTTAACTATCTGTAATCACACCTACCCATATATAAGGAAAAGAGACTACTCCCAGCCTCACTATTATTTATAAATCCATCTATAATGACGTAAAGTAATCTATAAATTAAAATTCATAAAATATGTCCCTGCTCATTCTTTTCCCTTTTCGTTTTTAGACTGGCGGCTGGCCGCCAGTCTTATGCTGAAATTCGAAATCAGGCCTTTCTGATTTGCATATTTTCCACAACATTTTTAACTGTAGCACTCCGCGCTTTGTACGGATCCATACAATGCAAGCTGAGCTAACGAAAGCGAGTGGAGTGTGTTACACAGATGTGTTAAACGACGTTTAAATGGTATTTAGAAACTCTTTTAATGTGTAAAGTTTGTGTGTCCACTCTTCTTTTACAAATTCCTCAAGCTGAATACAACCATTTTCAGCGTGACCAAACTACCTGCGTCGTTTACAAAACAGAGATTTAACCCAACTGGGCTACATGTAGATCCACACATGCAATCAAGAAAAATATAGCTTCGCATAAGTACGTAATTAACCCAAAGTAGTTCAGCAGTGTTTCGCTCGATAATGATATATTTCGTTGCATTTCTGTTATATTACGTTGCATTTCTGTCTTCTCATAACATCAATAGCCACGCAAAAGCTAGACAGTGGAAAAAAGCGGTCATAATTTAGTGGAATGGAGGATCACGTGACCCAATGTTTTGAAGTGGTAGGCCTAAAACACGCAATGAAAATTTATGGAGCAATGGACGCAATGAAACTATTACCTAGCAATGGAAATATTTATTTTTAGAATAGCAGTATTAAATGCCATAAAACTACTTTTGAACCATCTATAACTGTCTTCTTATATATAAACATTAATTTAAGACAATAGCATACGAGTTAACTTGGTGGAGTTATTAAATTGGAGAATATATATATATATATATATATATATAATATATATTCATATAGGCTTCGGCGCAATGGAAAGTCCATTGTGCCTCAATAAAACACGCAAAGGAAGTTTGCTAGACACAGTGAGTTGAAATTTGTTATATTATTCTTGCATGGATTCAATGAGTTGAAATTTGCTATATTATTCTTTCATGGATTAAAATAAGAATTTCATACAATACTAATGATCTGGCAAACGCTTTTTAATATGTTCAATCTAAATAAAGCAGACACACGTACGATGTTTACACTGCTAGCTCCGCTCTCCAGGCCAGGTATAAATTAATGGACAGTGTATCCAGCTAAACGGGCATCATATCACAAAATGATAATAATCAATATAATGTTTTAAATTTAATGAATATTATTAATTTGTGTATCTATATCATCAAGATTTTTCATATACCGCGCAATGTAAATAACCGCGAAATGGAAATTCCATTGCACCTTAAAAATACCACGCAGATGAAAGTTATATGTTCATATGCAAACTCGTACCAACGACAAGTTATGAAGACATGTTATTTATATGTATTAGATACTCCAAATTAAAACTGTTCAATTCATTATAAATTTGTCATGTAGATCGAACCAGTAAGCCCTACCTAATTCATTCTACATAACAAACCTAGCTATTTTTCTATACAAAATGAAACATTGTGTAGCTCTTGTTTCAACGAATGCCATCCGTTTAAGATGTATCAGAAACTAGCTAATCGGTCCGCCCGTTTATTACAAGGGCTAAATAGAAGAACCCATCACTATATTTTGTGTAATACAGTAGACTCGACCGTAGCTAGACGTGACGTTACAAGCGTTATTGATTTTAACTCACGATGCAACACGCGTCAACGATTTTATTGATTTGATTTCTACGGTTGTACAATGGAGTATTAGTAGAAATGAAATGCATGAACACATCTATGTTATTGTCATAACCTAATATATCCAAATTTAACGTAATAATCATTACATTACAATTACACTCTATCAATTTTTGTAGCGTTTTGCATAAACAAATCCACCATTATATCATGAAAATGATTTGAATGATTATTGTATATTGAATTTGAATTTGATAAACATGTGTAAATATTGTATTCTATTTTTTTTATTCCCTGAATTAATCGACGTGTATCCTTGTAAAAATACTCAAAGATCAAATGACCGAAACTCATGTCCATCCACCTATATATTGTGTAATGTATATTTGTCCTTAGCATACAAAATGCAATAAATATCACTGAAAATTGAAAAATAGCTCAGCATTGATTTTCTTCTCGTATGTCTTACCTTATGCTGAATGAAAATTTAATTTTGTTTCAGATTCAAATAATAAAATAAAAAAATATGTATATCAATAACTTATCGGATGAAAATATCTTCAATTTTTTCTCTGATAATCCCGAGCATAATGTTCCATTAGCTTCTCGGCATGTTCCTTCCATTACAACATTATGTTGAATGACTTTTTACCTGCAGATCTATGAAATTAACATCTCTTTATTGGTCATTTTTATTCTAAGCCAAGTAAGCAACAAACATCTAATTTTAATATTGTGTTACGATTTGAAATATCTGTCATTACGGGTATTTTCAAATTGTTATTTAAAAATAAGATATATTTAAGGTTCGATTACAAACAGTCCTCTTTTCAGAAACAACAAATCTTTAAGTTCATGTGACATCACTTACTTATGAATATAATTGCTAGTGATACAATATTACTGTCTACAAAGGGTCATCAGATAAGTGACAAATGGTGCTTGTGTTTTCCTGCAGCAAAGAGACTTGACCTCGCTCGGATATTTCATGTGAGGAAAGCTAACGACGGTATTCTCCAAAGCTATCTCACAATTGCACATACTCGTATATTTTTGGTCTGCTAGAGTAAATTACTACATGAACGTACTTCTGACGGTAACACTTCATCATCATTACAGTCAAAAGAGCGAGATCGAATTAGCCCCTCAAGGTAGTCCTAAAAAGAAACAATAAAGTAGAATATAAGAAATAGTAGTATACATAGTGGGGAAGAAAAGGCATTTTTGTACCTCAACGACACACTAAATGAAAAAAAAACCCAGCTAGATCAGCAAATAGAGCCCCCAAACCATAGTTCTGAGCAACCTTTTTCTAACTAGGTCGAATCGAACTTCCATTTAGAGAAACACGGATACACACACAATAAACCGACTTTAATTTAGAGAAACACGGATACACACTATAGCCGAACTTCCATTTGGAGAAACCCAACACAAAAGTGATATGCCAGGTGCAACTCTATCGCGAGAAGCCTACGCCGAAATACGGTCCGGCAGGTGCCATACGAGAGGCGAAGGAGAAGTACCACATCTCCAAAGTAGATACTATCGAATTCGTGCCAGACCAGACCGCAGGAGAAACACCCCAAAGAGTGGATATGCCAGGTCTATCGCGAGAGGCCTATGCCGAAATACGGTCCGGCAGACTGTCTGTACGGAAGGCAAAGGAGAAGTATTACATCTCCTGCAGTAGATACCATCAAATTCGCGACAGCGCGGACGCCCAAGAAGATACTGCAACGAAGGAGGAAGGTGTCCAAGAAGACATTACAGAAGCCGAATGGAGCATCTTTGTAGACAAATTTTCACATCTACTCCTCTCCGATGCAGAAAAAAACAAATTCTAGAAAAAGGCGGGGTACACGTTCTTCGAGCGGTACGAAATCCCCAGAAAATTTCTCGAAATATACACACTTTTCTTTTCTAGCTACATACGAAAAGGCATGGTACTGGACTTTGTCCACATACACCAACCAAACGACTTTCGCCCATCTTCTGGACGCTTCGAATAGTTTTACAGAACGCCAGAACCCAAAACAAGGCATACAAAAATGTGTCGACTGCATTGCTACCCCCCCCCCCCCCCCCCACCCCCGGAGTATGTTGGGGAGACAACTCTACATGCAGATGTGGCGCAATAGACCATTGTATTGCTAGCAGGCACTGTGTTCTTTGGAAAAACAAAGATCTCCCAACGACAAAGGTAGAAAATAGGATGCCTATCGGAATTCCAGAGGAAATCGAAGTCGACAACTGCGCTATCAACATAGAAAACCTACACGACTCCGATTGCTTTTTAGTTGGACGCTGTGGTACATGTTTCTTGTGCAGTGCTTGGCAAAAATGTGCCCATGCGGGGAAAACACATGTATATTCCGAAAGATTGCTGGAGAAGACCTCTGCAAGAAAATTGGGCTAGAGCCGGCTCCAACACACACAGGGAGGAAGAGCATCGCTCGATATGCAGGGCTGGCAAACCACAGCAGACCTAGAGGAAAAGAACTGGATGTAGAGCCGCCAAGCGAAACATGGAGGAAAACAGGAGACATGCCCCCCGGGAATATATTTGTAGGCACTTAGCAGTAAACAGCAGTAGGCGCAACAAAAAGAATATAGCGTTGTTACTGCTGTCCAACGAAGAACACGACGACGTCCCTGTATACGGCTACTACCTGGACAAGGCAGTTTTCGACATAGGCGGAATAGAGAGGCTGTGAATCTATGGAGAAAAGTTTATATGCTATCTGGGCAAACACACAAGAGTCCCCACTTCGGAAAACAAAACAACCGAGCGAATGGCCAGAATAGAGCTGGAATAGACAGTGGACAAAAACCTCTACTCCAGAATGCTAGACGACTACAAAGAAGACAAGAGGACCAAGATGGCACTGTGTCGCTCACCTGATTAAAATGGCTGTGTTAGGCAAAATGACAAAATCTGGCATCAAAAGTGTTTTTCTAACATTTGACTAAGTGGCCTATATTTTGATCCTACCTGAATTTGCACTCAACTGGGAATTCATGCAGTCATCAGTCATATCATGTTTAATGAAGACTGGGAAAAAAATGTGGGCCTCTAGTGTGTTCATAAGATTTTTCTAAAATTTGCCCTGGTGACCTACTTTTTGACCCTATGTTGCCCAGTTTTGAATTCATCCGAGATTTGAAACAAACATTCTGACAAAGTTACATTAAGTTTAGTCTAAAACTGTAATCTCTAAAGTGTTCACAAGATTTTTCTAAGATTTGACCTGGTGACCTAGTTGTTAACCCTAAGTGACACAATTTTAATCTCATCCAAGATATCATGTAGACGAACATCCTGACCAAATTTCATGAAGACTGTGCCAAAACTGTTGCCTCTAGAGTGTCAACAAGGTTTTTCTAAGATTTGACCTAGTGACCTAGTTTTTGACCCAACATGACCCAATTTCGAACTCATCCGACATAGCATAAAGACAAACAAAAATGTGGCCTCAAGCATGTTCACAAGATTTTTCTAAGATTTGACCTAGTGACCTAGTTTTTGACCCTACGTGACTTATTATCGAACTCATCCAATATATCATTTAGACAATCATCCAGACCAAATCTATTGAAGATTTGGCTAAAACTGTGGCCTCTAGAGAGTTCACAAGGTTTTTCTTAGATTTGACCTGGTGACCTAGTTTTTGACCCCACATGACCCAATTTCGAACTCTTCCGAGAAAGTTTCAAAGTTTCAAAGATTTTATTTCATATATACCAGAAGGTCATAAGACCCATGTGGTTATTACAGCATGGCGACAGTACAAATAAACATAAATATAATAAACAATATATAAACAGCATTTAAATAGCATTATAGCTGTCTAGGTATATTTAAACATTTACTATTGCACTGCTTTTGTCAATATTGCATCTTCACTTGCCGAAAAAAATAAATAAATAAATAAAGTGAAGTAATTGACATATATATATATGAATAAATACGAACTTGTCACTATCCATGAAAATAACAGTACAGAGAGAGAGAGAGAGAGAGAGAGAGAGAGAGAAGGTGAGTGAGGGAGGGTGAGAAAACAATTACAGACAGACAAACCCAAAGGTTCTATTTAAATGTACACCTATTAATCGTGTTCATCTATCAAAATGATAGAATATAATTAACCTGTTTTACTTTACATAATACAAAACACACATGTAACATTTGTCCATGTTGGAACTTCCCTTGTCGAAACGAAAATCAAGGTGAAGTTATGGACATGAAAGAGAGAGAGAGAGAAAGTGAAAGCGTGAGTGAAAGAGGAGTGAGAAAAACAATTATAAATAGCAAATCAAAAGGTTTCTATTAAGAAGTACCCCTATTAAACATGTTGACCTATTAATTCAATAAAATGCATTTAATCTGCTTTTACACAAGACAAAAAACATAATATGTAACAATTGTTCATATTTGTCCATGATGAACTTCCCTTGTCGAAACAAAAACAAGGTGAAGTAAATGGACATATAACAATAAAGACCAAATTGTCAATATAATTGTTAATATCAGTACAGGGAGAAGAGAGAGACTCGTAGAGAAAAAAATTCAGAGAGAGAGAGGTGGGGGAGGGGGGGGGGGTATTACAACTCATGCTAATATATTGTAATAAGCGTGTAAAAATTACGCACACCGAAATACATGATAAGATCAATGAACACGAGATACAACTGCAAGAAGGATATTAAAGTGAAATTTTGTTAATATATTAATATTACTTAACAAAATCATTTTAAAGTTTAAGATAAGTTGTTGTTTCTTTTATTTTCTCATAGTCTAATATGCTATTTTTAAAACAAGAGATGGATATTGTAATCATTGAATTTCTGCTGGATAGACAGAAGAATACATGGCAGCAAGGTGAGTACGAATTATTTTGTGGACTTTATATCAAAAATGTATAAGTATATTTAGTTTACAGTTGAAATCATTGTTTTAACATGAAATGCATATACATGGACTGGCAGACTATGCCATATTTTTTTTTTTTTATCTGTTCATCCCATTTGTTTATGTACACCATAAAAACCAGAAATTGAATAGAAGAGACATATGAAAACCACATGTTATAGTAATTAATAATGTAACATAGTAGTGTACTAAAATATAAGCATATTACATACATGATTCAATAGCTATAAAATCATAATTCTAATCTTAGAAAAATGTCAATATTGATATAATTTTATCTATGAGACTTATCTATGATAAAGGAGAGTATTTCTGTGTTCAGATGCTTTACTTAAATATATACTCAATTTTCTTATAATATCAGTGTTATTTGACATAAATAATTCAGTAAGTTCAAACATGGTTTGGTCTTAAATGGTAATATGAAGAAATAAATTGTTTTCTTAAGCTTTTATACATTTTACATTCAAGCACAAAATGAAATTCATCTTCTAATTTATTCCAAAATGTACATAATCTGTCTTCAATAGGTATAGCATTAGGCCTGTTCCATCTGCCAGTTTCAATATTTAATCTATGTGAGGAAACACGCATGCGGGAAAGAATAATCCTTTTTTTTGATGAATTAATTAAATTAAGATATGGCTGGAATTTAAAATCAGCAATATTTCTATAAAATAAAGCCCTACTTGAGTTGAGAAGTTGACTGTGCCAGTTTTGTAAAAAATGATCATGTATTCTCTGTTTAACTAATAATAAAAACATCTTTTCATCACCAACAGATTGTGAATACCATACTTCAGCAAAACCTAATGAGAAAACTAAATTTCTTAGCAAAGAACACCAATTTTTGCATTCAGGGTTATTTAACAAATCTTGATACAACGCATTATATATAATGTAAATATATTTATTAGAATCTGATCAAAGTATTTTCATCCAAAATTTGATAATATTATAAAATCTAGTATTCTGAATAGGAGCTCTACCCACTTCTCCATAGATAAAGTCATTTTGTGATGATTTTTTTACACCTAACAACTTCTTGCAAAATTGTACATGTACTTTTTCAATTGCATTACCATGATGGAAACCCCAAGTCTCACTACCATAATTTAAAATTGGAAGGACTAACTTATCAAATAATTCAAGTTTGTGTTTAACTGAAATATTTGTAAATTTATATAGATACTTATTAAGTTTAAAAATTGCTTTCACTGACTGTCCAGCTAAGTTTTTTTGGGCTTCAGAAAAGGTTCCTCCAGAAGTAAAAACAATACCCAAATATATAAATTTTTTAACTATTTCAATCTGCACCCCATCATAATAAAATACATGATCATTGGGTATTCTATCACCTTTTCTGAAAATCATTATCTTGGTTTTGTCAGTATTAACAATAAGTTTCCATTTTTTACAATATTCAGATAGATGCTTTAAGTTAGCTTGTAACTCTTCACTACTATTAGCAAATATAACAATGTCATCAGCATAAATATAAGAAACAACTTAAACATATAAATATCAATCCAAGTTCCATTTTCAAGAACATGCTTTCAATATCATTAACATACATAGAAAATAGAAAAGGTGATAAACATTCCCCTTGTCTCACCCCTAAATTACAATAAAAAACTGTTACTTAGCTTTAGATTTAGATAGATCTGATAATGTTTAACATTTTACCCCTTATACCTAGTTTGATAAACAAAGATATTGTCTGAAGTTCCCATATTTGATCTAAAACCTGCTTGTGCTTCTATGTAAACCCCATATTTTTCAGCCCAATTACATAATCTATTGTTAAGAACTCTTGTAAATAATTTCCCAAGTGTGCTAAGTAATGTGATTCCCCTGTAATTATTCACTTCATTAATACTACCTTTCTTATGTAATGGAATTATAAAACCTTCAGACCAGACTTCTGGGAAATAACCTATTTCAAATATTTTATTAAATAGTGCTTCTAAATAAGGTATAAGAATGTTTTTTCCATGTATGAAAAATTCATTTAAATAATTATCTGGTCCTCCAGATTTATTGGTGCTTAACTGTTTAATAGCCATTGACAGTTCATCATGAGTAATGGAAATATTCAATTCTTCAAACATTACTTGAAATTCATTATTTTCACATCTTTCAATAAAATTCAATACATCCTCATCTGGTGTAAAAAATTGGCTATCTGGATTATTGACTGCCTTAAAATATGCTTCAAAATCATCCATTTTAATATTTGGGTTTTTAATTTCATAGGCCCCTTTAAGTAATGTCCAATATTGCTTTGCATTTTTAAATTTTGCTGTTAGTAACTTTTGGGTTTCTAATTTAATAAGCTGATCTTTTATTGATCATGAATTTCCTATTATTTTCATCTTTGTTATTTCTGTAAATATTAAGTGCAGCATAAAATTCCCTTCTTTTATTGTCACATTCATTTGTATACCATTTATTTTCAGTATGATGAATACTAGAACTACTACTTGAGGGACCTGGTCTACCAACTGTTTTCTTGAACAGTGGAGAAACAACATCATCAATAAGGTTAGAAAAATCCTGAATGCAGTTTTCAATATCAACCTTACATGAGGAATTTTTAACACTATCCATAAGAGAATCAAGATTATTTAAAGTTATATCTGAAGATAGACATTCCTTATAATTTGGAAGTTTATCACTGTCCCATACATATTTATTGGTGATTCCATCATACTTATGTGTCTCATCTTTCGATGAAGTAATTCATGGTTTGGAAAAATCAAATCCAAATTCAATTAAGCAATGATCTGATAAAATGTTTGGATCAAGTACTTTAAAATGATTTATATAACTGAAAAGGTTTGGAGTTGTAATTACATAGTCTACAACACTAGACCCTTGTTTCCCAACGTATGTGTATGTTCCTATATTTTTATCATCACCAAATCTGCCATTTATGATACGAAGTCCAGTTTGTTTACATAAGTCTAGTAACAACATGCCATTACTGTTTATTCTACCTTTATCTTGTGAGACGCAATCAATGTGTATATCAATAACATAATCGTCTGGTAATGAATCAGTTAAAAAGATATTGTCATTCTCTACATAATCAGGCAAATCAGATGTATGAGAATTAAGATCTCCACATAATATGAAGTTAACGCCGTTTTCATATTTGGACTCTAGGCTTACAATTAAATCTAACAACCTGTCGTAAGTGTGAGTCTCAACCATAGCTTGTCTAGTGCTACCATCGGGTATAATATAGCTTAAACAAATAAAAAGATCACCATGTGTACCAACAGACTCCCCGTTAATTTTTACACAAATAATATCATCTTGACTTTGAAAAATTAAGGTATCTTTTGTTACAAATGTGTTTCTTATGTAAACAATTATGCCTCCAGACGCACGTTTGCTTATGCTTAAGTTTTCAGTTCTATGAAGAGCAAAAAATTCAAAATTATCAACTGACAAATCTGAAAATTCGTTTGTCCAAGTTTCTGTCAAGAGAATGATGTCATTTTCATTAAAAATATGTTTTAATTCAGGCGATAATAATTTATTTGTCCGCTTTGTACAAAGGCCTTGAACGTTCAGTAATGCACACTTAAGCGTGACCTTCTGTTTTGACAGCTAATGTCCAACTTCTTGACCTGGTACCGCATTGACTTCACAACGCTTTGCTGTACAATGTGTACCCTAGGCGACGGACTATTAATAGAACTTGGTACAACCACATTGTCTTTTAATACTTGCGTGTGTTTTTTAATTTCAGGTTGTTGCCGCTGTTTGCTTCTGGACGTACTCGTGTTCCGTCTATATGGCCTCGCAGATTCAGACCGTTTCTCAGATCGAGCTGTAGAGCGAGCAACCTTCGGACGTCCCCGGACTGTAGTTACAACCTTTTGAGCAATACCATGAACAGAATTATGTTCTAACACAGACACTGCTGACACATCCGTTGGCTGTGTACACTCGGGGGTGTCGCACTCGGGCTCATCCGGCTGGTTCGAATTCAAGATAGGAACAACACAAACTGGCATATCAGGATTTAATACATTGCTGTCTTTGTCAGGTAGTTGTTGCTGAGTGGACGAAAGAGATATAACATCACTATTTGGGGGCAACTGTTCTTGTGCGACATTACCATTGTATATAGACTGACTTTCTGTGGGGCATGTAGATGGCACTCCTGTCGGGTTTATAAAGGCAGGGTTAGGACACATTAGTACTGGACCATGGAACATTGGATGGACTAGACCTTGAAATGGACTCCCCTGGTGTTGGAAATGTGTTTGACTAAATTGGGGTCCTGGTATGGGACTTGATGGATACCGTCTTATGTCGGTTCCTACTGGAACATTTTGCGCACCATTTGTATATTCCATTTGATCTAATAGAGGCGACTGAGCATGTGATATTGTAGTGTTAGACACTGATTCAGGCTCATCATCAATATGATCTAATGCAACAAGTCGACTGGCATTTATGTATTTGGACCAATCAGGAAGTTCATCTTTGACTAGTCGACCATTTTGCAAAAGCTTTGCTGGATAAACAATAACCACTTTGGAATCAGGATTTTCTTGTCGGAGTTGCTTGTACATGGGCCACAATTTCGATCGAGCAGCTTGAATTTCTTTGGGATAGTCATAATCTACTGAAAGACCAGTCCCTTTCAGCATATATACTCTGCTCATGATAAACTCTGTATCACAAAAGTCTCTGAAATTTACAATTATAGGCCTTCTTTGGAAACGATTATGCGATAAAATCCTGCCTAACCTTTGCGTTCTTGCGAGATATAGATCTTCATCAATGTCCAGACGATTTGAAAGAAAATCTCTGATAATTTGGAAACAATTCTCTCCTTTGTTTTCCGACATACCTCTGAAAATTAAATTGTTTCTCCGAGATCTAGCCTCTAAGTCAATATTTTTGTATGCAAGTGCTTTTCACAGTTCTGCGTGTGAGTTGGTTGCCTTAGCAACATGTCCTAGTTTCTGACCCATGGTTGTGAGTGACTTTTCAAATGTTTCTAATCCATGATTGGTGAGATTTTGGTCACGTTTTATACATCTTAGTTCGTCAAACATACATGTAAATTTGTTATCTATTGATAAATTAATAAAATCTTGCCTTGCCATATCCATTTTTAGTTTGTTATTAGATCCTTTGTTTCCTTTGTTTCCTTTGTTCGAAACTCCCGCCAACACTGATATCCACAGTACGATAATCACAAGTCACAATCACACACAATATTCATTTTTTTTTTTGACACGAAACTGCACTTTTATCATCTCACATAACAATATTCATCAATACAGACAAGTTTTTGCTTTTAATTTACATCTCATACTAAAAGAATTAATTATTTTGACACAGCTCGGTAAAAACTTGACCACTGACCGCCATATTTAATTGTCATATCATGTCATGAGATATCATGTAGACAAATTTCCTGACCAAGTTTCATGAAGATTGGGCCAAAACTGTGGCCTCTAGTGTGTTCAAAAGGTTTTTCTAAGATTTGACCTTGTGACCTAGTTTTTGACCCCACATGATTCAATTTCGAACTCATTCGAGATATCATGTAGACAAACATCATGACCAAGTTTCATGAAGATTAGGCCAAAACTGTGGCCTCTAGAGTGTTCACAAGGTTTTTCTAAGATTTGACCAGGTGACCTAGGTTTTGACCCCACATGACCCAATTTCGAACTCATTCGAGATATCATGTAGACAAACATCCTGACCAAGTTTCATGAAGATTGGGCCAAAACTGTGGCCTCTAGAGTGTTCACAAGCAATTGTTGACGACGGACGACGCACGACGGACAAAGGGCGATCACAAAAGCTCAGTGCTCAGGTGAGCTAAAAATAATACACACACAACATACCACACTCCACCGCACACACATATTTTTTTTCTGACGGAACTATTTCGTCCCAAACCGACGCAACGGAGAGCCCGCGACTGACGAGGATTATTATAGCGTATATTTGCCTGCGCAAATTTCGGCTACCAGGGCCCGCCCCCTGGCGGGTCCCCCAGCCCCCAAGCATATATCCTCCGGATTATTTTTGGAAAAAATTTATCTCCGCGTAGTGATTATGTAAACCACAGCCTCATAGCATATAGACTGCAAGGAAGTAAATATTTTTGTACCGGGCGAACCCCACATCGCTTGGTTTGATAGCTACACTCTCGACAGATAGTTTGTGCAGACGACAATACTTCTTCATGAGCGCAGTGTACACGAATGTATGCTCGAGTAACACAGTGTACTTTGAAATTATTAGCGAATCTCGTATCAAATAAATCTCTAAAAATCGTCCAGGTTCTCGCGAGTATAAAAAAAAAACTCTATTTTTTTTTAAATCGCCCCGTCTGTGATTCGAGCCCGTGGCCCACCAGTATTTTTAAAAAAAAATAAAGAAAAAAAGAGCAAAACGGACTTCAGCTAGCAAGCCTTTAATTTTGGCAGAACGGAAAATTCCGTTTTTCTCACATTCTATCCTCTCTCCCCACAACCTTTCGGCTTGCTAGCTGTTTTGACCACTTTAACCTTTATCCTTTGGCGGTCATACATATATCAGAATCACGTTCAGCCCTATGCGGACGTATGTCCGAAATTTATTCGAATTGACTAGTGCTAAGGTAACGTGAAGCAATCATATTTTGGTCATATTTTGAGATCTCTCTATGTCCGTGTCTGCCTCCTTTTTTAGCTCACATGAGCACAACGTGCTCAAGGTGAGCTTTTCTGATCGCCTTTTGTCCGGCGTCCGTCGTCCGTCGTCCGTGCGTGCGTGCGTGCGAGCGTGCGTGCGTGCGTCCGGCGTCAACAATTGTTTCAAACAACATCTCCTCCTAAACGGCTTGGCCAATTTGAAAAATATTTTGCAGGAATGTTCCTTGGATGAAGCTCTACTAAAGTTGTATAAATGGTTCTGGTCCATCGCATAATTAGGTCACAGGAGCTAAAAATAGATTTTAAAAATGAAAATTTAAAAAATCTTCTTCTCTGAAACCACAAGGCCTAGCCTTTTGATTTTTGGTATGTAGCATGATCTTATGACTGTCTACCAGGATTGTACAAATTATGACCCTGGGGTCAAAATTGGCCCCGCCCCAGGGGTCACTTGATTTCACATAGGCTAATATAGGAAAAACTTGAAAAAATCTTCTTCTCCGAAACCACAAGGCCTAGCCTTTTGATTTTTGGTATGTAGCATCATCTTATGGGCCACTACCAAGATTGTACAAATCATAGCCCTATGGTGATAAATGACCCAGCACCAGGGGTCACTTGTTTTACATAGAGTTATATAGAAAAATCTTAAAAAATCTTCTTCTATGAATCCATAAGGCCTAGAGCTTAGATATTTGGTATGTAGCATCATCTTATGAGCCACTACCAAGATTGTACAAATCATAGCCCTATGGTGATAAATGACCCCGCACCAGGGGTCACTTGTTTTACATAGAGTTATATAGGAAAATCTTAAAAAATCTTCTTCCATGAATGCATAAGGCCTAGAGCTTAGATATTTGGTATGAAGCATCATCTTATGGGCCACTACCAAGATTGTACAAATCATAGCCCTATGGTGATAAATGACCCCGCACCAGGGGTCACTTGTTTTACATAGAGTTATATAGGAAAATCTTAAAAAATCTTCTTCTATGAATCCATAAGGCCTAAGGCTTAGATATTTGGTATGTAGCATCATCTTATGGGCCACTACCAAGATTGTACAAATCATAGCTTATGGTGATAAATGACCCCGCACCAGGGGTCACTTGTTTTACACAGAGTTATATAGGAAAATCTTAAAAAATCTTCTTCCATGAATGCATAAGGCCTAGAGCTTAGATATTTGGTATGAAGCATCATCTTATGGGCCACTACCAAGATTGTACAAATCATAGCCCTATGGTGATAAATGACCCCACACCAGGGGTCACTTGTTTTACATAGAGTTAAATAGGAAAATCTTTTAAAAATCTTCTTCTATGAATCAATAAGGCCTAGAGCTAAGATTTTTGGTATGAAGCATCATCTTATGGGCCACTACCAAGATTGTACAAATCATAGCCCTATGGTGATAAATGACCCCACACCAGGGGTCACTTGTTTTACATAGAGTTAAATAGGAAAATCTTTTAAAAATCTTCTTCTATGAATCAATAAGGCCTAGAGCTAAGATTTTTGGTATGTAGTAGCATCTAATGGTTCATTACAAAGATTTTCAAAGTCTTGGCCCTACGGTGATAAATGACCCTGCGCCCAAGTCTTCTCTGAAACCATATGGCCCATTGCTTAGATATTTGGTGTGTAGTATTGTCAGGGGTAAAATGTTTTAGATTAAGTTATATCAGAATCCTTGTCTGTTTAAAAACCTTGACATCAGTTGAAGCAATGGTACTCAGGTGAGCGATTCAGGGCCATCATGGCCCTCTTGTTTAATAATGATAAAGTTTCGCTTAGTTGTTGCGCAATCACCCACGTGTTTAGTCATGTATAGCAAACATGTTTTCTTTTTTTATTTTAGTTTAACTTTGTTTAAGTTTATTTTATTGATTTTTTATCAAATAATCAAAGAGTTGTTGTCGTATAATCACCCACGCATTATGAGTCAGGCTGAAGCAATCTCGTAAGATGCAAAGAGAAGTAACTCTCGTAAAGTATTTATCTAAGATATATCTTAGTTATCTTTCTTTAGACTGCTTTTATTGAGGTTCCGAAAGAAAAGGGTGAACACGCTACGCCTGGCGGTCCAAAAGTATACGCATGTTGTTTTTTTTGTCGGATTTTTCCCACTACTATTCCATGTAGAATGGGTCCCCCGGTTATTTGTTTTCCTGCGCCGTCTGTTTTTGAGGTGTCTGTTTTTGCTCGGTGGGCGTGCATTGCTTCCAGGTTGCCCCAACTACTTTACAGACGAGCACCGCAGCGAGGGAAATGTCATGTAGTGAAACGGTATAAGTCAGCCGGAGGAATTCGACGATGTGAAATGGTATGTGATTCGAATACCGGTGAAAGCTAACTTTTTCCGCTTCTGTTAAACATGTATAATAATGCAAACTCTTCCTGTAGTTGATACTATTTACATGTAATTTGATATTTACCGGTCCCGGTGGGCGTGTGATTGAGCATCCGTTCCGAAATCAGATAAAGTTGGGTCGTTGGTTCGCTCCCCGGCCACGATATACTAAAGTCATAAATATGTATTGGTATAGCTCCCATTCTTGGCGATCAGCATATAAGGGTAGTTCTTGGAGTGGTTGGTAATGTAACTGAATACTGCAGCGCGACAGCGCTTCGTCTGTCTCAAATAGACATAGTTTCTAAATGACTGAAATTCTGTCGGCGGGATGTCAAACCCTATAACTAAACATACACACTTTAATATTGAAGTAAAAAATGGAGTTAAATATACACCGGTATATTTTTGTTAAACTATAACCATTTACACTTCCGTTGCTCCAATATTAAGATTTTTACTATGTTGCTTGAATTCTGTTCTGTGGTAGCACACAATTCTGCATCGAAAACATTTCGGGGCTACTAGTTCCAAATTAGGTTTTCTGTCTTATCACTTAGTGCTGTTGATTTTATGTTTATTTAAATACGACTGCATTTTGGAAGTCGAAACTGAATTGAAATGTGAAGGAAAGGAACGGAAAAGAGCAGGTAAATTAATTTATTCGGATATATTTGAACCTTCGTTTGCTGTATTTCATCTTTTGAAATTAACTATTAATACATGTTTACAATATCGTGCTGACGAAACTGCCGATTTAGATCAGTTGATATGCTTTATGATAACGTTCATTACGCAGCCTCTGTAAGGGAAGGTCAAGGGTTCGAATCATTTTTAATATTAGATATTAATTTCAATTAACCTATATTAAATAAATCAAATCAAATCAAAAATATACCAGACATAGATAAAAAGGTGAGAGTTTGTTGTTTTACATTTGCTTCTTTTTTATTAAAATACACAAATTTATGTATATTTTGTAAATTGTATGAAATACAGAGACAGAGAATGGGGGAGGGGGTGAGGTGAGCTTGAAATAAGCAGACTATTGAAACCATTAAAACAAATTTCTATATTTTTTGATACGACCTTATTTATGCAAGTCAAAGCGGGTTAATAATTTTGGGTTAATTGGCGTGGCATGAACATTTGATATTCGCTTATTCGAAATAAATACATCATTAACAAACAAAACAAAATGTTATGACTCCCTTGCATGGCGCTCAGCATATAAGGGTAGTTGCAGGACTTGTTGGCTCGGCGTGCCATGCCACATGTGTACGGCGTGATACTGCAGTGTGGCAGCACTGTATCTGTCTCAAGTAAACATAGTCTCCAAATACTGAAAACTTCGGTGGGCGCCCCCCCCCCCCCCCCAAAAAAAAAAAAAAAAAAAAAAAAAACGCCCCGGAATCGGAATGTCGTGGGTTGGATCCTCGGCCGCGACATACCAAAGTCGTAGAAAAATGGTACTGCTTCTACTACCTTGCTTCGAGCTCAGCAAATAAGTCAGGATAATGCAGATGTGTGTGACATCATGCCATATGTCTACGGCGTGATACTGCAGTGTGGCAGCAGTATATCTGTCTCAAGCAGACAGTCTCCAAATGTTTGAAATACTGTCGCTGGAAGTAAAATCCAATAAATAAACAAACATTAACATTAAAAACACTTCAGCGCTATCGGCGCTTTGATTTGAAAGCGACATCTGTTGATTGAGTGAGGCGTAACACAATTTGGTTTACATCATGCGTCGTTGCATTATGCTTGATGCTTTGTGACATCCTTTATGGCATGGTGCGTGCGGCTTAGCGTTAGTTTAATGTTGGATAGGTTATTAGAACAGTGCTATCAAATATATACTCCAAGTTCTGCAATCAAACACAAGGCAGTAATTACAAATAATTAAATATTTTAGAAGGCACATAGGAATGGTCACGAAGCACAATTACACTGTCATCAAAGACAATGCCGTTTTCACAAAGCGCAATGGCATTGCTACATAGCATAATTGCATGGTCATCAATCACGATGGCATTTTCACAAAACACAACGCATTACCACCAAGCACAATGTAATATTTACTTAAATATCACTCCATAGAAGAAGAGAATAAATTATTGGAGGCGAAATCTGAAAAAGAGAAAGCAGAACTTGAAGCGGCCATGAAAGTATTAGTTAAGAAAAGAGAAGCCGCAGCTGCTGAAGCTGGCGCGAAAGTTTTCGATTATGAGCACGAATTCGATTCTTTGAATGAGAACCCAGTAGAAGACCCAAATCTCATAGTTGTAAATTTTATCAATGTACAGCAAAACATGGGTCTGTTCTTAATGCAGTCTCGTGCAGTTTCTTTGCATGAGACTGCATTAAGAACAAAACATGGGTCTGTTTGCGTTGAAGATGTTGATTACAGCAAAGCCATATTTTCGGAAGCATGATTTATAGATTATTTATCTTCATCTGAACACCAAATATTCTCTGATTCTGACGTTTTGTGAACATCTTCAACAGCATGTGGCGAGTTTCGTTAATTCTATTGCTTTAATGCTTAAATTGATAATGTTGCGTAACATAGAACATCAATATGTTAAAAACAACCACTCGCCTAAAGAGAATCTCGCCATGCAAGCATATGTATCTTTAGTATAGGTGCACGTACGGCTTGCCCGGCAGAGGGCAATATATTTTGATATTTTGTAACCAATAAAACGGCAACATGATTTGCATATTATATACTGAACAAAAAAAGTTTTAATTCGTTGAGTAAAACTTATACAATTATAAAAATCAGGTCAATAATATTGTGTGTTTAAAGTTTGATCAAGTAACAAATATTGTGCGAGGGTAGTTCAGCAATTTCTACAGCAGAATAATGCGGATCGTACTGATTGGCCTGCTCGATTCCCTGACTTGTCCCCTATCGAGCAAGTATGGGACATTCTAGGCCTGCGTGTATGGCAGAGAGATATTCATCCAAGGACGCTTCAGGATCAGGATGCAGAATTACAGGTAGAGTAGATAGGGATATCCAGCTCCAGATGTCCACACTCATCAGGAGTATGCTCCGTTGTTGCGTGGCCTTTATCGATGTAACTGGTAGACACACGCGATATTAACAGTTTTAAAAGTGAACTTTACCTTTACTAAAACCCTTTCTATTAAAATTAGATAATTCATGAACATACATGTACTT